>JAHFWF010000031.1:0-519630 GCA_022545495.1 Chrysanthemum lavandulifolium | reverse complement strand
ACACAGGTTTTCAAAGAAACGTGAACATGAGAATTGCAATTAATTAAAAGATATATATGTGTCTTTGTTCGAGTCAAATGCTTGTATCGAGTCATAATGGATGTTCTGCAGAAATTTTTCCAGATTCTATAGATGTAAATTTTCCAAATTTTTTTTTTCTTCAGAAAATCGCAGACCAGTTTTTGTCAGGATAACCTGACGGCATCAGGATCGCAACCTGACGGCGTCAGGAAGGAGTAAAAACAACAGATTACTTTTTTCTCGTTTTCTGAGCTACTTATAAATTTTTGGAATTTTCCATGTCTTAATTTTCCAGAAATTCTGTAAACATCCATTCCACAAGCATTATATCCTAGTTTAATAGAGTCTTATATATATTATTACCACCGATTTTACGCAAAGGTTTCATTTGTTTTCTTCAAGTGTGCAGGTTTAATTTACTAAGAAGAAGATACATAAGATTGGAAGAAGCTTTTCACGCATACATTCTTCTTGGAAAGGATTTAACCACCACTTTACACGGATCCTACCGAGCTAATCAGGGGAGTATTAGTTTCTTTCGTTTTTAATTACCTTTTATTATCATAACTTTGATACTTTCGGGGAACATTGGGGACAATGTTCAGTTTAAGTGTAGGGAGGGAAAATAAAACGGGAACTTTGAAACTATGCTTATCCTTGATTATTTGCTTTGTCCAATTGTATTTTTGTAATAAACCATGAGAAAATGTCGGTTAGGGTAATTTTGGCACCAAATTTAAAATTTTTCATGACATATAGGAGTGGGCCATTAGTCTTAACAAAAGCGTCTCACGGATAGGAATTTATATGACTAGTGTCACACCCCCAAATTACCTGTTTTGCAGCGGAATGGAATTCCTGGGGATTGACTGTCATAGCATCACAATCACAGTTATATTGAACGACCTAAAGTGTCGTTTGGAAAATACATCGCTTGATTTAATAAAAACATTCAGAGTTACAAAGATAGGTCCCAAATGAAAGTTACTATGCACGGAAAATAAGTTTAGTACAAGTCAAACGATGTTTTTAAATTGTATCAATCCCATGTGAGACGCGTCGTCACCGCGACTCTATGATATGTCCACATGCATGCCATGAAATGTCTTAGATACCGAGATAAAACATGCTAAAAGGTCAACACAAAGGTTGAGTGGAACTATAGGTTTAATTAATTGCTTGAACACAATAATCGTAGTGTGAGTTAAATGGTTTCACACCATCGCGTTGAAAACAAAAGATTATTTCACTCGTTCATGACACCAAAGCGAAATATCGCACCAATAAAATTGGTAATCATCGCTTCATCGCCGCCTCTAATAGGTAAACCTGCCAATTTACCTTAATGATTCAATATAGCGCCGATTTCCCTAATCGGGTCAATAGGAGCGGAGTGTTAATTCCAATAGCTCTATTCACAATATTCAAGGCCACTGCAAGTGACTAATGGTTCATGATGTAGGGACTTGAACATGGCAAATACTTAGTGACAATAAAACATCTTGACATATAGCATACAGCTCAAAGCATTTGTGTTCGATTAAAAATGTAGTATGTCTCCCCCAAGAGTTTGTAAAATAGTTAAAAGAGTAGAAGTGGGCTATGAACTCACCGCTGGGTAATGATTACGACGACAAAGTGGATACATCGAAATATAGCGTGAATCTCAAAATGACCTATTATGAATGATATGATACGTAATGAGTTATGATGCAATGTTATGCATGCATTTCGTATGTTATTTTATACCATTTCAGTAGTTTTGAAAATAATACTTATCGTCTTTAAAAATACTCTTTTGACGCCTTGACCATTCTTAAATTACTTTTTACAAGTATTTACGCCAAAATTTCATCCTACAATAGTTTCTTAATGATTTATTGTGAAATTTTAACTTTTCGTCAGAAATAAAGTCGCTGGAAATTTCATGAAAGTGACAAAAATGACCTCGAAAGCTAGTTGTAAAATGGTGTACGCCGAATCTTAGGAAACGAACTCAACGGTTTTGGAAAGTCAGATCAAAATCTAGAAGTTTTAGTACATGAGTTTTCGCTATAGAGGCTCTCGTACATAAAGATATTAGGGTTAAATATGGTGATTTTGTCTAAAATGTGGTTTAAAAATGAGTTTTGCAAAAGTTTAAGCAAACCGTGAATAATTTATTACAACTCCGCTTATACAAACGTTGATCGCTTTGAAAGTATGCTTGGTGACCTAAATTTTATTAGAAGACATCTCACATAAAAAGTTCTACGCCATCAAAAAACAAATCTTCAACATGGTCGCTTTTGTTTACCTGTAATACTTGTCTCGTAAAAATAATATAGTTTTTCTTAAATAATAAAGTCAAGGCAATTTATGAAAACGGTAGATTTTAGTACATACAAACTGCTTTTACGTATTATATGTCCTCCAGTCAGATCAAAGTATACTAATATATTTTTGATAAGTCGAAATAATTTATGAAGCTTAAGACCTGCTTTTGACTCAAGCACAAAACTAAAATAGCTTTGTCAATTTTCGTAAAACATATATTTCTGTCACAAACTTGAAAAATTCATAACTTCTTCGTTATAACTCCGCTTTAATCTGCTCGCTGCCAATGGATTCAGCTTTTAAAGCATATTTTCTAAATATCTAAGCCAAAAACTCATGTTCTCACTGGTCGGATTTTCCAGAAATACCAAACAAGATCGCACCACTTATTAATACTTGTTGAAAAGAGTTTTTCTCAGCCTAAACCTATTTCAATCCCTTCAAAATAACTCCAAGTTATTCTAATCCTACCATACACCTTCTTAGGGTGTCGTGGGTTCCTAAACATTATCAAGACCAATATATAACAAGGGATAAATTATAGGATGACTTTTATGTATAAAACTCTAAAAATCAATGTAAAATGGTATAACATATACACAAGTCTTGCATGTTTTGCTCAAAAAATGATGAAATACATATGAAGTGATATGGAAAGATGTAAATGTAAATGATATGCTTACTAGTAAACTTGATGAGGTGATTAGAACAAGGATTAACCTAAACACCCTAGGTTTTTATTTCAAAACCTTTAATAAGAGTGTAACTAGATTGATTTAAACTTGATCTTGAAAATTTTGATGATTTCTTCTTACTCCTATGTTGTGACCGGGTTTTAGAGAGAAGGAAATACAGAGAGAAAACTGCTATCTTGAAAAATTAGATGAATGAATGAAGTGAAGTTTAAGTGAAGTGTAAATCCATACTATCAAGAGACACAAATTACCAACTCATTAATTGCATAAATTCTCCATAAAATGGGTTGGGGAAAATGTTTCTCAAAATATCTTTTTTTTTTTTTTTTTTTTTTTATATATATAATGTATGATTGTTAAAATGATGTAAGTAAAGTGTGTAGTTAAGTAAAATTGTTGTAACTTGCACATAGTTGTGAAATTAGAGTAAGTATGGACTAAAATAAATTTTATGGGATCAAAGTAAAGTATATTGTAGTTATTAAATTGTAAAAATACATTCCTTGTAAAATTTGAGAGCGATAATAATTATCGTAGTTTTTGAGAAAATCGTAATAATATAAATTTAACGATTTATATACAAAATAAATTTAAAACACTAGGTAAACTCAAAATATAGTTTTTATAAACTAAATGTAAGTATAAAAATATATCGGGATCATTTTTTTATAAGTATTGGATTAAATGTTCAAAATATAACTTACGCGATAACGCTTCTTTAATATAAAATTTACGTGTTTAATGAAATGAAAAATCATGAATGAACCAACATGATGCAAATGATGCTAATGAAATGTAGACTCAACTTAGTCCATATGAAGTCTTCGTGATGATATGATCATGAATTCACCACTAAAACCAGGTTACAGGAAGAATATCGAAACAAACCTTACGATAAATGCTGAAATAGTGAAACTTGAGAAATGACTTGAATTATGAAGTTGTCACAACTAGCACAAAAACTCTTTATCACTTAAATTCCACCCAAAATGTGAGGATCGCCCTTAGATTAGTAGGAATTAAAGCATTCATCTTTAATGCTTAGTGTGCGAACCGGTAGTATAATAGATTCTAGAACTTGTTTTGTGATGCATCCCGAGATCACTAGTAAGACTACACTTGTGTAGTTAGGAATAACTAAATGATAAGAGGCATTAGGATAACCCTTGTTTGATACCCGTAATATAATTACTTCTTCCACATCGGTTGGTAATTCCCCCGCACCTTTGCGTTGTACTCATCTTTAGTACACGATACCCCTAGTTAACCCCTCAGAGCATATCCTTTTTGCGGTTCTCTTGATGTTTCGGTTTTCCGGAATATCAATGAATAGCATTGTTTACACCCCACCCCCAAATGTACACCCAAATCGCCTTAGCCTACCTTGTATGTACTCACTTTTAGTGCATTATTGTTATCACCCTAAACCCTTAGTTCAATTATCTAGTTGCTTGAATAAGTTGGTAAGTCGAGTCATATCCTTTGTACACAGTTTTGGGACGATTGGGACTCATGGGAAAAGTTAAAGTTTATGAAATGACTGGAAGGGAACGTTAAATTCAAATTCCCTTTATTTGCGTAATAATGTACTCCAAGTGTTTTGATCTTTTCAATTCGGGTCAAATTAGTGTAAGAGTAATAAAAACTCAAGTGTAGGGATGTGCCTATAAATCCCTATCATTTTGATGTTACCGTAGAGGATGGTAGAGTAAAAGTGTAGGAAAAAAAAAACATATGGGCTACCATCCTACATCTATCTTTAAATTCATGTATGTTTGTTTCAGTTATCTAGAGTTTAGAGTGTCGAGTCTTGGCTTTGCAACGCCATTCTTCGTATGCTTGTAACATAAAGATTTTTGACTTGCCACCACTAAATAGCCTATCCCACCAAACCCTTTGTTTCCCTATCGTAAGCCTAACATTACAACCCTTTAAAAGACCTCTTTGATAGTCTTTCCTAGGTGCTTATGCCAAAGCGATGGAGGTTTGATCTATTCTCAAGCCTATGGTAATCTATGTACTAGGACCGGTTAATGAGTGTTTATCTTCCATTTCCAACTTGTTATATTTCATATACACCCGAGAAATGTGAGTATCCAAACACCCTATGTGAGGTGCTAGTATGTAATTTCCGTGCTTGTTATGACTTTTGTGGGGATTATATGTGTTGTAGATTGTTTTAAACCAATGCTTCATGACCCCTAACTTATAAATTAATTGGCTAAAAGCACATTTGCTTGAGGACAAGCAAATACCAAGTGTAGGGATAATTGATAAGTTTTTAAAATGTACCTTTTTGAGGGGTCGTTTAAGCCTTTATTTGATCACTTTTGTATCCGTTATTACCTTTTTGCTGGAATGGCACTTATTTGGACGAAAAGGCGCGGATATACGAAGAAAATGGCCAAAGTCAAGAATCGAGACACTCAAGCTGCTGAAACACAAGGGGACGGCGTCAGGTGTTATCTGTGACGCCGTCGCATCACTTTTGTGACGGCTCAGTAGCCAAATTTTTTATTTTCAAGTGACGGTGTCAGGCTTTAAAAGAGTAGGTCGTCGCAACTCAGACGGCCTAGATTTGATCCAGACGGCGTCAGAGACTGAAGGGGACGGCGTCACAAGCATAAGGTGACGCCGTCGCAAAACTAACGTGGCCAAGACGAAACCCTAATGACGGCGACCCGACGGCGTCACAATTCATAAGGTGACGCCGTCGCGAATATAATCTTATATATACAATCCGAATTTTTTAGTTTTCAGTGTGTAGTCTTTTGGAGTAAAAACCTAAACCGAACCAAGGCTGTCTTGTACAGTATTTTAGGGTTCCAAACCCTATCTTACATCAAGATAAGTGTTTTACTTCATTAATTCAATTATGTCTTCAATTACTTGTGTGTATGCTTGCATGTTCTCCATGTCCGGCTAATTTACTTGTGTGTTTGCTTAGGGAATATGAAACTTAATTATTGAATATTGATTTGTTGTCTCTTATCTTAATTGTTAATGATCTAGTAATGCGATAGGTCATTCATTGTGTAGTTAATGCTTGATTAATCTTTGTGAACCTTAGACTATAACACCTAGAGTAGTTGTAGGCTAAACCATCCAAAGAGTACCTTAGAGTTAGAGTTTATAATTCCTAGAGATTTTGTAGACGAGACCCTTTGGTAGTTTCAAAGAGTTAGGGACAAACTCATACCTTACGACTTTAGACACACAACGCGATTAAGAATAAGGACGTGACAATTCAACCATCAATAGGAGATAATTAAGGAGTAATAAAACCTAGGTAAATACATCTTTAAACCATCATACGAGCACACAATAATTAGACATAGACTACATACACCTTAGATTAGATAATTAGACAAGTAGAGTAATCGGTAGAAATACCAACCCCCAAATCCAAACCCCGAGATTCGTACCTTTCCTTTTCTTAAAAATATAAAAAGATAAAAAAATAATCTTCCTCAACCCCAACCTTAGCGTAGTAACTTCTCACTAGCATTCCTATTCCCCTAGAGAACGATATCAATACCCGTGGCTTACCCTAATACTACACTACAACGATTAGGTTCACTGCCTAGGGTGTTATAAAACTTGCTCGAAGAAAAGGAAGTTCCTTTGACCCCGAACGATGCGTGTAGCGTTATCAGCTTCCAAGAAATTTAAAAAACCGCATATTAGACTATGCTCAGGACAGTTTCAAAGACTGCTTAAAAACTATTTAAAACCCAGTTTTGACAATCAAACATAAAATCAGTTCAAAACACATTTTAATAAGGATTAAAAAACTGGTTAACAAAAAAACGTTTAACGATACTTAAAAACTTGCTTAAACAGAATCAATCATAGTGCCATCCAACATCCAACAGATTCAATATACAACCTAAAAAGCATCAATACACATCAAGCAACTCAAAATCTCAACAAACCGCAACAACACCCAAACACGAGCCAAACCACACAAAGAACCGCCTCAAACTGCATAAAAAACCGTATTAAAACCATACGAATTATCAAAACAACATAACCTAGGCTCTGAAACCATTTGTAGGATCGTATATTTAAGTTGTTTAGATGATTCGGGTGGTCTAAGATGGTGATAATACAAGAAGGCCATGGTTAGAGAGATAAAGAGAGGAGAGGGAATATTAGAGAGAGAAATAATACACAAAATGCAAGGTTAGCTTCACTAGTTCCAACCCTCTACCTTGGGAGGTAGAGGGTATTTATAGTTACAAACTAAACGACCTTCTGACGGCCTGTGGATCAGGTATACAGTGGGTAAAGACCCGTCCTTCCTCCACGGTGTTGCACTACGCTAAACTAAACTAATAACTAACTAATTAACTGATAAATAATGATATGTCTACGAGCTAACTTGTGCTAGTCTATAGTTGGGGTGACCGACACTTCACAATGGAATTTCAAATTCCTAACATGGTTCCCTACTTAATGAGAAGGATGGTGAAAGAGACGTCCTCGGTGGTGAGTCTTCTAAAGAGTAGTGGTTTGGATGTGAAAGAGGTGTGGCAAGGAGTGTAGTCTAGGTTCTAGAAATGAGGGCTTAGCTGTTCTAGTTTTGTTAGGTGTGTTTTGTTTAGAGGGCATGGTAGTGTTTGGTAAAGGTCTTTCTAAATCTAAAGGTCGAATACTAATTCTAGCAGTTCTTATAGATTTGGTTGGTTGAGTTTGTTAAGGAGGATTTCTAGTATTTGAGCCCTTGACGGGTGATGACTCGGTTGAGGAAATCTCGTGAACCATATGAACATTTTTATTGGAGGAACCTTTAGTTGAAGAGGTTGTGCTAGAAGCTTTAGTCATAGTGAAAGAGAAGATGTAATGGGTAACTTAGCTACTAAGTTTGAATGATGGTTTGTGAGCATAAGCACACTTGGTTTATAAAGGATGGAATTAGGTTAGTGATTTAATTTTTAGACCACTAAGAATTTTGGCATGCACTAAGGTCAACTATAGTGTTTGTTCTATCCTAGGGAGTCATTTAAGGCAAGGTAAAGTGTTCTGTATACAAGGTTCCCACGGATCCCTAATTTTGGGGATCCGTCTAGTTATAAACTAGGGATCCGACTTTCAGACAGTAATGAAGTGGAGTGATGATGCTGTATCAAGGTCTAGCACCTATAAATATTGAATGTTTAGGTTCCCTAAGATGTCTTAAATGGTATAGGACTTTAAATGTCCAACCATAATGGGAGAGGATATCTAATGATGATTTTTGGTAAGAAAATGGAGTTTTTATGTATGGAACTAAGTGCTTAAGCATGATACTAAGATTTTGAGGGTGTCAAATGAAGTCATATGATCCTAGAGATCAGATGATAACTCAAAGAAAAATTGAAAAATTCCTTAAAAATCATAAGAAATGAAAAACTAGTTTTTAGCCTATTTTGAGATAAGGATGACTAAAATCAATTTGCTAAAATTGAGAGAAATATCAAGTTAGGTGTTTTAAGATGTGAGAAACACAGTGTGATCATTGGAACGGAAATATAGTGAGTTTTGAAGAGGTGAAAAATCAAAAAGCACATTGAATGTGATTCGAAGATATCTATGAGTGAATGTGAGATCAACTGAGCTTGAGGAAGACTTAAGTGATCCTAAAGTGACATGTTTAACTAGTCTAATAAGGTATGGAAGATTGGATTGATGTGAAAGTGTAGAACTTCCATATATGTTCACCCGGATCCCGCGGATCCTTCATATGAGGGATTCGGCTAGTTATAGCCCAAGGATCCGGCAACTGTTGACCAGTAGCTTCACAAAATATTTGCATCATTTGCACCTCTTAACAAATTTCAAACCTAATCATTTCTACATCAAGAAATCATGTATGTAAGCTAAGTATATCAAGCATGGTATGTAAAAGTGACAAATAGGCAAGCAAATTTTAGAAAGACCGACTTTTTGATATTAATCAAGTAGTCGTAAAATTTTTATTAGGGTCTCCTAGGTTAGGGTGTATTTGTTTTACGTCATACCATCTACTACTACTAAGTCCTAAGATAAATAAATATTGTTTAAGATGTTTACAACATATTTTTCGAATTAAGGTCCTCGACCCTACCTCCCTTTTCACTCAACCTTCTTCTCCAATACCTCCAAGTTTCACCTTCCAACCCTTCAAGCTTACTTCTTGTTCTTCCCTATAAGAAAGTTGGAAAGACATTTAAACATCCCCTTCGTTTGTTGAAAATCTTGTGATGGGCTTGGGATGTCCGACAACTGCTCAATGTAAACCACGGGGTCAAGTTGGTAGTTGCCTATAGGGTTGCTTCCTTCTCCCTCCCTTTCTTCGGATGAGTCCGTCGGTGGATGAGGTCTCTTGCCTTCAACCATAAACCACGTTGTCTTCTCATAGGATAAGGGTACCATGAACTTGTTAAAAAAGAAGTGGTCATCGGTATAGGGAGATGGTTCTAGGGTGAAGAAAAAGTTATCCAAGTGTGTGAGGAGCATGGCATAAGGTAGCACCATCTTGTCCGTCTTTCACACACTTGGCATCTGCTTGATCATGTAATAGGCAAGGTTGAAAGGAGTCGAGTTGACAAGGTAATAGATCATGTAGACTAGACATGCATTGGGATGATCCTTGTTACCCACTAAGGAAAGTACATTCTCCCTAAGAACTAGTTCCCATTTATTTTATAAAGGGGACATCTCCGAAAGTTCCTTGGTGAGGGATACGAAGTATCCAAGAAAACTCAACGAGGGTCAACATATAATTGTATTCATTGATGAGAAAAGCAGTTGATATGGTTCCATCCGCATTCCTTACGATCATAATACTCTTGTAAAACTGAAGAACAAATATTGGGCATATTTGTTCGTTGATGGTTAGAAGACATTGAAAGTTGATTCCCGCAAAGACGTCGGGGATGTCGGTATTGTTGAGAAATGAAGGTTCGACTACACGGCCCTCGTGAAACAACCTATTTTGTAACATTTTGAAGGACTTTCGGTCTTCGAGGCTAAGACCTTCCTTTCTTTGGTACATTGGTATGTAGTGTGCTGTATCTTCATAGTCTTGTTACCTAGAGCTTGGCATGATTGATCCTAAACACCAAAACCACAATGTGGTGTCATTTATATGAATAGTTCCTTAATGAGGTTCATCACAATTTTTTCTCAGCACATCTCTATTGAATTCAAAATGAGTTTTAATTTGTATTAACAATGTTAATTCTTTGATTAGTTTATCTTAGAAAACAATGTGATAAAAAATTGTGATAAACCCACTTGAACAAAAGTTCTCAAGATGAAAAATTTTGTTACTAGGAACTGGAGAATGAAAATTACAATGTAGTGAAGATAATACTTACACAAGTGATTGCTTTCCTTGGAATTATGAAGGATGATCTCCTATGAACAGTAATTCAGGGTTTATGTTCGTATATGGGAGAGTAAAGTTGAAAGTATAAATCTACAGTGATCATCAAACACTTATTCTTTCTTCTGATGTGCTGGTTCCCACAGATCACTTGAAAAAGGGATCCGGCTAGTTCAATCGCGGGGATCCGGCAGATCAGCAACAAAAACAGTTTAAGTGAGCTTGATAATTTTGACACAGGAGTTTTAATTTTTGATTATTGTTGATGGTTTTGCTCTATAACTTAAGGTTTGTTTTTGGTTCGAGGTTTTGACGAGTTTTCGTGTTTACAAGTCCTTTTTGACGAGGTTCCCTTTTTTACGAATAAATCATAAGTTGGGAAGTTAATAATCATGGTAAAATACTATTTTATCATGATATGGAAAGTTTCACATGGACACTATTGCCATAGATTACCAATGTGATGCCAATATCCTTATGTGCGAAATGGTGACCAAGAACTTTTGATTAGTCAAGTTATCCATACGAGGTAAAGACATATAATGACTAGTTTGTAGTTCTGTCTATAAAGATCAACCAAGAATGATATTCTTGATGATGTGTTTAATATAGATAACAACCTTTTGGAGAGTTGTGATATTGGAGTATACGTATTAAGTCTACGAATCTTTACGTGCTATATGTAATGACATTATAATACAAAAAAATAGGAAGCACATATTAATAATTTATCTATAAATAATTAGTATAGAAGAACATACCTTTGCTATATATTCTTTTTATGATTTTTGAAAATCATAGACACGAAATTCTTCATGAGCTTTTAAAATACCCGGTTCCTAGCATGAAGAATTCTCAAAAGAAAATGTTAGAATGATCAATCACTATCCAACATTTAAAGTATAATGGTTTCTAAAAACATGACTTTTGTTTTAGGAATTTTCCTTCTTTGTAGTTTTCAAACATACATGGATCGTATCAAGTTTTTTGAAGTACAATATACTCTAAGAAACTTGGTAACGACGCTCTGATACCAATTATGGAAAACTAGAAGAGGGGGGGGATTGAATAGTTTTACCAATTAAAACTTTGTTTTAAACGATTTAGATCGACTTATGTCAATCTATTTAATGTGCGTGTTTAATGATGATAAATAAACATATAAATAAGTATTGCAAAGATAAAGAGTAAAGGAACATAAAACTACGACACGAGTATTTATAGTGGTTCGGCTACAAGGACACCTTCCTTGCCCTACTCCACTCCCCGAGTTCCCTACTCGAGAGTTCATAAGCACTACACAAAACAACCTCCTTAATGTGGCGGAGAAGCCTTCACAACATCGCTACTCTTTATCCGGTACTAGGCTAGACACCGAGTTCTTCCACGAGGTAGAACCACACCTATCACAATGTCGCCTACACTTTGTTCGGTACAAGGCTAGATACCGAGTTCCATTACAAAGGAGGAACTACTACCCAACACTACACCACTACACGACTACCCCAAAGGAGACATACTCCTTATTACGACATCATAGGGATATCAATATCCTTTAACCCAAACTAACTATCTTTTACATCGATGTACTATATCGAATGTACACCCTTGGCACATTTCACTAATACCTTCAACACGACCCATTGGCACCTTTCACTAATCCTTCGACACGACCCTTCGGCACCTTTCACTAATGCCTTCAACACAACACTTCTATGGAGGGAGAAAAGAACTATCAACAAGATACACTTCAGTGGTCTTGATGATGACGAATCTTAGCAACTCATGACCTTGGATATGAGGTTAGAGATGTTACAATACTAATAGAGAGTATGTGTAAAAGGGGTAATGAGCAAGTGAGCAATGGCTCACTATTTATAGACAAAATTGTCTACTGTTCCACGGTTCCCACGGATCCCTCCCCAAAGGGATCTGGCTAGTGCAATCCTAGGGATCCGACTGCTGGGTCAGCTTAAGTCCGGATTTCAGGTTGCAAACCGGGTTAGATATATTTTGTAATAAACTACAACTTAAATGTAAAACATGTAATAAATATAAATGTGAATTATCTACCTGCATTGCTCCTTTAGACACAATATCGTCACAAAGCTTGTTGGAGTTGCGAACCAGATTGCTAAGAGCACCAGATGCATTCGCCTTTGTTTTATCTTCCTCAGCCGAAAGCAGCAACTTTGCAAGTTGTGGTATACATCTTCTCAGCTCTTCATAAAAGAAGTCATTATGGTATGCTGCATTACCAATCTATGATAAAATAGTCAGGCATCTGAGCAAATCGTATTATTGGAGATAAACCAACTAAAAGCACAATCGTGTCTTACTGCAAAACAAGAAAATTTTCGAGTGCGCTTGTCTTCATCTGAACACCGATCAACCAAAAGAGTAATAATATTGTGCTTTGCCTATAAAAAAAGAAAACAAAAGTCTTGATTATGACTGCTAGTTCTATAACCATCTTGCAATAGGCTGAATATAAATTTTTGTAAGCAAATAATGGTAGAGACTTACCAACAAACCATAGAAGTAGGAGCTATGCCGACACATATTCCCTATAGCACTGCATGCCTTGGCACGCACATTAGGATCTTCATGAGTAAGAAATCTTTTCAAGAGTTCTAAGATGTCCGCTCCTTTTATGTGCTCATAGAAATTCTGCATCAAAATATGTTTGATTTATTAAGTGTCTGACAAAATTGGGGCCAAAATTGGGATCGGTTCAGAGCGGGTACTAGTGAAAACATGTTGTGGTAGCTCACGCTGACTGTTACTTCTCTGTTTAATATTCAGAACCAATAATTATAAAAACTATATTTAATATAAATACAAAATATTCAAAACATCATTTTAAGCAACTTTAAGTAATAAAATCTTTTGTAATAAATCCATAATATCATATGTAACATGAACTTTGTGTATTCAGTTAGAAAAACTGGGAAACAACTACCACTCGTTCAATTCAACCAGATCATGGCCCATCATGATCCAACTTCCAAACCAATTAGACTGGTTTGGTTTCTTAGATGTGCCTTCTGCCCATTCAAACCCCTTTTTCGTTGTCCAAAGTTACCCAAACACTTGCAACAAACAGGTCAATTAGGTGAATTCTATTAATTTTAGGCAGAGATCTTAAACTAGTCAACAATAACTGACCTTATCCATACGAGCCAAATCTGAAACTATTGACAGAACATCCAGTATGACTTCTCTTGGTGATGAATTATCAAGTAACCTTCTCATAACATTTGGATTCAGGAGACCTTTGCCAATTAGTTGAACAACCAGTGATCGATGACCTGTCATTTTGGCTAGAAAGGCAACCAGTCTTGCAGCATCCTTTAATTCCACATGTCTCAAACACTGAATTGTTTGGCCTGGAATTCCTACCTGCAGATTCAAAGACAGTATATGCAAAATGAGTGAAACTTGCACACCAGCATTGGTTTACGGCCTGATATATGTTACAACACCCCAGTACATTCGAATAAAAGCTTGGAAGATTACTAAGATTTAATTATACACAAGACAGCCACTTTTTGCCAAAAAAAATAGAGCTGAAAAATGGTTGAGTAACAGATCAAAACTCCTTCTGTGTATAGGTCATAACAGGCAGAGACGGGCTGGGTGAGATGGATCACTTTTTGTTAAAAATTAATAGGCATTTTATAGATTATTAGTGTCGAATTTGAATATAGTAACCATATCACTCAACTATGGTCTATATTCTAATTGGTGGTTTATGTGTAAAAATAAAAGGTGGTCGACTTTTGACCTGTTTCCTTGAAAGCTATTTTTTTATTATCCATTAATGGGTCAACATTATCATCTCTAAATAATGCCAACATCATCCAAACAGTATGAAGATAATAAGGGTGCAACCTGAAATAAATCCCAGAAATGTAAAAAGTGGGAATATTTACCTCCAAAAGAATTTGAAGATACTTTCCCATACTTGCTTCAATTGCTCGAACCATGTCCTTGTCATCAGCAGAAACCTTCCCACCCGGAGAGCCCATGTTTAAAAGAAAACCGCTATTTACTGAAGCTGCAGCAGCGGCGGCATTAGATGGAGAACTAGGTACATTTTGCACCGCCACAAATGGAAATGCTAATAGATTAATAACAGCATTGACTGTATCTTTGACTCCGTTTTTCCCTCCACCAGGTCCACTCCAACACATTATAAGTTTAAGATGTACATCAGATACCAAATCAGAAACAAGTTTCACGTGTTCCCTTCTAAGCAACACCTGGCGAAAAGTTGAAGCACCACCTGGAAGACACTGACATAACGAGGAAACTGTCCATACAACCCCTACAGGTGATAGTCCAATTTGATCTGGGTGGTTGTTTCCTAGCAAATCAATAAGGGTTTGGGGGATACCACTCGCACACAATTGCTGAATAGCTAAAGGGCCACCCCATTTTAGTCTGGCATCTAACAAACCGACACAACCATCCCTAAGCCCGTGCCAATAAGAAAGCTTGCTTCCATTGCCATCATCTATTGAAATCCTAAGATAATCACAAAGTGTGGCACTTCGTGGAATTAGTGGAACCGCAATTTCAGAAATTGATGTTTCAACTGAAGGATTACTTTCAAGGGACAAAATAGATGCAAATGCCAGCATGGCGGACATGGAATGAGGCTGAAAAGAATTCTGGATTCTATCACATAAAGAATAATGGTGGGCAAGGTCAGAGAGACGAGAGCGTTGCTTATTTGGTGATGATGTAAGCATAAATATTGCAGAAGTTCTTCCAGCTGACTTTAAGGATTGTGCAACTGCAGCCAGTAGGAGGCACGAATGACATATTAGGGCACATGGATTGGCTAGTTTGCTTTTTAGGTTGTTTGTGTCTCCTGTTTGCTGACCTCTGTCAAAGGAAGCACACAGAGATAGTAATGAAAAAATCTCTGAAATGATTGTATTATCACCACCTCCACTAACGACTGTGGTAACTGGTAAAGAACTGGGAAGACCACATAAAACACCAGTAACTGAGCTATTGTGCAGGCAACACCTTAATATGATCTGAAAGATGAGTGATTAACAATAAACAATCATCACAAAGATCCGTATTGTAATCAAAGAGAAGTCAAGTGAGGGATAATAATAGATCAATTTGATAATTACCTGAATAACAGAAGACCATGCAGCCTCTAAGCGCTGGCGAAGACAGTAGTAAAAAGCAATCTGTACAGCTTTGGATCTGAGAAACACTCGTGTAACCAATTCAACAACTTTTAAAGAATCTATACCAATCAATGGTTCAGATTCATCTCCCTTAATGTTAAGTCGATCAAGCGAGGGGGAATGCATTGAGCTTAGTGGAAATACATGAGTGATTTCTTTTGTAGATTGAATCTCATATGCATCTATAAATGACCAAATCGCTCTACATGCTTCACAAGCAGCACGTAAAAATTAGATGAGCCAGACATGAGGCTTGTGCCGCAAGTCACTAACTGTGAAAGCAAAGTGTCTGTTACACCTGCTGTTCTAGCATGATCCAGTATCTCTTTAAGACCATTTATCGACACATCAGCATGTGTGGTGGCCAGAGATGCTTTCAGACCCTGTGCCACTCGAGATACAATGGCTGTAATGCAGGCAATGGACTCAAACAGAACTCTTCCAGAAGCATCATTAGTGCAACTAGAAACCTAAAAAATAGAAATACCAGAGTTTGAGAAATAAAAGCAAAGCTGAAAAACTTCTGCATTTATTATGTATCTTTAGGCGAGAGTAGAACCTTCATATAGAGCTCCAGTATGGTAACCCAGTGTTTGATATATGAATCCCCAGACCCACTTCCACAGTAATCCAACAACTTCTTTATAAGTGAGAAACACTGCATACAAGATGTATTAAAAAGAATGAGCACTAAAGAGCACTATATGCTCTTTGTAAACCAACCTAAAATGTACACTTTGCAATTTTCAACAACTAGTAACATACCTTTACCAGCAAGTCAATATAATCTGACTTTTTTATATCAAGAACATGAGCAGTAAAGCCTGTGAGTTCCCAATAAATTTCATTGAGCACCCCAGTAGAATTGATGGCACCAGCGACAACTAAGTTGGAAAGAATTTTCAAAGACTGAATTGAAGTAAGAACATCTTGATCCCTGCACAATTTTGAGATCATAAAACCTCAGGATAACAACTAGACATTTGAGAATAAAGATTCAAAATCCAAGATGCAGCAGGATGAATGTTTTCTTCCTAAAACGTCTTTTTCACTATACACAATGTTGAGAAAAATTGCAAATACCATACCTGTTCAACCGATTCTTGAGAGGCAGCATAATAACTGATAGTGATTCATTATCTTGGCCAATTAACTTGGCACCCTTAGCAGTGCGAGAGTTATTTTCCAGTTTGTCCAGTATCTGGCAACCTGATGAGAGTATAGAGCCTATCATCTGTCTTTAATGTGACATTTGTATAAACATGTCCAACAGTGTTCCGAACTATTTTTCTAACAGAATATAATTGATCTATGCTTTCCCACAAGTCCACAACATATAATCAGAGCATAGAACCTATCATTCATCTGTCACACTGCCCTGTTACTAAATGGTATATTTGAGTAATAAACTAATAATAGTAATGGAGAAACAATTTTGTCTCAAATACGGAAAAAGCTTTCTTAAATATGACTAGCATCTGAGGGTTTCAAAATATAATGAAAACCAAGTTTTAATCCAATAAAACTTAGGCAGACAGCAAACTGTAACAGTGTTCTCTAAAGTAATTGTGCAAAAATCAAGTATTTGAAATATTGTATGCATGGAGCATAAACTTCACTCAATGAATTAGACATAGCCAAGAAGGGAAACTTTAATACATGATAAAATTGGCATAAATTGAAAAGTACAATATATTTTATGAGGTCATAATTCATAAAAATGTAGAGTTGATTTGAAATCTACCTGACTGAATGTTGTCATTTTCTGTGACCCTTTGAGACTCTGGCTGTGGTGATGTAATAACTGGTTGTTGACCATTGCCTTGAGGATGATCCATAATTGTGGGAGATGGACTTTTACCTGCACCAATATCTCTTAGGCTACTTATGTTCATTCAAGCTCGGCCAGATAATTTGGTAAACTTTCATTAAAGGCCTACCTTCTGGGGCATAGGCCAAACCAGTTGTCTGTACATGTTGTTCTCCTGCTGGGGCACAGGTCAGACCAGTTGTCTGTACATGTTGTTCTCCTTTCCAAGCAGCATCGCATCCTCTAGAAGCAGCAGTGTTGGCACGAAGCTCCTGGTAAGAAATCACCATGCTCTAAATGTCATTTTTTTCTAAATAATATCTTAAAGAATCAAATTTTAGAAAATTACCCTGGCCTCAACATCTTCAAAAGTTTCAGCAACAAATGGATGATCAAGCAGTTTGGGCCATGTCAGTCTGCTATGAGGGTCCTGCTCTCAGGATTTTTATAAACAGTTAGCAGTTGACACTAATTGAATATAAAGCATAAAAACAGATTATTATATACCTTATTAAGCAAACCCCTAAGGAAGCTTCTGAAGTTGGAACTCATGCTGTCAGGGTATTTAACTGGATCCTGGAAAAGGAAATAGATGAGCATGAATCACTAAAATATATTAGATAACTTCAATTTCATGTAAACTTTAAATATGCATACCTTAATGATATGTCGAATTAGTGCATAAACTGAATTAGTGTAGAATGGAGGCTGGCCAACAAATAACTCATACCTGAATTAACATCAGATGTTATATATCTTGAAATCATTTCAACAGTCATAACTTCAGGAATTAACTTACAAAATGACACCAGTTGACCACAAATCAGCAGTGTGATTGTAAGGTTGTTCTCGTACTAGTTCTGGAGCCATGTACAAAGGAGTACCTAAAACCAATTAATACATGAATGATTAGAGCAACATGACATACTCAGAACCAATGAACTATTCCTGAAAATGGTGTGGGAGAAACTGTAGAATTGCTACCAAGATGGTAATCAAATCTAATTGTACCTTTTATTGACCGTAAAACAACTGTATTTGTAGACATTGCCCTTGCAAACCCAAAATCACAAAGCTGTTTCATATGAAAGAGAAGATGATTATTTCCAGTTGGTTAACAAGAGACTATTTATGTGCTGAATTAAACAGTATATGATACAATTGCTGCAACGGTGCATGTGACCTTCAAAAAAATGATACTAAAGACACAAGAAAACTAGATGTGTACTTTTACTTGAGGATCTTATTGAAGATTACAAAAAATGCAATGCATGGCTTAAATGCTTAATGAGTAGAATTCAAATATCCACTCTTATTGCATTCGCTAGTTGTGTGAACACAATATTAGCACAAAATTTACACAACTAGTCTTTCAGTCTTTGATGAATTTCAGGTTAAGTGTGGTGCTGGACAAGAAGGCTGCAATGATAGATAAGCTGACTTCTACAGTTTTACTAACAGGAAATATCTTGAATGACTCATGCAATTTATGTTATTAAAAAAAGCCATTGCCTAGTATCCAACCAACCTTAACAACACCCCCAGCACAAATTAAGATGTTCTGTGGCTTCATGTCACGGTGAATAATACGATTGGAATGTAAGTAGTGCAACGCTCTCACCTGAAAATATTAAAGACGTTAACATCATACAGTTATTAAATAGAAACATTTGATATTTAATATGTAAAATCTTTTATAAAAGCGTCGCTAGAAATTTGAAAATATCCATCCAAAAAGTTCACGAATGAACACATATTAGTCTTTTACAGCCAACTATGCAAAGAGAGTCTACACTTGCAGAGATTTTTAGTTCACTTCAATCTATAGATATGAAATTTAAAAATAAAAATAAAAAGCTAAGTTAATAAAAGTACCAACTGCTTTGCAATTTTCTGAACTTCATCTTCAGGAAGACATTTATCATCTTCTAGAATTTCAAACAATTCACCCTGAATGAAAACACATTCAATCAACATAAGGTAAAATCTTACCGCCATTAACAGATTTATTATGACAGACATTAAAGATATGTATACTGCAAATCAAAAGAGAGTCACGTGACAGAGGATAGAGTTAGTTACTTGGGCAAATTCGGTGACAACACAAAACTCCTGCGGACTCTCAAAAGAATCAAGCATCTGGATGATATTTTCATGCTTCAGCTTTCTCAAGATCTGCAGAAATTAGCACCATCATATAGCAGCAAATGCAGCATATGGTATAAATTATCCTAACAGACTAAGCAAAAGCCTCTGACTTGCGTCCAAGTTTCCAACACAATAGCACAAAGTAAATACATTATGAATAAAGTACATACCTCAATTTCTTGTCGCAAATTCTGGATGTCCTTTTCGCTTTTACCGTGCTTTAGAATAAATTTCATTGCAACAGTCTACAACAGACGGACCAAAATAAAGATAAAACATAACTTTTAAAACTATTATTTCAATAATACAAGAAAATCAAAAGAAGAATACCTGTCCAGTGAACTTTCTTCTTCCCTTGTATACTTTACCGAATGATCCTTCCCCCACAAGCTCGATCACGTGATAATTCTCCACACCCATCTCTAAATCTTTGACTTCTACTGTTTAAAAAAGTTACTAATATATTAATCATCAGATCAGATGACTTATAAACACCTATGTGTTTCGCTATAGTTGTGTTGAACATGATATCAAAATTAAAGTGGTCGCAACTGATAGATCACCTACTCATACAAGAAAAAGGTCGCAGCGTTTTTTTCCTGTAAGATAGGCTCTAATGTGCAGAAAATGTGATCTAATTGTTATTCACATTTTTAGCATCCAAATTTATTATTCACATTGAAAGCAGTCACGGTGCTCTAACCTTTTTCTAATCGGTATAATCTCAATCTATAACAGTTTATAGGATGATAATCGATCCGTTTTCATATTTTCTTAGACTACAGGCTACATGTGACGCAATGCAAAGATTCCAGTAGCCATGTGCTTAACAGAGGCTATAAACGATGTTTTTGGCATGTTGCTCTTGCAAACATATTCATCCAACATTCAAAAATAAATTCTATTATTAGAAGCGTCGATATCCATATAAGCATTGACACAACTTTATTCTATAAAACTATATCAGCGTTTTAACCACTACCACAGCCTATCTAACCACGGTTCCAGATGTCGACAAATATCACTAACATAAACAACTAATCACGAATACTAACACCGCAGCAAACAGTTTACAAACATCTGACATGTCTACATCAACATAATCATTCACTAGACAATACAGTAAAATTAAACAACCCGATCATGTCAGTCATGATTTACGCCTTTATAGCATATTATCAATAACACTAACACCTACAAACACTTCGAGCGTAAACCAATATTAACAGTAAGAGACATCAAAACGCCGAAATTACGCATCGAAACAGTTTAAACTGTCAACAGGCTACCGTATTCATTATTTAGGTTAAACACGCATCTATCGAACAATTAGCTGCCAAAACGCCTAAATTACGCATCAAAGCAGTTTAGGTTAAACATGTATCAATCAAACAATTAGCTACCGAAATGCCTAAATTACGTAATCGCGACAGTCTAAACGGTATAATAACACTAAAAAGGAGATTAACTACACTAACCTAAATTAACCGTAACCGGCATGAAAACAGTGAAATTAAGTAATAATTAGGTTTAAACAGAAATTAATCAAGCAATTAGATATGAATAAGCTATAATATACATATGTAAAGGAAGTTTAATATGACCTAAAATGAGTTGTTATAATTAGGAATTAGGGTTTGAAGATGTACAGTGAAATTGAATTAAACAAATTAGAAGCTTTAAAGGGGGGAAATAAGGTACCGATAAGTTGAAGATGAAGGTGAAGGTGAATCTGAAGTGAAGAAGAAGAAGAATAATGGGATTGGGTGGATGAGATTTTGAAATGATATTTGTTTTCCCGCTCGTTGGGTATTAAACAAGTCAAAATTGGAGATGCAAAGTGTGGACTTTTGATATATTTGAGTTTCTTCGATTTCAAAATTTTTTATGCTCAAAACAGTTACTGATACATTATCAAACTACAGTATATTTTTTTATAAAACACTCGTAATGCATTGAAGTTTACACCACTTTAATTAGTTTACACATCGTTAACTTATTTACTAGCAGAAGTACATTCGACGCAATGCATGACACCTGTAAATAAATTTTTTAATAAACCATGATTTATAATCAAACGCTTTACGCGACAATAAATTTGCGGACGCCAAAAGTTTCACGTATTGATATTTCAATTCTTTAAATATTATAAGAGGCATCAAGGTCATACTACGAAAGATAAAGTAATAAAATTTTGGCAAAAATGTTTCAATTTTACGCTTTCTCTTACAATAACTTTACCAATAGATAAAACATAATGAGTTTGAGAACTTTAAAAAGTGATGGATAATATCAAACTAATTCATATAAAACAATTGAAAGTGGCATGATTTTAATTGCAGAATAATAATGTTATGTGGTATGGTCAAACCAGTTGATAGCTATCAGAATACAAGAAGAAAAACATTTTTTTTATAAAATATATATATTTTTGAACATGTTTGTATCATTAATATTGTTTATTACATTCATCCCATATGAAAAGATATAAATAAAAGAAGACTTATAACGTATACATCTCAGAAAGTATATATTTATGAAAAATGTTTGAATCATTAATATTGTTTATAACACTCATCTCCACCATGATAAGATATAAATAAAAAAATCTTATAATGTAAAGAAAATTTACATGTTTAAGCAATCATTTGTCTTAAAAATATTTGTCCCGACCTTTACAAAAACTGCTTTTTACTTTTGTGGTTAACTTTATTTAAAATAATTCAAAATTTATTTAGATCGGTTCTCAAACACTTTTACGATATAATAATAGTTTTAACTTTGTAGCTTTGCATTTATTTTAAAATCACATTCATTTATATGTGCATTTTGCATTAAAACTAAACTAATTCAAAAACATTTAATAAATGAAGCATTAAAATGTTGTGAAAGATAAATTAGTAAAAGCTATTTATTGTGTACATTATGCAATAAAATTGTAATGTTTAAAAACACATTAATGACATCTTAAAAAATTTGTGAGATAAGGCCATCCTCCATTATAAGTAGTGTAGATATAGATATGTGTAATATGTATAAAATCAAATAAATTATCACTGTGAATTTACATCTTTGCATAATTTGTCTTAAAATATTTGTCCCGACTTTTACAAAACCGCTTTTACTTTTGTGGTTAATTTTATTTAAAATAATTCAAAATTTATTTAGATTGGTTCTCGAAACACTCTTATGATATAATTATAGTTTTGGAACTTTGTAATTTTGCATGCATTTTAAAATCATGTTCATTTATATGTGCATTTTTGCATTAAAACTAAACTAGTTCAAAAACATTTAATAAATGAAGCATTAAAATGTTGTGGAAGATAAATATGTAAAAGCTATTTATTGTGTACATTATGCAATAAAAATTGTAATGTTTAAAAAACACATTAATGACATCTTAAAAAAATTTAGGAGAGAGGGTCATCCCTCCATCATAAGTAATATAGATATCTATACTACTTTATAAAGTGTTTAGGACTTTCTAAATAAAGAAGTCTTAAAATTTTTAAGACCAAAAACATTTCTTTAATAAGAAATCAATAAGCCATTAGTTAATGTTATTTACCATATAGCTTCCATGACAATTTTCATAAATAAAAAGTAACATCCTTTCATACATTTTGTAACAACCTTCAAATATTTATAAACCCATTAATACAATAAATATTCATGCAATCCATTAAGTGTCGATCAGAATAAACAAACCTCAATGGTATATAAGCCAACCTAAAACTCAAACACAAATACGAAACACACTCTTCTTTTTCCGAGCACCGATAAAAAAACACACAATTAGATAAATCTACTCTCATTTTGGTATTCGTTACCTACGTAGAAATAAATAAGCTTTGCTTCTGGATTATAGAATAGAAATGACAACTTTATTTGGATATGAAATAGTTTGCATTGCTATTGCTTATAGTTATTTTAATTCAAAGTTGTCATTCATTCGTAAAGTTACCGTTAAAAAATGTATAAATGAAAAAATTTGCTCATAATAGTTATGCATTGGGTACCGCGCACGCATTAGCATGGTACCTTCTAGTAGATATAAATATGTGTAATATGTATAAAATCAAATAAATTGTCACTTGTGAATTTACAACTTTGCATCATTTGTCTTAAAATAATTGTCCCGACTTTTACAAAAAACCGTTTTTTTACTTTTGTGATTAATTTTATTTAAAATAATTCAAAATTTATTTAGATTGGTTCTCGAAACACTTTTACGAAATAATAATAGTTTTGGAACTTTGTAGTTTTGTATGCATTTTAAAATCATATTTATTTATATGTGCATTTTTGCATTAAAACTAAACTAATTCAAAAAGAAATAATAAATGAAGCATTAAAATGTTGTGGAAGATAAATTAATAAAAGCTATTTATTGTGTACATTATGCAATAAAATTTGTAATGTTTAAAAAACACACTAATGACATTTTAAAAAAATTTAGGAGAGAGGGTCATCCCTCCATTATAAGTAGTATAGATATGTGTAATATGTATAAAATCAAATAAATTATCACTTGTGAATTTACATCTTTGCATCATTTGTCTTAAAATAATTGTCCCGACTTTTATAAAAAACCGTTTTTTTCTTTTGTGGTTAATTTTATATAAAATAATTCAAAATTTATTTAGAATGGTTGTCGAAACACTCTTACGATATAATAATAGTTTTGGAACTTTGTAGTTTTGCATCATTTTAAAATCATATTCATTTATATGTGCATTTTTGCATTAAAACTAAACTAAATCAAAAAGAAATAATAAAGGAAGCATTAAAATGTTGTAGAAGATAAATTAGTAAAAGCTATTTGTAAAACCCTAAATTTCGGTTTCACATCTTGCGACTAATTTAAAATTTTAACCTAAGTTTCTGAGCAAAATAATTAATGCTGCCACTATATGTTATACGAAATTAAAAAAGTAAAATAAAATAAAATAAAATATTTAAATTTTGTTTGGCATAAAATGAATAGAAGATAAAGATTGTGAGAAATAGTCGATATGACTTGGTCACCAAAACGTATTCCATATCCCCATATTTGTGATGGTCATTATAGGTAAGTTAGTATATAGCACACCATACGCACGTCCTTGTGGAGAATCACACGAGTAACCATAACAACACCAATTAATGCGATCCTTTATCCTAATACTTTTGCAATGCGAGAGCCGAGATCGAGTTCATAAGTTTTGGAGATCACGTCAAACACATCTAAATTCAAAATTTCGTACTTGGTTGTGTTCGATTTATTGTTCGTGATTGGGGAAGAATTCTATTGCTCGCTCGAATATGGTGTTCTCGTCCGGTTAGGTATCGGTTGGCGTTATGCGATCATAATTTTGGCTTTTGTCGCTGGAGCTTAAACTCATGATTAGGTTTTGTGTCTCTCGTAAGGTTTCGTTGAACCTTCGTGACGTGTTCGAGTTAAGATACTTGTCTCGAGTATGGTTTCGCTCGATGTGTCATCAAGCTTGAGGTAAACCTCGAACTATATATACCATTTTAATACAAAACATGCTATATGAAACTCATACATTTATGTTATGTTATTAATCAAAGTATGCTAGAACAACATGACAACCAAATATGAAACCTAAGAAAATATCATGCATTCGGATTCTTAAAATTGATAAAGGTCCAAGAAAATGGTTTATAGTCTCATCGAGGAAAGATGCATGCAATCCTTCTCGTGTTTATTATTTATATACTCCTTGAAATTTAAGATATCTAAAATGTTTCGATTAAATAATCACATTGACATTTTGTTACAAGATACTAAGTAAGATGGGTTCATGAAAAACATGTGAATGGCTACTTAATAACTCAATATTGATAACAGATTAACGAGTCGAACTATCGTTATTACATATAGTTTTCATAAGTACTTTCATGACTAAACGTGTTTTATACTTATCGATATAAAATATGGGTCATTAAGCTTTGTGTAATGATTAGTCACGCATATATGTGGAATGTAACTATTGTGAATATCAAAGTATTTAGTCGAGCAGAATAATAAGTACGGGTTGATGACTAATTATAAAGTTTAGTGTAATCGAATAAATTCGTTAATTATTAATTGGAAGTTGATTAATAGGTGTAGATCATATGTTGCAAACAAGTTGAGTTAATTTAGGCTTCGAGATTGGCTAAGGTACGGATATTCGCCTCTTTCTAAAACATTCTTTGTTCGTAAATATTAGTACAAATATTCCGTCCTTTTTCAGTAAGGGCATCCATTGATATGATTAGCCGTTATTACCTTTGATATTCGTTCCGATGTTTGAGCTTCTTTTGATATTCGTTGGTTATCCGTTTGATATGATTCAGTTCAGTATCTGATATGTTATGTTCAGTTCAGTATTTGATATGGTATGTTTCAGTTCAGTATTTGATTTGATATGATTATGTTTGCTCTTGTATTGCCCACCAGATCTCAGTATCCCTAGCCATGGAGGTACCATGGCCATGTCATGAGGCACCGGTGGCATGACACTATCTCGGGCGGTGTGATTGGTCCCCGCTCTCCCCTTTGTTATGTTTGTATGAGATCTCGCCATTATGATATGTTTTGCAGGAGCGATGGATGCATCCTAGGTAATTTGTATCAGATTCAGATTCGGTGATTGGTTGGTGTGTTCCTACACCCCATCACATTCGTACATTGCGAGCTAGCTACTCCATGTACAACTTTGGATTTGACGGTATATGATTTGTGATGTGATTATTTGGCCTATTCATGTGGCATGCTTAGGCACCGGGCAATGCAATTCGATCCTATATTTGTACCGCTTTAGTATTTGACTCATATGCTTTCAGATCCGCTTCGTCGACATGTTCTCGCAGCTCGCTTTCCTTTCTTTGTGTTGACATAATTTGATCCAATTCCCATTCTGATTATATTGTTACTGTATTGTTTATATCTGTTCACTGGGCTTTTTAAGCTCAGCCGCACTTTCTTTTCTTTGGCGGCAGGTATTTTAGCGGGATGCTGGGATTGAGAGTCGAGAGTAGGAGCTGTTAGAGACTAACCCTAGAGTTACCTATTCTTGCGGACTTATGATTCTGGACTTTTGTATTTTGATCTTCTGTTGTTCCTTTGAAATTGAAATCTTTTGGGTTTGTATTTTAGATCATGGTTTCATGACTTGGTTTTGTAAGTCTTCCGCTTGCATTTATGTTCGATTGACCCCATACTTGTGACACTCGGACCCTTGTCGGGTTGGGGTGTTACAATTATGGTTTCGAGCAAAGGTTTCGCCTTGTTGACCTTAGGGATGACCCGTGATGATTTGGGTAGACATTAGGCTTCCGCTTGTTTTGATCTTTTCGATTATTTTGACTTTTCGCCGGATCCGATTTCGATATTCTTTTGTCTTCACGATTGATCTTCTTCCTTCCACATTTTTTTTTTTTGGTCTGCTTTGTCTTCACACATCTGCTTACCGATCGCTTAGATGGTGACTACCAGAGCCGAAGATGGAGGTGCCGACCGGGTTACGACAACAGCTTGTCGATTAGAGAGGTTCGTGAAGCGTAAGTCGATCCGCTCATCACAACGCCGGGACATCGAAATGCCACAGAGAGAGCCGGACGGGACAACAGGAGGAGCAAAGACGAGACGAGATCAACTACTGTGCACTCGAAGGCGACGAAAGACGAGATATGACCGCGATTCGATAGGTGAGAAACTACTACCGTGAGTTTGGGCGATTGTTGTTCAAATTGGCCAACCATGCTACTAGGTCGTCAGACAGAGAAGAGGTCCGAGAAGATTTCATCTTATCTGTGTGTTTGCTAGGCATCGAGCCCATGATTGTCCCGAGAATGGTGGAAGATGAGTTTCAAATGATTCGCTTTTCTTTCATTTGTTCGTTATGCTTTGGAAACAGCAGTGATATTCGTTATGTGATTTTGGTCATTAGTACGCTTTTGATTCGCTTGGAGATTCAGTTTGAAGGAAAGTGAGTCCGCGATTCGTAGTCCCTTTATTTTATTTTCATATGTATAGGTATTATACCCGCTCCGTTAAGCGCTTGGTACTCCCTTTATGCTTCGAATCGTCAGAAATTTCTTTTCTATTGTTCGCTTGAGTTTGGAATTTATTTATGAAGCTCCTATCGTTTGGCTTTACCGTCAGATTTGTTTCGTATTCATGATTGTGTTTCATGCTATTATCATCCACTCCGTAAATGTTTCGTGATCCGCTGGGTCTAGATTCGTTATGATCTATCTTTTGTTGTAGTGCCCGAGGCTATCTTAGACCATCGTGATCGGACATGAAAATCTAACCATTCTGTTTGTGAAGAATCTTTTGGAAGAATCTCTCCGAGCGTGAGACTATGTATCGTCATTTTTTTTATGATTTGGTACGTCTCCATCTAACTCTACGACTTCAATTTCGAGGACGAAATTTTCTCTTTAGAGGAGAAGAATTGTAAAACCCTAAATTTCGGTTTCACATCTTGCGACTAATTTAAAATTTTAACCTAAGTTTCTGAGCAAAATAATTAATGTCGCCACTATATGTTATAATGAAATTAAAAAGTAAAAATAAAATAAAATAAAATATTTAAATTTTGTTTGGCATAAAATGAATAGAAGATAAAGATTGTGAGAAATAGTCGATATGACTTGGTCAATCAAAACGTATCTCCATATCCCCTATATTTGTGATGGTCAGTTATAGGTAAGTTAGTATATAGCACACCATACGTACGTCCTTGTGGAGAATCACACGAGTAACCATAACAACACCAATTAATGCGATCCTTTTATCCTAATACTTTTGCAATGCGAGAGCCGAGATCGAGTTCATAAGTTTTGAGATCACGCCAAACACATCTAAATTCAAAATTTCGTACTTGGTTGTGTTCGATTTATTGTTCGTGATTGGGGAAGAATTCTATTGCTCGCTCGAATATGGTGTTCTCGTCCGGGTTAGGTATCGGTTGGCGTTGCGATCATAATTTTGGCTTTTGTTCGCTGGAGCTTAAACTCATGATTAGGTTTTGTGTCTCGTAAGGTTTCGCTGAACCTTCGTGACGTGTTCGAGTTAAGATACTTGTCTCGAGTATGGTTTCGTTTCGATGTGTCATCAAGCTTGGAGGTAAACCTCGAACTATATATACCATTTTAATACAAAAACATGCTATATGAAACTCATACATTTATGTTATGTTATTAATCAAAGTATGCTAGAACAACATGACAACCAAATATGAAACCTAAGAAAATATCATGCATTCGGATTCTTAAAATTGATAAAGGTCCAAGAAAATGGTTTAAGTAGTCTACTGAGGAAAGATGCATGCAATCCTTCTCAGGTTTATTATTTATATACTCCTTGAAATTTAAGATATCTAAAATGTTTCTGATTAAATAATCACATTGACATTTTGTTACAGTATACTAAGTAAGATGGGTTCATGAAAACATGTGAATGGCTACTTAATAACTCA
Source organism: Chrysanthemum lavandulifolium (assembly GCA_022545495.1). Classification (NCBI taxonomy): domain Eukaryota; kingdom Viridiplantae; phylum Streptophyta; class Magnoliopsida; order Asterales; family Asteraceae; genus Chrysanthemum; species Chrysanthemum lavandulifolium. The sequence goes on along the minus strand of JAHFWF010000031.1, from coordinate 490,597 downwards.
ATATTGATAATGATTAACGAGTCGAACTATCGTTATTACATATAGTTTTTCATAAGTACTTTCATGACTAAACGTGTTTTATACTTCATCGATATAAAATATGGGTCATTAAGCTTTGTGTAATGATTAGTCACGCATATATGGGAATGTAACTATTGTGAATATCAAAGTATTTAGTCGAAGCAGTAATAATAAGTACGGGGTTGATGACTAATTATAAAGTTTAGTGTAATCAGTAATAAATTCGTTAATTATTAATTGGAAGTTGATTAATAGGTGTAGATCATATGTTGCGCAAACAAGTTGAGTTAATTTAGGCTTCGAGATTGGCTAAGGTACGGATATTCAGTCTCTCTTTCTAAAACATTCTTTGTTCGTAAATATTAGTACAAATATTCCGTCCTTTTTCAGTAAGGGCATCCATTGATATGATTAGCCGTTATTACCTTTGATATTCGTTCCGATGTTTGAGCTTCTTTTGATATTCGTTGGTTATCCGTTTGATATGATTCAGTTCAGTATCTGATATGTTATGTTCAGTTCAGTATTTGATATGGTATGTTTCAGTTCAGTATTTGATTTGATATGATTATGTTTGCTCTTGTATTGCCCACCTGATTCGTATCCCCAGCCATGGAGGTACCATGGCCATGTCATCGAGGCACCGGTGGCATGACACTATCCGGGCGTGTGATTGGTCCCCTGCTCCCCTTTGTTATGTTTGTATGAGATCTCGCCATTATGATATGTTTTGCGGGAGCGATGGATGCATCCTAGGTAATTTGTATCTCAGATTCAGATCCGTGATTGGTTGGTGTGTGTTCCTACACCCATCACATTCTCGTACATTGTGAGCTAGCTACTCCATGTACAACTTTGGATTTGACGGTATATGATTTGTGATGTGATTATTTGGCCTATTCATGTGGCATGCTTAGCAATCGGCAAAGCACCGATCCTATATTTGTACCCTGTTTTAGTATTTGACTCATATGCGTTTCGCATCTGTTTCGTCTGACATGTTCTCAGCAGGCTCGTTTCCTTTCTTTGTGTTGACATAATTTGATCCAATTCCCATTCTGATTATATTGTTACTGTATTGTTTATATCTGTTCACTGGGCTTTTTAAGCTCAGCCGCACTTTCTTTTCTTTGGCGGCAGGTATTTTAGCGGGATGCTGGGATTGAGAGTCGAGAGTAGGAGCTGTTAGAGACTAACCCTAGAGTTACCTATTCTTGCGGACTTATGATTCTGGACTTTTGTATTTTGATCTTCTGTTGTTCCTTTGAAATTGAAATCTTTTGGGTTTGTATTTTAGATCATGGTTTCATGACTTGGTTTTGTAAGTCTTCCGCTTGCATTTATGTTCTGATTTGACCCCATACTGTGACACTCGGACCCTTGTCGGGTTGGGGTGTTACACTATTCATTGTGTACATTATGCATTAAAATTTGTAATGCTTATAAAACACATTAACGACATATTAAAAAAATTTATGAGAGAGGGTCATCCCTCCATTATAAATAATATAGATTTCAATACAAAACTAAAAAATGCAATATCCATATATTTTAACATACGAAGCATAAACTAATGCACATATAAAAAGTATCTTATCACTTATTTTACATACATAATTATTGTTTGTTATAGATTATATTTAAATTTTCTTGTTGAATAAAGTTATAAGCTTTAAAAATACTCGTGTTACCAAAACTTTAACAGCATATATAATAATATTTTATTTATGCAAAATGACTTAGGAAGAAAACAAAAAATTGACAATCAAAGACATAAAATTTTCAATGATATTCGTATATGCTTTGTAAATTGCAAATAGTGGTTCAGTAGAGTATTTAAAATAACTAATAAGAGAAAGAGGAAAGAAGTTGGCCTACCTTCATATCAATTTAAAGGTATATCTCTGAACACACCATGTTTAAACATACACATGACTTGGTACTTTTACAATGCATTGTTAAACTTCTCATTAGACCCTGTATTAAGGATGGCCTTAGTATGAGAAAATTTGCATCGTGTTCTCGAGTTCAATTTTGAAGAAAAAAGAAAGGAAAGTATAGGAAACTTAAATAAACTTGTGTTCTTTAATTTTTTATTATTACTTTTTTTATGAAAAAAAAAATGGATGAGAGAAATGGAATCAAAATTTGGATTAAAACTTTCCTTCCAAAAATGAGAGAAAACGAAAGTAAAGTTATATATATCAAAAGATAAAATTGTCACTGTAAATGAGACATCCTTTTTTTTTTTTTTTTACACATCAAGAACACAAAAACGTACAGAGTATCACTTTTTCTTTCTTTTCCTTCAAACCAAGAACACAAATATTTTTACTACACTTTTTAATCTTTTCTTTTCTTATCTTTCTTTTCTTCTTTTTCACTTTTATTTTATTTATTTATTTATTTTTATTTTTTTGTCTAAAACTCAAGAACGCATCGTTGATGTGATAAAAAAAATGAAGTTACTTTTAATGATATAAGGGTGCGTTTGGTATGTAAGTGGGTTTTGAATAGGATTTGAATTTGATATTAGGGGTTCGTTTTGTAGATGGGCTAAGACTATGATTTGGATTTGGGTTTATGGCCCGTTTGGTTTAACAGTTTGGATTGGTTTTGAGTTTCAAAAGACTTTTTTTGGCTATTTGGGTTTAGGATTTGGGATTAATTTTTAAAAATATACACTATGCAAAATTTTGGACACCATGGTAGTGTTTGTGACAAGTGGGGTCAACGCCAAACATCTCTCTCTTTTTTTTATTTATATATATATATATATATATATATATATATATATATATATATATATATACATACATATATAACAATTCATAATAGACCAAATCTCAAACCTCTTATTTTAATATTTCTATCATTACTATATATATAACGATTAAAAACCTAAAAACATACGGTCCCAAAAAAATTGTCCGGCGTGGCCCAAAAATTAAAAAAGAAAATTATGAAACAGCCCCTGAACTTCTTATTATTTACGACTTTTTTATACAACCAACTTTATTTATCGTTTAGGTAATAGATACGTGGCGATTTATTGAATAAAAAAATACCGCCAGAAAGGTCTCTCGATAGCGAACAAAACGAGTCCAATATTCATATGTTTTTTACATACGTATGATTTTATAAAAAATGTTGAAGTTTAATCTATATATAGTTTTTAAATAAAAAAACTTTTGAAATGCACTCTTAACCTATCAAATATAACTTTAAAAATTATCATAATTTTTTTTTTAAACTACAGGGGCTAAAGACGTCCAGTTTTATGAAAGTTTCAATTGTATATAAATAAATTGGTTCAGATATTAGATTTATGGGTATGTATTTCTACTATCGAACACAATCATGCTTCGTGTAACAATACAGATAAAAGTACGACACGCACGCCCCCGCAGCAACGCGCGGGCGCCAACCCACTTGTTATAAAAAAAATAAAAACAATCTTAAATACTTTTATTAATGATTAAAATATCTTTTTTTAATTAAAATATCATTTCTTAATTTAATTGTATTATTTTCTCAAATCAATTACCACAGCAAACACTCTCATACTCAATTACAAAAATAAACACTTTCAAAGGAGTTTACCAAAATCAACACTTCGAGTAAATGTTATTGCACGCCACTTACATTTGCTTTCCCAACAAAAGAAGACAAAACCTATCCCGTACTAAAGACAAAAAGCTAACGAGCAAACCCTTGTTCGCTATCATTTGCTTGCCCATTTTGCTCACCCAATTTCAAAAGATGACGAAACGCATCCCGTGCTAAAGACAAAAAACTAGCGAGCAAACCCTTGTTCGCTATCATTTTCCCGCCCCTTTTGCTCGCCCAATTTTAAAATATGACAAAACGTAACACGTGCTAAAGACAAAAAAGCTAGAGAGCAAACCTCTTGTTCGCTATCACTTGCTCGCCCTTATAAAAAAAAAATTGATTTCTACCACATTAATTTACCACATTTTCACAATGCATTTAACGTGTGACACGTACAAATAAACTTCTCATTACACCCTCTATTGAGGATGGCCTTAGTATGAGAAAATTTGCATCGTATTCTCGAGTTCAGTTTTGAAGAGAAAAAAAATAAAAGTAAAGGAAACTTAAATAAACTTGTGTTCTTTAATTTATTATTATTAACTTTTTTATTAAAAAAAATATGAGAGAAATGGAACGAAAATTTGGATTAAAACTTTCCTCACAAAAATGAGAGGAAATAAAAGTAAAGTTGTACACGTCAAAAGATAAAATTGTCCTTACTTTTTAAACTTTAAAATATGGGTATAAATGTACATGGGACATCTTTTTTTTCTTTTCGCATCAAGAACACGTAAACGCATTTTAGTATTACTTTTTCTTTCTTTTCCTTCAAATCCAGAACACAAATATTTTCACTACACTTTTTAATCTTTTATTTTCTTATATTTCTTTTCTTCTTTTTTACTTTTTTTTTTTTGTCTAAAACTGAAAAACGCATCATTGATGTGATAGAAAAAATATATTTTAATAAAGTTACTTTCAATGATATAAGGGTGCGTTTGGTATGAAAGTGAGATTTGAATAGGATTTGAATTTGATGTTAGGGTCCACTTGGTTTGTAGATGGGTTTAGGACTAGGATTTGGATTTGGATTTATGGCATGTTTGGTTTAAAGGTTTGGATTCGCTTTTGAGTTTCAAAAGACAAATCAATTGTTTTTTTTTGGCTATTTGGGTTTAGGATTTGAGATTAATTTTTAAAAACATGCACTGTTTGAAATTTTGGGCACCATGGTGGTGTTTTTTGACAAGTGATGTCAAGGTTTAGCATATTTCTCTTATTCTTTTTACTTTTATATTATAAAACTAATAAAAACAATTTTAAATACTTTTATTAATTATTAAAATATCATTTTTTTTAATTATATTATTTTCTCTTATCTCATTTTTTTTTTCAAATCAATTACCACAACAAACACTTCTCATATTCAATTATAAAAATAAACACTTTCATAGGAGTTTACCAAAATCGACACTTCAAGCAAATGGCATTTCCTGCCAGTTACATTTGCTCGCCCAACAAAAGAAGACAAAACGTATCCCGTGCTAAAGACAGAAAAGCTAGCGAGCAAAAACGTATCCCGTGCTAAAGACAAAAAAGCTAGCGAGCAAACCCGTGTCCGTTATCATTTGCCCGCCCTTTTTGCTAGCCCAATTTCAAAAGATGACAAAACGTATCCCGTGCTAAAGACAAAAAAGCTAGCAAGCAAACCCTTGTTCGCTATCATTTGCTCGCCCCTTTTGCTTGCCCAATTTCAAAATATGACAAAACGTATCTCGTGCTAAAGACAAAAAAGCCGTAGAGCAAACCCCTTGTTCGCTATCATTTGCTCGCCCCTTTTCAAAAAAGGATGATATCTACCACATTAGTTTACCACATTTTCTACCCCTAAAGAATCGGATGATATCATTAATTTACCATATATCTACCACATTTAATCGATTTGTGTATAAACAAAACCCAACTTACTACTCCACCATTTTCTTATTTACACGAGCAACAAACAAGAACCCCACCATTGTTGTGTTCTTGGTCCACCATTGTTGTGTTTCATATGAGCAACTTGAAAGAAAACCAAACATTTGCTCCCCATGTTCTAACCACTTTTTTAGCGGGTTTCGATCAATTAGGGTTACTTTCGATCATTCAATTTTCTCATATTAGTCGTTATATTGAAATATGGATAAAAACCCTCTTCAATATTGGCATGTTTGTTTTTTATACAATCGTTGACACGAGATATTGCAACCTCACTAAGAGTTTTACTTCTCGAGAGATCTCAAGAAGTTTTGCAATCCTCCAGGCAGTGTACCTTATCATTATAGTGTAGTATAGGTAAGTCTGGGGGATTGATCGTTCTATAGGAGAATAGTGTCGTTAGATTGAAGTGTATGTCGAATTAAGTCTAAAGGTGAGGGATGATTATTTTTGTATTTTTATATTTTATTAAAGCAATTAAAATCTCGATTTTGAAAGGGAGGGCAGAATTAGTTGCTAGTCAACTAACCCAAAAGCTACTAATTAAACTAAAATGCAAGAAAAGTAAATTAGGGATCTACAAGAGAAGTGAAGCATATCTACTTATGATGTATTACTCCTTGCTAGCTATCCAATTCTACCTACTGAATTGTCACATTCTTGTCTAATTGGTGCGTTGTATTCCATGTTAGTCATAGGGGTGTGCTTAATTCCCTAGTTCTATGAATTGTAACTCTCCTCTAAACTATCCGGGATTGCCAAGTATCGTGGTATCTCCCCCGAATACTCTATTATCCTAAAGCTACAACTCACACAATAAACATAATGATGGCTCAAGTGCACTCTCAAGCTTTTTACAATTTAGGACATTCTAGCTCGCAACAATTAAAGAAGAAGCCAATTTTCCTTACTCTAGCGTCTACGAATTAAACAAGAGACAATAGGATGCAAGAATTATAAACTAAATCAATTAGACTCATTGAAATTGTCACACCCTAATGATGAAGATAGACACAAGCATCACTAAGAAATAAATAAGATCTAATTAATTATATACAAGTTTCATACAATCATAAGCAAACACTAGGTGAATTAGTCAAGCATAATCAATGAAGAGCAAGCAACAATAATGATAATTGAAGACATAACATAAGATTGAATCAATAAATAAACCATTACAACTTTATGGAGTGATTGAAACACTCTAAGTTCCTGGAAAAACACCTACCTAAACCCTAGAATCGGACTTAGGGTTTAGGGCTTACAAAAAGTGAAGTAATAAGGTTCTATTTATAGGAAGATTTTATGTCGGCAAAGAGTGACGGCGTCAGCTCGATAGAGTGACGGTGTCGCGATTATTTTTTCAACAAATCGTATATTTTTTTGTCTCAATCGTTTTCTTTTTTGAATCGCCTAAATCAGAGTTCGTATGCAAAAGTTATGGCCAAAACAGTATCAGCTACTTCGCGCGCATGTTGTGATATTCTTGATCAGCATGTGACGGTGTCGTGAGAAACCAGAACGTTGTTCAGACATTTCGAGGACATCGTCTGAGATGGATCTTGGTCTTCTAGTGAATAAACTAAGGGCGACACCCTCCTGGATTAAGGCGTGATGCCGTCAGCTTGTAAAACCAAAATACGACCTGAGCCGTCGCTTGAAATTCTATCAGAAAATCTCCTTAGCGATGGCGTCGCCCTTTGGATTGGGACGCCGTTAGGTGCAGAAATCAGTCTTGTTTCTTGACTTTGCCGTTTTCTGCATGTTTTCGCTCCTTTTCGTCCAAATATGCTTGATTCTAGCATTTTGCTTCTAGAAGACCTAAAATATGAAAAGGAACGATTTTAAGTAGTAATGAATATAAAATGTATCGATTTAGGGCTTAAATGACCCCTAAAACGTATGTTTTAAATCCTTATCAATCGTGTTATATGTTTTAGCAAAATTATTATATATGTTTGTTTAAGTTGTATTTTTTTGTTGTGTTTTTTAGTAAATTTTATTATTATATTTTTAGTGTAGATTTACGATGCCAAAGTGACAATAAAAAATGCCTCGCGTTGCATTTAATTTAAGAATAGTTGTTTTGGAGAATGGTTGAATATGCCTTACGTTGATCACGAGCCATGTTTAATTCATGGATTGCTACTTAGGCAATAGTATGTTGAGCCCCAAAGACACACAGATGCCCAACAGTTCAGGTACAATCTTGATGGCGAGTTTTGTAGTTTTGGTCGCGATGAGTTTTGTGTACGTACCGGTTTAAAGTTCCGTAATATTGATATTAATGAAACAGAAAAGATAGATATTCGAACTATGGTACAAATAGTGTGCATCTGCATAACATTATCGTTATTTTCAAGGGTGAGGAATGGCACCCTATTACCAATGAAGACGCTTTGCACGTTTGTTTGATATTTTTGTCGAGTGTATATTAATGGCTCGCGAAGGAAAGTACTTGGTTAGTAATACAGTGTTAGCGTTGGCCGTCGACACTGAAATTTTTGATGCTTTTCCTTGGGGTCCGTGCTATTTATGACAATCTTAGGAATGTTGCTTTTAAACCCTTACTCGCCACAGCTGATGACGAAAACCATAGTAAGTTGGGTAAGTTGGCAAAAAAGGTTGTTAGTAAAGTCAAATGGAAGCTGAATACCAAAAAATCACGTATACACTATATGGATTTATTTGGGGGTTTAAGGTATGTTATACACTAAGAGACGTCAAAACGCCGAAATTACGCATCGAAATAGTTTAAACTGTCGATGGACTATCATATTCATTATTTAGGTTAAATACACAGCAATCGAACAATACCAAAACGCATAAATCACGCAATCGAAACAGTTTAAACTGTGAATAAACTATCGTATTCATATTTAGATTAAACACGTATCAATCGAACAATTAGCTACCAAAATGCCTAAATTATGCAGTCGAAACAGTTAAACTACAAAAACTTATTTTAACAGTAAGAGACATCAAAACAACAAAATTATGCATCGAAACAGTTCAAACTGTCAACAGGCTACCGTATTCATTATTTAGGTTAAACACGCATCTATTGAACAATTAGCTACCAAAACACATAAATTACGCAATTGAAACAGTTTAAGCTGTGAATAAACTATCGTATTCAGTATTTAGGTTAAACACGCACCAATCAAACAATTAGCTACCAAAACGCCTACATTACATAGTCAAAACAGTTAAACTACAAAAACTATTTTTAACAGTAACCGATATCAACAGACTAATAATTATATTAATCGAATAATTAACTATTAATAAGCAATAATAAAGATGTAAAAGAAGTTTAATAAGTGCAAAATGACCTAAAATGAGTTGTTATGATTAGGAATTAGGGTTTGAAGATGTATAGTAAAATTAAAAGCTTAAAAAGAAGGAAAATAAGTTACCGATAAGTTGAAGATGAAGAAGAAGGTGAAGGTGAAGGTGAAGAAGAAGAAGAAGAAGAAGGGGATTGGGTGGATGATTTTGAAATGATATATGTTTTCTCGCTCGTTGGGGGTATTAAACAAGTCAAAATTGGAGATGCTAGTGTTGTTGACTTTTGATATATTTGAGTTTTTTCGATTTCAAATTTTTTTACTATGGGTTTGTTGGGAATTAAGGAAATCTACTGATTCTGCCGAAGCATAAACTACTGATTCTGCCGAAGCTCTTGTTAAAAACAGATACACAAAGACCTTGATAGATCTTAAGCACTCGGAGATCGTTAGTGTTGCCTATGTAATCACAAGCAAACTAATAGAAGATCTCTACAACTTGATATTGTAGCGGAAAATAAATACAAGTTATAATAACTAAGAACACTTTAGATCCTCTATGGATCTTTGATTATAGAAACTCTATGTTTCGGATAGAATACAAGACTTAAGAAACTTGAGAAAAACCTTATCTATCACAAACTAACATGGTTTCTTATATAGGCAAGAAACCCTAAAGGAGCGTTGACAATTTACGCTTCTACTACTAAACTAGACTAAGCATGCATCTAGACAAGCATGCAACAAATCATTTTGTTTTGTTAATCATCGTGTTTATTCCGAGTAAGCTCTATAATACTGGCCAACCTATACATACGGCTACCGACTTTTACTCTAAACCGAGCTTATCTCTCCCACGTGGTTCCCACTTTCAAGAAGAACACACTGCTCGCTTTATCACTTCGTCAAGTATAACTTGAGTAATCCTTTCTCCTTCTGCAGAATCTCTTTGACGAAGCTTCGGCATAATCGATGGTTTATGCTTCGCGTAATCAAGAGATTTCCTTAATTCCCAACAATCCTCCCTAAACCGGAATTTGACTAGGTTAAGTTCCGCTTCCTTGATAGATCGATAATGCTGTTGAGGATTGTAACATTTTCCTTGAGGATTGTACCATAATGGTGTTTGAGCAATGAGTGGACAAGATCTTGAGGATCAGCAACCAAGAGTCAGAAGAAGAACATCTGTATGATGACTTATCTGTGAAACACCAGATCTTTGCAAAGAACATATGACATCTTGTACATCAAAACATATAAGTTCAATACTATTCTCATCACTTCTGTGTGTTAACTCTCAGAGAGGTGAATCATTGAAATTAATGGATTTGATGTCTCTTTACCAATAGCCATTACTACCGGAGTAGCCACATGTTTGAGTTCGAAAACTATGGTACATTGATAGCCATCTCGATTTATTGGCAAACCAAAGAACCATATAAACGGATTTGTCTTGTCTTTACCGTAGCCGCTTGCTCAGACTAGTCAATTTTAGAATTGGTGAATTGAGCACCAAATATGGATTCGATTGCCTTTACCACATGCCATATACATGTGGGCTAGCCAATTCTTGGATTCCAAAAAGGAATAGACCATGGTGAATTGATGACCATACAACCCTCGGCAGCTAAGCATGGGTGGTTGCAGACCCTATGGTTTTGAGCAAACCATTACAGCTATCAACAGATTTGATGTGTCTTTACCAAAGTCAGCACTTTGACTAGCCAACTCTTTGACATACACAATGTACATCGTGTGAGTTAAAAACCATCGAATTGGACAACAAACAAACTCGCATAAAAGTTTAGTTTTTTTTTTTTTTTTTTTTTTTTTTTTTTTTTAACTAAGAACAGGTTTATAAAAAGCTTAAAAAGCAGTTGAAAAGGAAAATTAAAGACCTAATTTTTATTAAATAAACGCTATCACTATTTTTAAAATGATGTTTTTGTGAGTTTTCTTTTCATGAAGATCTTTTACTTCTAAAAAAAATTTGACAAAAACAGACAAAGAACATAAGTAATGCAAACTAAAATGAACAAAACAAGGTAGTGCAGAGAGTACCAAGTGTCCTGATATATATGAAGAAGTGGCCTATTGCAGTTGTTGAAGTTGAGTTTTGATCAATCCCACCAAAGCTAAAGCGAGTTCCTTTCATTTCCCATCGGATCCGGAGGAATTTCCAATTCGACTCAAAGATCTTCTCCATAAGCCTTTTAGGCAAAGGATACTTTCGTCGACAAAGATGCATACAAAGGATTCCACTCTTAGTCTCCAAAGACATGCACACGAGGGAGAGGATAGAATCTCCGGGATGTAAGCTTCCACCGATGCGAGTTTTTCCAAATGGAATATGCTTTGCTATTGGGAATGTGGGAGTTTAACAGACTTGAAAATCTCCGGCAGAACATCCCGTAACCTTGAGGTTCTTTGTTGCAATAATGGGTGGAAACTTGAGTAAAAGAGAAAGTAAGTCCGCCTGCTCTATCAAGTGTAGAATTTCCTTCAGAAAGGTGAATTCCACTGAAGTAGAGTCCCTTCGAAGAAGAACATTCATCTGATCTTCCTTCAATTTCCAGGCTATCCCTTCTTCTGAGTTTCCATCAGGAAAATCAGCAGCAGACCCTTCTATAATAAAAGATGAGTCATCAGCTTCAAGATCCAAAGGAGAAATTTTGGCCATAGTCTTCTTCCTCCTCCCAGGCTGATAAATTTCCTTATAAGGAGCATTTTCATCTTCTGCATTGGTAGTAGGACTTGTATCGGCAGATGGAGAATTGGTTGGAGCGCGAAGTGCTTTCATCCTGTGGAATATCTTTATCGCCTCTCTGCTTTTAGTTTCGTGAAATCGCCTTTACTTCAGATCTACCAGTGACAACAAAGCACCGAGGAGAGAAAGTCGATGCTTCAGTGCCTGTGAGGAATGGAAGATGGTTCACAGATTGACCCTTGGCAAGAGAGGAGGCAACTTGGTTGCTTCAAAGAGAATGACCGAGAGGATTCCTTGGTTGGAGCATCATCGCCTTGAGTCTTTTGGCTTCGAGCGCCTTCATTCTCCAAATCCTCTTTAGGTTGAGAGATTTTGCTAAGGATAATGATCTTTCCTCCATGATTTGGTTATATTTATGATACAGACATGATCAGAAAAGTCTTGACTTGTTTCATTGTTAGGCCAGAGTTGGACAGTGAGTATTGGTTTTTCACCACCCTTCTTATTTCATCTTTAGTAGGAGGTTTGTTTTTGGCCTTCTGAGCTTGGATGGCCCTCTTTTGTGCAATTGCTTCTTGCCTCCTTTGTCTTCCCTGAGCTCTCATTCGCTCAACATAATTGTCACTGAGGAAATCTTCACCTAATATACTTTGAGCCAGAGAAGGTCTTGAAATGACTTGCTGAGTTAGAATATCCCAGTGTTCAAGCAGCATCTTGACCTCGCTCATCTAGTTCTTTTCTTCTCTCAGAGTTAGAGATGAAAATTCCTTTGTTTCAAGTTGTTTAGCCAATGCTACACTTTCCTTGACATCTCAAACTCGCCACCTACTTGCTTGACCCGCCTCTTTCCTCCTCACTCACCGTGTTAGGACCAAGCTCATCTTCGATGACATTTTTCCTTTAAAATCAGTCGCTTAACACACTCTTCTTCGCTTAGATCAACCAAAGGAATTTCTACTGAGTACCTAGATCAACATGTTGATGTAGATTATCAACCTGAGTGGTCAAGACAACAACATCGTGAAGATCTGCTTTGAAGTTGAAGGGTTCGATGGTTCTTGAACAGATGAAGATTGTCCAAGATCCGGAGATGCATCCTCCATTTGCATATCGCCAGATGCACCTTTATCACCCTAGGTTCCTCCGAAGCTCGTAAGAATCCTTATGAAGATCGATCTCTTCTTCTTGTGTAATCAATGTGTTTCTTCTTCTTTGATGAAGTGGCATCATCGATGAAGGGTCATTGAGAGACACTTCACCAACATTTCTAGAGATCCAAAGGGAGGAACTTCTTTTCATCGAGGAAACCACCAGCTTCCTTTGAAGACCCTTTTAGTTTGTGCTCTAAGACCTTAACCCGATTCTGCACTCTTCAATTTTACCCCAAGAGACAATTTGGTCTCGATTCGCCAAGCATAAACCATCGATTATGCCAAGCTTCACAAAGAGATTCGCCGAAGGAGAAGGATTCGCCGGTTATACTTCAACAGAAGATAAAGCATGCAGTGTTGTCACGAAAGTGAACCACGAGGAGAGATAAGCTCGGTTTAGAGTAAAAGTCGGTACAGATGTATAGGTTGGCGCCGACATGTAGAGCTTACTCGGAATAAACACGATGATTAACAAAACAAAATGATTTGTTGCATGCTTGTCTAGATGCATGCTTAGTCTAGTTTAGTAGTAGAAGCGTAAATTGTCAACGCTCCTTTAGGGTTTCTTGCCTATATAAGAAACCATGTTAGTTTGTGATAGATAAGGTTTTTCTCAAGTTTCTTAAGTCTTGTATTCTATCCGAAACATAGAGTTTCTATAATCAAAGATCCATAGAGGATCAAAAGTGTTCTTAGTTATTATAACTTGTATTTATTTTTCGCTACAATATCAAGTTGTAGAGATCTTCTATTAGTTTGCTTGTGATTACATAGGCAACACTAACGATCTCCGAGTGCTTAAGATCTATCAAGGTCTTTGTGTATCTGTTTTTAACAAGAGTGATGAATTCAGTTAGCACTTGAGATGTTTCATCTTTGGTTCCGAGAAAGAAAACCCAACAAAATCGCTATAGCCATCGGTGATTACCAAACGTAAGAACTTATGATCAATGCTTCGACTTGAGTTGGACCAAACAGATCCATGTGAAGCAACCAAGAGGTTCAAGAATGATGCTCATAGCATTGATAGCTTTGTAAGAAGCTCTCGTTGTTTTCCTTTGTTGCAAGCGACACAATTATGATCATTGGTGAATACTTTGGTGGGAAGACCTTCAACAAGACCCATTTTAGAAAGTTTGTTAATGGTCTTGAAATTACATGCGCCATCCTCCTATGCCATTTAGTGGACTCATCAAGAGATGCTTTAGCCACCAAGCAAGTGAGGTCACCACCGTTGAACTTCATTAAGGTTGAATGTGTATAAGTTGTGGGTTCGAGGAACCTTCATGAGAATTGAAGTTTCTTCGGGAGTTTGAAGTCTTTAGACAAAGACAAGACATTCATTCTCGATGAAGAGAACTTTATTCTTAGTGTCACAGATTTGTGAAACAGAGAACAAGTTGAAATGTCAAGTTCCTTAACATAGTACACGCCAAAATCTAGATGAGGTGTCTTTATGGTGCCTTTCCTGTGATACTACCATCACTTCCTCCAAAAGTCACATTCCTCCTCCTTCTATAGGGACAAATTGTGCATCATATCCCCTGTTTCCGACATGCTTCGAACAACCACTATCAACAATACCAATATTCTTATGCTTAAGGGATGATCCTACAAACAACAACAAAATATATACAAACAAGTTAGTATTCAGGTGGAGGTTCAAGTCATTATCGACTTGAACCTCGCCTGGGATCACAGGTTTAGGGCATGAAGTTTTAGAGGATCCACCATTGCTCTTGGTCCTCCATTGATAATTTGGTCCCTTGTTAGTCCAAGAACAACTCGCCGAGGGCTTACAAAGAAGGTTCCATATCCCATCCCAAGATACATAGAGTCAACATATGTAGGCCAATAACCATGTTTAAAGTATGAGCTAGTGGGTTGAACATATGGTCTGTTAACCGAACCTCTCCAATGAGAGTCGGTCTTTTTCCGCTGAGGGACATAAGGTGGAATATTAGCAACATTGGTCCGCTTAGGTTTGTGTTTCGAGAGTAGCACATGCACCCAATCTTTGTTCATAAAATCACAATCCTTAATCAAATGAAATTTATCGCCACATACAAAACATGTCTTCTTCTTAGAAGTTTTATTCAAATAGGAAGATGTTGGATTACATGCGTAAGTATTTAAGATGATACATTCAAGGAATTGATTTTAACAGATCGATTATTCAAACATTTAAAAGATAAGTCTTCGTGAGAAACTGTCTTGAAGTTGATTCTCGCCAGCCTTCCTAGAGGGCTCACAAGTAGACCGGGTGCAGGCTTGGGTGTTGGTTCAGCTTGGAAGGTCGACTTCTCATTTGAATCACGACTTTCATAGGAAGTAGACCTTGATCCGATGAATTGTCACCGCTGAGCAAGAGACAAAATCATTAGATGAGGTATCGTGGTCCGCAAGTCTTTGACTTTTGCCATATAGGTGATGTGATCCATCAAAGTCAACAAAGTGATGGATAGGTCTCAGGCATAAATTCACCTCTAATAGGTCCAGGACAACATGCAAATCACCTTCTTTAAATAGTTAGCTAACCCAACTGATGTAGGTTTACGCCCATCATACTTAGCTTCGGACCTACATATTTTGAAAACCTAAACCTATCGGGCATGTCCGAGATTGACTAGTATAGATAATTCTATTTAAGCTTTTACCGACATTTGCCATTCATTATTCCTAGCAATTTCCTCGCCTAGTTTTTCTTTAAGCTCTAGGTTCTCGATACGACTTCATCCTTTGCTTTCTCGCATAGCTTTTAAGTAATTATTTGCAACTTCTAGATCAAACTGTAACACTTTTATTTTTCTTCATAAGCTATTTGATTCTTTTGAAACCACACTTTTGTCTTTCTACGCTTTTAATGCAAGTTTATGAGCTTCATTATCAATATAGCATGCATCAAACTTAGGTTTCATAGCATCAAATTCTTCTTTAAGTTCATTGTATCTAAGACTACGACCAAATATACAATTGTGTACCGAGATAGTCCCATCAAGGCAAACCGATCATGCCTTTCATCCGGTGCACCTTGCAAGCAGCCCAAGCTTGTCAAGATCATGAGCTTCCTCATTAATGTGTTCATGTAGTCCAGCTTGACTGCTCATCCATGGTGAGGAGAGCTCAAGCTCCAGCTTCTCATTGTTTCTGGCGATAGGAAAGATATTTGCTCCATCTCCATCCTTTCTCGTCCTTGCATTCTCTCGAGAAATGCCCCATCCGATGACAAGTGTAGCACTTGACTTTCCTCCTATCAAAGCGAGCTGTTCCTTTCCCTTGAAAACAAACTTCCTTCCAACCTTCTCTTCAAACCTTTGATGTCCACCGACAAAGAATGCTACCGATTTTCGCTTCATTTCCTCCATTTCAAGAGGTCCACCGATCAAAGTCTTCATATGCAAGATATCCGAGTATCATAGTCAAGAACAAACGAATGAAGAACATCCTCCATCACACCGCTAGTCTTAGGTTGTGAAGATTGTGGAGTGGGACGAGTGTTATGTGGTGGAGTGGGAGAGCAGATGCCGGAAAGTAGTTGGAACTAGGAGATGATGGAAAATAGTTGAACTAGGAGCTTGTACCATCATGTTGGAGTGAAGTCCCAACAAAAGTCGCATGGTTAAGAAGATGTACGATAGGGAGTCCCGACATCCGGTTCAAGAGTTCTCGAGTCTGCTGTATAGCTCATCAAAGTGAGCATGTCCAACCCTCCTTAGCCTCGAGTGCAATACTAACATGCAACCATGATGGCGGCAAGGACCGCAAGAACTTTGAGTTGCAATCTTCATTATCTGGTTTAGCATTCACCGATTCACCGACTCAAGATCCTATGGAACCTATCGTATCCCTTGTGGATACCTTCTTCTTCGATATGTTGAAGTCCTCAAACTGTTGTCTTAGCATGGACTTCCTCATTCTCTTTGATTCTTCATTTCCACCGAACCTTGCTTTGAGAGCCATCCATATGTCTTTAGCATCATCCATATGGTGAAAATCACATAGATGATCTTCGTGTATGGCTTGAAGTAGAATGGTCTTCACTTTATGCTCTCTCTCGCATGGCCGACTTCTTCAAGCAGCTTTGGTGGAGCCATGATAAACTTCCCATCCTCGTGTGAATCATTTTCTTTAGATCTGCTTCCTTTCTTTACTACCTCCCATGATTCCAATCAATATTGGAAATCAGCCCATCTTCATAGTCCAAAGTTCATATTCTTCCTCTTTAAATAAGTGGAATTTACCTGGGTTTGTAAATCCACCATGCTTAGTCGGTATGAGATTTGCCTATTTGTATAGATTTCATACCCATATCTCAAACTAAAACCCACCAACCAAATAATTTATTATGAATGAAATCAATTCCTTCATTCTCTAAACCGAGCTTGTCATAAACCAATCACGCTTCTAATCCTTTCTCCTTCATAATCTCTTCTCTTAGGGTGTGTTTGGTTTCAATTCCCAACAGGTTTGTAAACCCACCATGCTTATGTAGGATTAAGGTGGCGTTAAACCAAACGCACGCTGGTTTGTAAAAGGGTTTAGAACTGAAATAGAATTTGGTTTTGGTATGAAAAAATTTGCATTGTGTTTTCGAGTTCAGACTTGAAGGAAAATAAATGAAATCAAAGGAAACTTAAATAAAGTTATTGTGTTCTTTGGTTTTTTTATAAAAAAAATAAAGGATGAGGATGGAAAGGGAATGAAAATTTGGATTAAAATTTTCCTCACAAAAAATGATATGAAATGAAAGTAAAGTAGAGTTATACATATCAAAATACAAAATTTTCTTTACATTTTGAACTTTAAACCTTTAAAAAATGAGTATAAATTTAAATGGATCGCTTTTTTTCTTTCTTCATAACTCAAGAATACAAAAACGTATTACTTTTTCTTTCCTTTTCTTCAAATAAAGAACACAAATATTTTCACTACATTTTTAATATTTTCTTTTCTTTATATTTTTTTCGTCCTTTTTACTATTTTTTTTTCTCAAACTCAAGAATGCATCGTTGATGTGATAGAAAAAAATATTTTAATAAAGTTACTTTTAACGATATAAAGGGGCGTTTGGTATGTAAGCAGGTTTGAATTAGGATCTGGATTTAGATTTGATATAACAGAAAGAAAATATTTATAAAATAAATATATCATTATTACAATTTGATGTATAAATTTATATTAAAAAATGTTATATTGATAAGAGGCTATAAATAATTTTCATATATAAAAGAAAATAAATGAGTGGTAGCTAAATTAAATGGGCTCACCATATTGAAAAAAAATATACATAAACCCCACAAGTCACATGGGATTTGTATAATCTAGACTAACCGAAGTGAGAGTGACCCACTCACCATTAGACATCGGAGTGAACCAAAACATATACCCTCGTCGCGTGTGAACTAGAAAGAAAAAAAAAAAAAAAAAAGACTTTTGGTGACCGGTTTACCAAAGGGGGCGCTTAAAAACTGTGGGTCCAGATGCGGATTCTTGCAAATCTCACGAGTTTTACAATCCTCCTAGGCAGTGTACCTAACCATTCTAGTGTAGTATAGATAAGACACATGAGATTGATCGTTCTCTAGGAGAATAGTGTTGGGAAGGTCGAGATGTATGACGAATAGGTCTAAGGTGGGAGATGATTCTTTTTATCCTTTTTACATTTTATGAAAGCAAGTAAAATATCGGTATTGGATTGGGGGTTTGTATCAACTTCTTCCAACTAATTAAATCTAATAATTAAACTAAATGACACGTAAATTAAATGAGATTGTTATGATAGGTAAAAGCGTGTTTACTTAGATTCACTACTCCTTAGTTATCTCCTATTGATTAGTCGAATTGTCACATCCTTGTTTAATTGGCGTGTTGTATTCCTAAGGTCGTAGGGAGGTGCCAAATGCCCTATTTCTATGAATGTATTGATAAACAATGCAATTCACGTAATAAACACAACGAGAAGTTTACTAGTGCACTTTAGGACGTGAATACGTTTTTTAGGACGTTCAAGCTCGCAACACTAAAGGAAGAAGCAAGTTTTTCTAACCTAACGTGTAACAACCACTTAAACAATAGACGACTGTTGGGAATAATCTATTATCACTGATAGCTGTGGAAGACACTGCTAAGTATTGCACTAGCAGTGGATATGTATTACCACTGCTGGCACATTATGACCACTGCTATTAGATAATTGTTACAAAAACGTGTTTAAATAAGTATAGAAAAGATCTTGTGTATATTCTACATTGTCAGTTTTATACTTATCTTGTAAAGGACTCCTTGTACTATAAAAGGAGGTCCTAGGTCATTGTCTTAAAAAAAAAGAACTTACATACGTATCATTCACATAAGCTTCAAGGTGTAACCCTAGTGATAAGCAAGATCACTCGTATTATTCATTAATAATATTGGAGCTTAGTTTTGTGTTTAATATGTGTTCACTTATAATACATCATATAATCTGTCTTCTAAGCATTACTAAGTAAATTCCGCGTGCTTATTAATATAATACAAAATATCACTGACACAAGGTGTGTGTCCAGATCCATCAAGTGGTATCGAGCGAAGGTTCGATATTTTGTTTTAGAAGATCCAAGGAATAAGCTTAACCTACTCACTCAAATCAATGGAGATGGAAAACAACCATCCAACGCTTCTACTCCAAGACTTTCTAAGCTCAAACTTAATGAGTTTGAGATGTGGAGGATAATGATTGAGCAATACTTTCTCATTCAAGACTATGCTCTATGGGAGATCATCTTAAGCGGTGATTCTTTCAAGCCTATGACTAGTACTCGAAGGTTGGTGACACGGATGTTGTGATAGTTTACGTGCACGAGACTAATATTGAAAAAGCAGAAGAAGAATGATCTAAAGGCTAGAAGTTTGTTCTTGATGACTCTTCCTAGAGACCGGATCATAGCATTCAAAGAAGTTCAAGACGACTAAAGAACTTTTTGAAGAGATTTGCTCGGTGTTTGGTGGTAATGATGCTACAAAGAAGACTCAAAGACATTGTTGAAGCAAAGTTATGAAAACTTCTCTCGCTGCAAAGTGATTCTCTTGATAGCATCTTCACCAAACTCCGTAAGATTGTTACACAACCGATCGTGTTTAGCATTGAGGTAGAAAAGGAAGACCTCAATTTAAAGTTTCTAAGAAGTTTGCCTTGAGTTTCATCTTGATATGTGCTAAAACACATATCATTTCTTTATCAAATCAAACCCAAAATAACCAACAAAGAGCCGTTTATTGCTAATATTTGTTTGTTTTCTTGAGTTTGTGCTTGTGCGGTGCGGATATGTCAAAACACGTTAAAGATAACCAAATCGGACAAAACCCGAGCACGAGAGATAAAGAGTGCTATAGGTGAGCCGAGAAGGTCGAATTGTGCATCTGTGAAGATTTATATTCTCGATGATGATTTTTGAAAGATATGATCAAGTTTGAAGAATTGTCGAATCGGTCCCTCGACTTTGAGCATTTGGTAGAATACACCCTCAAGTTTAAGAAAATGGCAAATGTGGCCCTTGGTCTATTGAAGATTGGCAAGTCTAGCCTTGGATTACATTTTCGGTTACATATCTAGTCCTTGGATTTTCGACTTATATACTTTTAGTCCCTAAGTTACACCTTGGATCCAATACATGTCATAAGTCCAATCCATTATCCCAAAGCCCATGACTAAGCTCGGTCAATCAAGTCAAACCCAAGACTTCCCATACCCGGTCAAATAAACTGGTCAAACCCAACTTATATCAAACAATAATAAAAATTACTTTTACCCACTCCTTGAAATTCACCCCAAAGTTACCCAACACATGAACCCTAATTTACCCAACCCTTTAATTAGCCAAATTAAACTCAAATGTGTACAAATTGACATGTAATTCTGACATGTGACTGACACACGGGTGCCACGCTGGCAATCCGTGTGTCAATCACAACATTCCCTTCACGTGATTGGCTGAGGTGACTTAGGCACATGATCCAAGGGCTGCAAATTGATGGGACACGTATGGGATTTAATCAAAGGTTGTTATTCATCTAGAGAAAGCACAAATTCATTCTTCTTGAAGCTTCCAAAGGCCCAAGCTCAACTATAAATAGACCCTTAATTTCACTGTTGTAATCACCCTTTCTTTTCAGTAGCAAATTGTAGTTTAATTTCTGTTTTAAGTTTTCAAGTAATATTTAGTTTTTGTAATCTCCTTGTAATCTCAACTTTAAAAGTTTTAATGAAATTTCGGTTTATCTTTAAATCATTGTTCATTGTTTACGAATTCAACTTATTAGTTATATTAATCTCATATTAGCTTATTCTCAAATTATTCCGATTGCTTCTTATTATTAATCAAAATACAAAAAAAAAATCAATAAATAGTTGAAAATAAAAATATACTTTCAAACTTTTTATAAGCTTGTACAAAGCTTATGCTCTTTGTTTCATTAAGTTCATTTAAGCTTTTAATAGCTTATTGTGAGCTTACTACATTTCAATCTCAAAATTCACTCAAATACCAAATCTGATCAAGCTGCAACCTCAAATGGGAATGGAGTGGATTTGGGTTAATTAAAATCAATTTGGATTGGTTAAGGGTTTAGAATAGTGGTATTTTGATCTCGATGCAAACCATAGTGGTTGGACCACTTGTAAGTACTTTACTGTTTTATTTTTAGCTTAAATCTGCATTAGAATTGTAGTTTAAAATATGTGTTTATTGATTACTTGAATCACTGCATGTAGGTATAATTAGGTTAGTTCTAGATAGATTAATTGGCTTATATAGATTAGGCAGTTTATAGATTTAATTTTGCATTTCAGTTTCTTAAATAGTGTTTGGCATAAGCTTCTACTTCTGATTTTGAGGTTAGAGATAGGTTAGGATCACTTGTTTTAGTCTCAGTCAGATTTATCTTAGCCAATTCAGTTATTAGATTGCATAATAATAGGCTAAAAGTCAAAATACTATAAAATCACTACTAGTGTTCACATCAGTTAGATTTTAATAAATCAAAAGCTTGATTTAGGTATAGATGTTAGAGTAGTAGCTCATTCTAGGTTTATTTTAGCTGAATTCATCATTATCAGTTCAATAATTGGATTCAAATTTCATTTTGGTCAAACTTTGCAAATCTGTCATAAAAGTCAAAAGTTGCAAAACTCAGTTTTCATTAAACTTTGCTGAATTTTCATTGATTCATTTTTTATTCAAATTAAGTGTAACTTTGGGATTTGCTAGTTCAATTGGTCTATTGTTGAAATCTGAATTTTTTGGAATTTTTGGGAATCATTATAAGCACTAAATAAGCGGTTGGATTAGCGAAAACCAAGGGTTAGGGCATGTTTGGTTTCACAAATCAATTAAGTCAAATCGGTGTAATTGGCACTTTAGAGGTTAAGATTAGTTGCATTTAGTTGATCTAGAGTAGTTTTAGCATTATTTAGTCTTTGTGATCATTTGGTAAATTTTGAGGTTTCTACCTTATTATAAGTGCTTATTTATAAGCACTTCTCACTACAGAACCTAATTCTTGAACACTAGTATAGGTTTTATTATTTTTCCTAGATTTAGAATATAATTTTAGAATTTCCCTGAATTTTTCAGATTTTTCCAGTACTTTTTACTATTTTTCCTATTTTAAAACAGTTTTTAAGACTTTTTAATTACCTTTTAATACAAATAAATCATAAAAGCTTCAAAAAAATAAGTTTTCAATTTTTATAGATTAAGATAAATATAAAAAGCAAAAATAATTTTTCCATATTTTTCAAGTTAAATTTGTAATTTTTAGCATTTAAATTAGTTTTAAATAGTTTTTAATTCATAGAAAATAGATAAATTATCGAAAAATACAAAATTAGTTTTGAAAAATCTTTTTAGTTATTTTAGAATTTTGAGAAATAGTTTCATAATTTTCCCACTTATTTTCATAATTTCTGGTAATTTAGTTTTATTTTAAAAATTAGAAATTAGTTTTTAATTCAAATAAATTCGAGAAAAATCATAAAACTTAGTTTTAAATCTTAATTAATTTTCAAATTGCATTTTTAGTTTAATCTTTAGATCATATTTAGGATTTAGATTAGACGTAGTTGCATTTTATTTACGTTTCATTTATTACATTTTTGTTTTATTCGCGTATTTAGGATTCCCCGTAGTGTAATTTCCCTTTTATGCTTCCTTTGCCCCGTAGTTTAGAAAACATCAAATTATCCCCTTCTCTTATTCAAATCCCGATATTCGCGATGTGAGTTGAAAATTCCATTCAGCCCTCGATCGGAACGATCTCGGTGCTCAAACCTAATATGTTTGAGTTACCCAAATACTACACACTTCTATTATTGGTTTCCCGAGCGAATCAATTTTTGGCGCCGCTGCCGGGGAGGGCTTGTAGTGAGTTTTCGTATTTCCGTCTCGAATCGCGTGCATTTGAAGATCCTTCCCCGAGTGAAGTTACCGTCATTTTTGTATATATATATCCTTTTCAAAAACCCAAAAACATCTAAAAACACCAAAACATTCTTCCTAGAGTGTTTACAAAACCATAAAAATTAAAAAAACCAACAAAACAAACCCGAACTTTAATTGTTACGTCGGCTCACCTCATAAGTACAACCTATACACGGGTAAACTAAGTCTTGACATTAAATTGCGGTGAAGAGCGATCCACTCTTCGTTCCGCTCATTGCAGCGTACTTTTGGGAGCTACCGAGCACCGGTTGACGCAAAGGTTACAAAAAGATGATGTTTTCAAAAGTTTTCTAAATATAAAAACCAAAAAGATTTTCCTTTTTCAAAATTATTTTTTCACTTTGATTTTTGGATTTTGTTTTTAGTGCATGCGCACTCGTTCTCAGTCACGACGACTTCGTAATCGAAACGTACCCGAGTTACGTAATATGGCTGCTAATCAAGTACCACCCGTTCCCGGTCCCAATCCTCCTCCCGTTAATCAAAATGTAGCTCCCGATCTCCGAACGATGGAGGAGCTATGTCAACCAACTATATGCGGGAGGAGGACCCATCAGCAGACTAATTTTCAAGCTACCTATTTTAGCTTGAAAAATCATATGATAGAACAAGTAAAAAGCAGTTGTCAATTTCATGGTTTCTGGATGAAGATGCTCACAAGCATCTTGATAAATTCGACCGCTACCCGTATGAAAAAAATGGGGTCTCCGATGGCGCCGCCGTCTCTATCTTTTCCCATACTCTTTGACTCATCATGCTACGTCTTGGTTTGATTGACTCAAGAATTCGATTCATACCTTGAAGAGATGGTTTCTAAGTTTACGGCAAAATATTTTCCACCGTCGATGGTGACGAAGTTGAGAAAGCGATATCGGTAATTCCGACAATATCCCGACGAATCATTGTTTGAAGCTTGGGAGCGTTATAAACTTGCGATTGATCGATGTCCGAATCATAACATGTTGCTTGTCACTCAAATTGATCGTTTTATAATGGTTTGACGTTGCGACACCGTGAGACAATCAATCTTTGCTGCCGGTGGAACTTTTATGAAGAGGCGTCCCGAGGAATGCTACGATCTTATCAAAAACATGACCGCTCATCACAATTATTGGGATTCTACCGCCGAAAGAGGTGAATCATCTCGATCAAATACGTCTTCTTCTCTTGAAATAGCCGCTACGAACAAAAAGATGGACGATATCTTAAGGATACATCAAATGAATAATCAGAATCAACATCAACAAGTGAAAGCGGTACACCCGACTTGTGAGACTTGTGGAGGTCCACATTCTTATTCCGAGTGCCCAGCCGTCGGTGGATACGCACATGAGAATATTTATCTTTGCTACGGAAACTACAATCAATCGCAAGGAGATCGAAATCTTCTTAGCTACCGTTCAAACAATTATCTCGGACCTCCCGGTTTCAACCAACCTCAACACCAAAACCATAATCAAAACCGTTTCAATGGTAACAACAATCAAAACCGAGGAGCTAATCATGGTAATCAACACTACCAAGCTCCTCCACCTCAAGTTTACCAACAACCACCACCTCCTCAACAACAATATCAATAACCTTCTCATTCTCAAACACCTTATCAACCACCTCATCAAGTTGCTCCGAACAACGAGTTTCTAACTTACATGAAGAACTCCGATAACACCATTAAAAGTTTACAAACTCAAATCACCACATCGGGAATGAATTTGCTACGAGTAACAAGCGGATGGTGAAATGAGGAATATGATGGCTAGTTTCTTTCAAGCCAATCAACCTTCTACTTCTTATTCTCAACCCTCGGGTTCCAGTTCTCTTCCAAGTAATACGATTCCTAACCCGAGAGGTGACATGAAAGCGATCACTACCCGAAGTGGTGTAGCTTACGATGGACCTATGGCTCCTACCACTAATTCTTCTTCTCCGTCTCGTGTGGTAGACCGTGAGACCGGGGTGACGAAGGACCCGGTGCTTCCTACTAATAAGGGGAGTACTGAGAATGTCCAACCCACGGTTGTCCAAGATTCTGAGCCCGAAGATGCTCCCGTTAATATGAAGAAAGCTAATCCGAAACCGTCTATCCCATATCCGTCTCGTCTTAAAGATCAAACTCTTCATGAAAAGTCGAATCATCAAATGGAAACGTTTTCCAAATCTTCAAAGACTTGAATGTGGAGATCGGTTTTATGGATGCCCTTCTCTGATGCCTAAACTTGCTTCTACGATTAAGGGATTGCTTTCGAATAAGGAAAATTGTATGAGCTTGATACTACGTCTTTGAATGAGAATTGTTCGGCGGTTATTCTCAAGAAACTTCCCAAAAAGTTAGGTGACCCCGGCAAGTTCCTCATTCCGTGTGATTTTCAAGGAATTATTCAGTGCTCTGCCCTGGCCGATCTGGCGCGAGTATCAATTTGATGCCGAAATCAATCTACGAAAAGCTTTCATTGCCTCCACTTACCCCAACGTGTATGACCCTCGAGCTAGCCGATCGTACTACGACGAAACCAAAGGGTATAGCCGAGGATGTCTTTGTCAAAGTCGGGAAGTTCGATTTCCCACGATTTTGTTGTAGTTGATTTCGATGCCGACCTCGTGTACCCTCATTCTCGGAAGATGCTTCTTGGGGCGGGCCATGCGTTGATTGATGTTTATGAAGGAGAGATCACTTTAAGAGTTGGAAAAGAAGCCGTCACGTTTAACGTTAATCATACTTCTAAATCTCTAACCTACCAGTATGATGTGGCCAAAATTAATGACATCGAGGTGACAAAGGACCCGGGAATTCCTACTAATAACGGAAGTACCAAAAACGTCCAACCTCCGGTGGTTCAAAAAGTTGGGCCTAAGACATCGAGAATTGATCCGAGTCTTTCATGTTTTACGGTTAAGAGTTTATCGACTATACGTGCCAAGCAAAGGAATAAATTAGAAAAGGAGACTACAACGGTTGTGGTGGAAAATGCTAGCTCTAAAAGCACACCACTTGTCCCACCTCCGCTTTCTATGTATCGAATTGATTTTGTTCCTAAGAACGTCGAGCTTTCTTTGAGTGGCAATCTCACTCCTTCTTTTGAAAATTTGGAACTTTCTTCTAAACAAATCATTTCTGATTCTTCCTCTTCCCTCACTCAATTTGAGGAGGATGATTCTATCATGGAAGAAATTGAGGCTTATTTGAAAAGTGATTCAGTTTCACCGGAAATTGATAATCTTGACATCGACATCGAGGAGATATTCGTTTAATCGAAGAAATGCTCTATTCACTCTCTCCGAAGAAAAAGAAATTAAAGAAGTCAAGCCGTCTACTAATCCTTGAACTGAGCTCAAGGATTCTTCTATCGATTACCTCTCGAGGAGTTCGCCGATGAACTCGCTCGCATGGATCCTCTTCCACCGGGAAGTGAGGATGACGTCTTTAATTTTAGAGCCGATCTACGAGAAATCGAATATTTGTTATATCAAGATCCGTCAATTTACTTCGAGAAGTTCACCGATGAACTTGCTCCCATTGACATGATTCCGTCAGAAGATGATATTTTAGGAGAAACAGAATACGATGATCCATTTTATCCGAAGAAAGAAAATAAAGTGAAAGTTTCTGCTGATAAGCTTGTTGATACTGAGACCCCACAATATCTTTTATCCGAGAGTGATTCCTTTTCTCGTGAGGATTTTCACGTAGATGATACTTTGATTTCGTTCCTTTCTGAGGACAAGATTTTTAACCCTGGGATACTCATCGGAGAGGACATTCTTATCACAAAAGTTAACCGGAAAAAGGATCCTCTCTTGGATGCCTTCGTTGATAAACCTTTAAGAAACATTTCTCTGTACCATGGACTCCCTTCTTCTATGGAGTCGTTTCACTTTGATCCGTCATTCCTTCGTCCGCCCGCAAAACCACCGGATGATGGATCACTTTTTCTTGATACACCTTATGTGAGTTCGGGAGATGTTATCCCATTTGTGCTTGAGCCCAACATTTTATTTCCCTCCCATCCCACCTATTCTCTTTCCCTCCGGAGTGAAGATACCGTCTTTGATCCTGGTATCTTTACCATTTTCTTCCCCAAGGACAAATGAATTCGGGGACGAGTCAGGCTAGCGACTCGGTTACCAAAAACAGTAGTGCTTCGTGGGAGGCACCCCATGCTTATCTCTATCTTCTTTTTATTTTCTTCTAATAAGTGACGTGAAGGGGTTAGCCTCTTCGATTTCTCGTGTTTGGTTGTTTGTGATGTTGTGTTTAGGATTTACCCGATATGAAGACTCTCGTGCTCGAAGTTTGTCTTTTCTTCACTCGAGTTTCATGTTTGATGCTGATGGAAATCCGATATCCGAAATCTTATCGGCTAACGTTTATCTTTGAGCATACTTAATAAGCGGCTTTTAGATTTTCGTTGATACCCTTGCCTTTAAACATTGAGGACAATGTTTCGTTTTAGTCTGGGGTGGGTAATCTTCGATTTGATTTGACCGCACTTGCTTGTTTTTGTCGTATACTCTATGACCCGTTTTCCTTAGAAAATGAAAAATTGTGCAAAAATGTGAAAAATTTAAAATTTTTGTAAGCTTTTGTTAGTTTATGATCAAAAGTCTTTGCGAGTTTCTTAGAAGTTTCTTTAAATATCGTTTTCTTGAAATAGTCTTTGCTAATTGCTTAGACAAGAGGCTATAAAATGCGATTCTAGCTCACAAGGTCAAGAATTTGCAAGTCTCCTAAGTGATTTTAAATATCTGAAGCTTAAACAAGAATTTGCTAGTTTCTAATAAGTGACTTTAAAAATGCGAGACTTGAGATTATTTTACTGAAGCATTTGCTAAGTTAATATATGTTTGACACCTTGTTGACTTTCATTGGTGAGAGCGAGAATAGAATTACGACTTGACCGGGCGTGTTGAGCCCTAACTTGTTCCCTTAACCATAGATAATTAAATTATCGGCTAAGAATCCATGGATCTCATTATTTGGGATTTTAAATTTGCGGAGATCGAGGAATGATAGAGTTACTTATGAGTTTAGATGCTAAGCGTGGAGTAGTTGGTTCTCTTTAGAGCCCATCGAAGGTACTTATGGCTTTTGTTCTCACAAAATTGTTTCACCCCATATCATCTAATAAATAATTAGAGATGTTGAGTTTTTGACGATAGTTAGTTCTTTATCTTCTTAAAAGAATCTTTGTTTTAAAAATTGGGTACACATCAAGGACTCCTAATAAGTAATAAATAAAGTTATGAAATGCGATTCGAGATCGGACCTTGGATCTCTAGCCGGATTGGGTGAGGTCTTGGTCTAACCCATCGGGATCCTCATTTCATGAAGCCTAGAGTCTTGGAATTACCCGTGAAGCTCCGTGGTTCATAGCTCATATAAGTAAAAAGTATAAGTGCAAAAAAAAAAAAAAAAAAAAAAAAAAAAAAAAAGTGAAAAAATGATGATGAAAAACAAATAAAAAAAATAAAAATGAAAAGTCAAAATATAAGTGAATAAAAATTCCTTGATGTGGACCTCATTTTTGAGACAATGGTTCTTGAGAGAAGATGGATAACTAATTAGCGACTTAGCTTTATATCTTTATCGGAATAAAATTATCGAAGCGAGAAATTTGAAGAAATTCATTTCTCAAAAATAAAATAAATAGAGGAAAATAGGAAAATGGGAGCAAAAGGTAATTACATAAGTAACTTCCATGGGTAGTGTTAGCATCTAGAGTCATATTTAACAATGATTTCGATTTTACGCTTAGTTTGGGGACTTGTGAAAAATCAGGGACGATGTATTCTATCCGTATGGTCACTTCACGCTGTGTTGTGTTTCCTACTCCGTGATCCTAAAATGTCTTTTGAAAAATGTTGGAGTTATTAATCGACATGAAAGTTCAACAAACCGTCACTCATAACCGAATGCGCTTAATCGTAATATCTATACATGTGAATAAAAAGGTAAGCAGGCGTTTTAGAATTAAGGGTTCTTAATCTCTTTGAGAAATCTTTGATACTTCTTCATAGGTTTAGTAGAAAGAGATTGAAATCATGGTTTTAAGCGTGAGTTGATTGCATTATGTGGGGGCGACAATGGTCTCGTCTGGGTATTTTGATATGTGCTAAAACACATATCATTTCTTTATCAAATCAAACCCAAAATAACCAAGAAAGAGCCGTTTATTGCTAATATTTGCTGCTTTCTTGAGTTTGTGCTTGTGCAGGTACGGATATGTCAAAACACGTTAAAGATAACCAAATCAGACAAAAACCCGAGCACGAGAGATAAAGAGTGCTATAGCTGAGCCAGAAGGTCAGAATTGTGCATCTGTGAAGATTTCTATTCTCTGAGGATGATTTTTGAAAGATATGATCAAGTTTTAAGAATTTTCAGAATCAGTCCCTCAACTTTGAGCATTTGGCATAATACACCCTCAAGTTTAAGAAAATGGCAAATGTGGCCCTTGGTCTATTGAAGATTGGTAAGTCTAGCCCTTGAATTACATTTTAGATTTACATATCTAGTCCTTGGATTTTCAAATTATACACTTTTAGTCCAGTTACACCTTGGATCCAATACATGTCATAAGTCCAATCCATTATCCCAAAGCCCATGACTAAGCACGGTCAATCAAGTCAAACCCAAGATTCCCCATACCGGTCAAATAAACCGGTCAAACCCAACTTATATCAAACAATAATAAAAATTACTTTTACCCACTCCGCCCAAATTCACCCCAAAGTTACCCAACACATGAACCTAATTTACCCAACCCTTTAATTAGCCAAATTAAACTCAAATGTGTACAAATTGACATGTAATTCGACATGTGGTGACACCGCAGTGCCACGGCAATCCGTGTGTCAATCACAACATTCCTTCACGTGATTGGTCGAGGTGACTTAGGCACATGATCCAAGGGCTGCAAATTGATGGGACACGTATGGGATTTAATCAAAGGTTGTTATTCATCTAGAGAAAGCACAAATTCATTATTCTTGAAGCTTCCAAAGGCCCAAGCTCAACTATAAATAGACCCTTAATTTCAACATTGTAATCACCCTTTCTTTTGATAGCAAATTGTAGTTTAATTTACATTTTAAGTTTTCAAGTAATATTTAGTTTTTGTAATCTCCTTGTAATCTCAACTTTAAAAGTTTTAATGAAATTTCAGTTTTATCTTTAAATCATTGTTCATTGTTTATGAATTCAGCTTATTAGTTATATTAATCTCATATTAGCTTATTCTCAAATTATTCCAGTTGCTTCTTATTATTAATCAAAAATACAAAAAAAAAAATCAATAAATAGTTGAAAAATAAAAATATACTTTCAAACTTTTATAAGCTTGTACAAAGCTTATCTCTGTTTCATTAAGTTCATTTAAGCTTTTAATAACTTATTGTGAGCTTATACATTTCAATCTCAAAATTCACTCAAATACCAAATCTGATCAAACAAAGTCAAGCTGCGACCTCAAATGGGAATGGAGTGGATTTGGGTTAATTAAGTGAATTTGGATTGGTTAAGGGTTTAGAATAGTGGTATTTTGATCTCGGTGCAAACCATAGTGGTTGGACCACTGTAAGTACTTTCTTGTTTTATTTTTAGCTTAAATCGCATTAGAATTGTAGTTTAAAATCTGTGTTTATTGATTACTTGAATCACTGCATTTAGGTATAATTAGGTTAGTTCTAGATATATTAATTATTGGCTTATATAGATTAGGCAGTTTATAGATTTAATTTTGCATTTCAGTTTCTTAAATAGTGTTTGGCATAAGCTTCTACTTCTGATTTTGAGGTTAGAGATAGGTTAGGATCACTTGTTTTAGTCTCAGTCAGATTTATCTTAGCCAATTCAGTTATTAGATTGCATAATAATAGGCTAAAAGTCAAAATACTATAAAATCACTACTAGTGTTCACATCAGTTAGATTTTAATAAATCAAAAGCTTGATTTAGGTATAGATGTTAGAGTAGTAGCTCATTCGGTTTATTTTAGTGAATTCATCATTATCAGTTCAATAATTGGATTCAAATTTCATTTGGTCAAACTTTGCAAATCATCATAAAAGTCAAAAGTTGCAAAACTCAGTTTTCATTAAACTTTGCTGAATTTTCATTGATTCATTTTTTATTCAAATTAAGTGTAACTTTGGGATTTGCTAGTTCAATTGGTCTATTGTTGAAATCTGAATTTTTTGGAATTTTTGGGAATCATTATAAGCACTAAATAAGCAGTTGGATTAGCCGAAAACCAAGGGGTTAGGCTGTTTGGATTTCACAAATCAATTAAGTCAAATCAGTGTAATTGGCACTTTAGAGGTTAAGATTAGTTGCATTTAGTTTATCTAGAGTAGTTTTAGCATTATTTAGCTGCTGTGATCATTTGGTAAATTTTTGAGGTTTCTAGCTTATTATAAGTGCTTATTTATAAGCACTTCTCACTACAGAACCTAATTCTTGCACACTAGTATAGGTTTTATTATTTTTCCTAGATTTAGAATATAATTTTAGAATTTCCCTGAATTTTTCAGATTTTTCGATCTTGTTTACTATTTTTCCTATTTTAAAACAGTTTTTAAGACTTTTAATTACCTTTTAATACAAATAAATCATAAAAGCTTCAAAAATAAGTTTTCAATTTTTCTAGATTAAGATAAATATAAAAAGCAAAAAATAATTTTTCCATATTTTTCAAGTTAAATTTGTAATTTTAGCATTTAAATTAGTTTTAAATAGTTTTTAATTCATAGAAAATAGATAAATTATCAGAAAAATACAAAATTAGTTTTGAAAAATCTTTTTAGTTATTTTAGAAATTTGAAAAATAGTTTCATAATTTCCCCACTTATTTTCATAATTTCTGGTAATTTAGTTTTATTTTAAAAATTAGAAATTAGTTTTTAATTCAAATAAATTCGAGAAAAATCATAAAAATTAGTTTTAAATCTTAATTAATTTTCAAATTGCATTTTTAGTTTAAAAATATCTTTAGATCATATTTAGGATTCAGATTAGACGTAGTTGCATTTTATTTACGTTTCATTTATTACATTTTAGTTTTATTCGCATATTTAGGATTCCCCGTAGTGTAATTTCCCTTTTATGCTTCTTTTGCCCCGTAGTTTAGAAAACATCAAATTATCCCCTTCTCTTATTCAAATCCCGATATTCGCGACGTGAGTTGAAAATTCCATTCAACCCTCGATCAGAACGATCTCGGTGCTCAAACCTAATACGTTTGAGTTACCCAAATACTACACACTTCTATTATTGGTTTCCCGAGCAAATCACATACTAATATTAGGAAAATAAACCAGATATTGAAACTATGAAGCTCAATGATCTTTACAACAACTTCAAACTAATTGAACAAAGATTGAAGAAGGCCGGAAACTTGGTACAAGCTCAAGCGACTTGGCTTTGATGTCAACCTCATTGTCGGTGATGATTACGAAGATGACTGTGATGATGATATTGCAAGCTGTTGGTTCTCTGTTTCCACCGGTAATGTAAGTGTTCTCACCGCGAGTTCAAAGAAAAAGATTGCTGGTATTGGAGATCCTACATTTTATGCTTTTATCTCCACTCAAGTTAATGGCTCTATACTAACTCATGAAGATATAGAGAAAATTGATGAAGATGACTTGGAGGAGATGGATATTAAATGGCAAATAGCTCTTCTTAGCATAAGGGCTAGGAAATTCTACAAGAAAACTGGCAAGCCTATTCTCATCAATGGTGGTGAAACTGCAGGCTTTGACAAAAAGAAAGTAAAGTGTTTCAATTGTCACAAGTTGGGGCATTTTTCTAGGGAATGCAGAAGACCAAGGATGAAGGATAACATGTCTACTTGGTACAAGGAAAGAAAGAACCAACGGTGGAAGAACCAAAGGCAATGTTGGCAATTGATGGTGTGAGCTATGATTGGAGTTTCATGGTCGATGAACAAGAGGAAGAACCTTCGAGATCTTGCTCTTGTGTCTCTTGAATTTTCTCTCATGGCTTTCTCGACTATGAGGTACAAAACTTTGAAAGTTGTTCTAAAACATGTAGGGCTGCTAGAGAAGTTGAAAGGCTTAATGATCTATATTCTAATGAAAGACAAGAGTTGTATCACGCTAATTATCTTTGTATCAAACCTTAGGAGAGCTATAGGCGTATTAGAAAAACAACTAGAGCACTATAGAGAAAATGAGTCAAAATATAATGATGATATGATTCTTCTTAGAAGAGGTAGATCATAAGGCAGTGTGAATGAGGCATACCAAGAAGAGCTTGAAAAACTTAAAAGATAAATGAAAATGTCAATTTAGCATGTAGACACCGTTATTATCGGTCTAAGTCAATTGCTAAAATTTGGAATGCTCAAATTATGAGTAAAGCTAAGTCAGGTATGGGATATCATACTGTTCCACAACCACTAAGAGGTGTTCCATCACCTCCAGGCATAGATTTAGCTCATACAGGCTTAGAAGATTTTCAGGAACTTCAACGTGAATATGGTCCTCTAAAGGACACATTTGTGAAAAGTGAGGAAAAGGTTAAGAATGAAACTGATGTTTTTGAAATTGCTAGTGACTCATCAGTTGTTGATGAGAATGTTAAAAAGAATGTAGAGGCTTCTATCCCAAAAGTCGTTAATACTATTACGGAGGAACCTAGGAAACAAGCTAATAAACCTAGATCTCTTGTAAGGTATCTTTGAGATGTATAGGAACAAGCCATCGGCTCCTAGGGGTAACGGAGGAGTTGGAATCATGTTAAATCTCAACAACTAGGTAGTGATTTTGTGATGTACAACAAAGCATGTTATATATGTGGTAGCTTTTATCATTTACATGCTAAGCGTGACTATCATTTTGGGAGAAGGAAGTTCATGGGAACAAAGGGTGGAGTCTAACAAGTTTCAAAATAATTTGCACCCTAATCCACACGGAAAAATGGTCCCAAGAGCGGTTCAATTAAGAAGTGGTCTTAAAACTTTTGCCACCGCAAAAATGTTAACACTGCTACCCTAAATCACTGTTGCAAGTGCAAAGCCGTGAGTCTCTAAATACTCATCATTTTTGTGCAATATAAACTAAAATCATCGAAAACACTCAAAACGCATCAAAATGATAAAAATATCACAAATCGGTGTTTTATGTGTTTTAAATGCAAAATATCAAAATCGATGAAAAACATATCAAATTTGCAAAATTGCGCTTTAGTCCCCAAGTTTCTAAAATTGTCAAAAATAGTCCCTGAGCACATAATTTCAAAAGAAAAGTCACCAAAGGTCCTTTTAAAATCATAAGTTGTCAAATTTAGTCCTTTGGTGAAAAATATAAAAAGTTTTGAGAAAATTACAAAATGGTCCTTCAAGTTTGAAATTTGGCAGAAATGGCCCCGGAAAATTGGAAAATGATGATTTGGTCCCTGTACTTTTGAAACTTGTCATTAATGGTCCTTGGAACAACTTTGATGAATTAGCGAAAAAGGTCCCTTAATTTTCGAGAATTGCAATAAGGTCCTTGATATTTAAAACCCTTTAACCACCTTGGACCTTGTCAAACCAAATGGACTGCCATCCCTTTGGACCCTCCTATTTTGAACCCTCCCTTTTAATAATCTCCCTACCAAAGCCTTGGTCAAACATACCCTTGGCGCCATTTAGTCCACCTTCTCCAACTGCTAACTCGCTCACTCCATCTCCCACACCTCCACCTCATTCCCCTCATCTCCTTGTCCCCCACCTCAACACAACTACAAAAACATTTAATGATCCTTCAACCCTTCACTCAACCCTCCAAATTGTTAAAAGGAATTTGGCGCCAAAATTCAATCAATGGCCAAAAGGCTTCTCTTGATCCAATGGCTAGTATTATTGGTGGGATATGCTCGAAAGTCGAGGGAAGCATTTGGAGTATAAAGAGGAGAGAAGAAAGAAGCAAAGGCGGTAGTTAGTTTTGATAAATTTTACTTATGTCGATTTTAAATTATTGTCTTAGTTTAAATGGAAATGGTGTAATTTCAAGTTCATTGTATCACTTTCAAGTTAATGAATCATTGTATTAAGCTTTTGAGTTTTCAATACAAGTTTTAGCTAAACTCTACATTTCGATTCTTGTTGAACTTTTCATTTTCAAACTCTTATGTTAAAGCTTCCATTAGCTTATTTTCTCATTCAAATTAGTGAGTTTAAACTTAATATAGCTTTTGAGTAGTCCGGGAAGCAGTTTCAATGAATTATCATTGATAGTCAACAAAAGTCAACCTTGAGCTCATATGGTTTGGAAATGGTTCTTGTTGATGCGAGAGGATGAAAATGGGTTGGATTAGGTTCATTTAGGTTAGTCTTTGGTTTGGTTTTGGCTTGCAACAAAGTGGAACTCATGTGAGTGAGTCCTTCCTTTTCAAAATTTCAAGTAAATTTGCATTTTATGGTTGTTTGTGTATCTATGGTTATATCTTGTTAAATCTGTTTCTTTAGTTGTAAGTAAGTTAATTTAACTTAATTTGATCATTGACACAACTTGGTCTAGTGCTTAGCTCATTTTAACTTTCAAATCGATTACATCGAGGGTGTTTGGAATTGCTACATTTTACGTACTAGAGGCCTCATCGTGGTTACCTTTTGTTGTTTCATGTTTGTTTAGTCCCTTTAAACTTATCTCTGTCAATACCTTGTGCTGCTAACACCTAGAGTCAAATTTACAAACTTTCATCATATCAGTTCAACGTTGGATATTTTGCAAGATCAAGAGTTAGTTTTGTGTTTAGAAATCTTAAACATAGCTTTCATTAGTGTTATTTCATCAAGTATTATCATTATCGGTCCTACAATCAAGATTAAAACTCAAGAAAGTCAACTTTTTAGTTTTTGTTAAAATTCAAAGTTTGCGATCTCGGTTTGGCTTATCTAGGAAGATTTTAGTTCACTCATTTCTAGGTCATTTCAAGTGATATTTGTGGCTTTTAAAAGTTCTCTTGCTCTAGTTTCTTGTTGTTATTTTGTACAATTTTGTGATTTTTCTATAAGCTTCTAAAGAGCTTATGATTATGGTGTTCGGTCCCAATGCGGGGCATTAGGCTGCTTGCAGGTTCTATCTGAGTTTTGCAGACCTTGCAGGGCTCACTGAGCTCCTCCAGGTGCAGTAATTTGGTTTAGATACTCTCACCTAGGTCTAGTGTTAGTTCCAATAATTGGTTTTCTGTTTACAGCTTATTTAGGTGCTTGTTTTTAAGCTCAAACTAGGCACCCCTTTAATCTGTTTTAGCTATTAGCTCATAATCCTCAAATCATTGCAACTTGTAATCCAGAGGTCTTAAGCAGTTGAGATTTGTTTCTTTTGAGTTATTTTAGCTTATTAGAACTTCCCTATCAGTTTGGTACCTTTTGGTGTAGTTTTAGCTTATCAAAGTGCTTATTTTAAGCACTTCCCACATCGATTGCTTATTCCTCTTAACAACCTCCTGTTTTTCTATTTTCTTATATTCCTTATATTATTTTAGAGTTTTCCTAAATTTTCAGATTTTTCCTAGCTTGTTTAGTATTTTCTTGATTTTAATTAGTTTTAATCCTTTTAAATAGCTTTTAATACAAATAAATTAGAAAAGCTTAAAAAATATGTTTTCTATTTTAATAGTTTAAGATAAATATAAAAAGCATAAAAGTATTTTTCCTTATTTTTCTCCCTTTATTTGGTATTTTCACAATTTAAATTAGTTTTAAATAGTTTTAAATTAGTAATAAATATATAAAAGTCTAAAAATATATTTTCTGTTTTAAAATTAGTTTTATCATATTTTAGATTTTTCCAAGTTATAATTTCATTTTTCTAGGTTAATTTTGTATTTTCCTCTATTTTAGTGCATTTTAAATACTTAATAAATAGTTTCTAATTAATAATAATTACATAAATAGTAGTAAAAATAATTTTCTTTTTCTAAATATTTTCTTTTATCATTAGGATTGTAAAATGTATTTTCATATTTTAGGATTTATATTGTGTAAGTTTCACGTTTTTATTTGTACGTCTACGTATTTTTTAATTTAAGCGTAAGTTTTAAGTTTTCGAAAACGTTCATCACTTTAAAAATAGTGATAGCGTTTATTTAATATCTTTATCTTTTAATTTTCTTAATTTGTATTTAAGTCATTTTATTTATTTTATAACCTTTTTCATGAGTGTAATTATCTATCCAATCCTTTCGATCGCTATCATTAGTGATCATTCCACCGTCTGAATCGATTATTACGCACACCATTGAGTCTCCGTGGGACTTAACGACCGGAATCCACTATATTCCCGATCTTCATTGTATTTGTGTTTAATTTGTTTTAAGTCTGTTTAGACTTGACGGTTTAGCACGATCAAAATTTTAGCGCCACGGGAGGCTTTAGCGTGTGTTTAGCCTTTTCAGATCTATTCTTGCACATACCCCATCTTTTGTAAAAGTTTTTGTAAAGTTTTCAAAAATCCAAAAGTTCATTAACGCTTTTCCTAAAGTGTTAAAAGCGCCAAAATATTTTCGGTCTTTGTTTTATCATCATGTTTTCAAAAATACCAAAATATCCATCTTTACCCTCTCACCTTTTGATTCTTCATTTCTTATCCTCTGTTAACCTTTGATTCTTTCTATGTCTTATCCTCACCCTCTTGGTTGTCAATGGTGTGGTGGTCCTTATAATGGTGGCAATTGCCCCGGTTGTAGCATGGTGGAATCGGAAGCGGGTGCATCTATAACCAAGATCCCTATTCCTACCATAACACGACCGATTCATTCCATCGGCTACCACACCGCGAGACTCGGCAGATTTCTTGTTGTAGTCTTGTGGTGGTTCACATTCCGATTCGATTGTCAATCGGAAACACGCTTGTCTATGGCGGGTTCACGATAATGATTATGACTACAACACATACCACTCACAACCACATCGGTTTACTATTGTGAGTATTGTGGAGGTCCTCACCCTAGCTCGGATTGTCAAGCAGGGAACCCGTTTCCTTGTAACGATTCGACTCTTCGTATCAAGACCAACCTCCACAATACCAAATGATTCAAGCGACTCCTCATGAAACTACGACGGACCTTCTCATCGAAGACTCGGGTTATTAAAAGAACTTAAGGAGAGTCACTATGTCCTCCCAAGATAATCCAAATGAGAAATCCATGGAAGTTTTGTTAGCGAAGAAGCGGGATGCTAAATTAGATTCCCAAATTGCCTTTGAACAATCTATTAGGAATCAATTGCAATAAAAAGCGGCCAAATCTAGCTCTCAATTCGTTTCATTCACGATGGCGATGATGATGAAGATATCCTTGATATCTTACAATTTTATAACAGTTCATCAAGTTCATCGATTGAGACTCCTTCCATGAAAAGTCGGGGAGAAAAGACTATGATGGAATTACTAGCGGAAGAACAAATGGAAAGTATAAAACATATGTATGCTAGTCCATCTAATCTCCTCGATCATTGTTATCACACCGATATTCCCACTCACTCTCTAAACATGGGGATGAGCTTCTAGCACTATTCCGAAATGGAATCGTCTAGTGTTGAGGACCTTATCCCAATCCCGAGAGAGTCACGGGAATTCTCGATCATCCGTGTGATATCCCTTTCCTCTTGAGTGTTCTCAAGATCATTTTGAAACTTTCTCGATCTTAGTGACGATTGTGCTTCCTATGGAGACATCGAGTGCGTTGAGGCATCACTTCCTCAATCGATCTCGATCCCTTCTTGAGGAGTTCTCCGGTGAACTCACTCACATCAATCCACTCTTTGATTTGAAGCCGATCGGGAGAGGCGAAAGTCTCATTGATAATGATCGTTCACTCACTTTACTCCAACAGTCCAATAGAGAATGTTGATCATTTTGTTCCGAAACATTCAAAGCTACTTTCACTAATCCTCTATTTGAATTCAACTCTGAATTCACTTCAATTCGAGAATCCACTCTTTGATACTCGGATCGAGGATAGTGATGAGCCCACAATGGAACAAGAGTTCACAAATTCACATTATGTGATTGATTCTCTTCATGAGGAGTTCTCCGGTGAACTCTCTCATATCATATCTCCGCCGGAGTATGATTGTTTGGATGGCAAAAATCATGATCGGGGAGAGAATCTCAATTTGCATAGTTATGACAAATCCTCCCACCCTCCCACCGAGATGCCTTCCAACCCAAAGAGCTCTACCGATAAAATCCAAATAAGTGCAATTGCACTTAATCCAGGAAGAAGATCTAGTTATGATTGTTATCATGATCTTCCTTCTTTTCTTCACCTACTCGGTGACTTCCTCTCTCTTCACTCCTTCGGGAATGAAGACACTATCTTTGACCACGGCATTTTCATTTACCATCGTGAGCCGGGTCATCTTTCTATGTATATCTCATCGGTGTGGAACTTTCACGTGCTTCAAATGTTTGTCCAAACATCTTGAATGAAAGTCCGATGGAGATTGTCTCTTCCACTTACTTCCCCATGAACCAATGAATTAGGGTCGAGTCAAGCTAGCGACTCGGTAATCAAAAACGATGGTGAACATGGGTTTTCACCCGTGTGTACCACCTAAGTGTGGGGAGTTACCCACATGTTATATATATATATATATATATATTATCTAAAAAAAAAAAAAAAAAAAAAATCTTTCTAAATAATGGCGTAGTATTTCCCTTTACGTTCTTTGTTTCGGCATAACCGCGGTACTTTGAATATTGAGGCAATATTCATTTCTAAGTGTGGGGAATTCTCACGAATTTCATATAATTATACCGCCCATTCCCGTTTTGGCCAAAATTTTTTTGGAGTAAGTGTTTTACACTTACTCATTTGGTTATCGATCCGCCATGTTTGATAAACTAAAGGATTGGCTAATCCAGAGCAAACGGCTCTTGGTAAAGATATATCAAATCCGTTTACGGCTTGCAATTTGCCCAAAATTGTATGGTATTCATTCAAGATATCCTAAAAAGTGAAGAGTTGGCTAGCCCAAGGTTATGGCTTGTGGTAAAGGCGATGGAAAATCCATAATTGGTAATCGGCTCACCAAAGATAATTACGATAATTTATCTAAGAGTTGGCTAGTCCGGAAGGTGCGGCTTCGGTAAAGACAAATCAAATCCGTTCTGACTTATGATTTGCTCAAAATCATTTGGTTATCGGTGTACCAAGGTTCTTACTTGAACTCGAAACATTTGGCTACTCCGAGTAATGGCTTTTGGTAAAGAGATTAAAATCCATTATGTTTTCTCAAATCATTGCTAGGGACTAGCAATATCTCGATGGGGGGATTGATGAGTCTCTAAATACTCATCATTTTGTGCAATATAAACTGCAAAATCATCCGAAAACACTCAAAAACGCATCAAAATGATAAAAATATCACAAATCGGTGTTTTATGTGTTTTAAATGCAAAATATCAAAATCGGATGAAAAACATATCAAATTTGCAAAATTGCGCTTTAGTCCCCAAGTTTCTAAAATTGTCAAAATAGTCCCCGAGCACATAATTTCAAAGAAAAGTCACCAAAGGTCCTTTTAAAATCATAAGTTGTCAAATTTAGTCCTTTGGTGAAAAATATAAAAGTTTTGAGAAAATTACAAAATGGTCCTTCAAGTTTGAAATTTGGCGAAATGGCCCCTAAAATTGGAAAATGATGATTTGGTCCTGTACTTTTGAAACTTGTCATTAATGGTCCTTGGAACAACTTTGATGAATTAGCGTAAAAGGTCCCTTAATTTTCGAAATTGCAATAAGGTCCTTGATATTTAAAACCCTTTAACCACCCTTGGACCCTTGTCAAACCAAATGGACTGCCATCCCTTTTGGACCCCTCCTATTTTGAACCCTCCCTTTTAATAATCACCCCCACCAAAGCCTTGGTCAAACATACCCTTGGCGCCATTTAGTCCACCTTCTCCAACTGCTAACTCGCTTCACCCATCTCCCACACCTCCACTCATTCCCTCATCTCCTTGTCCCCCACCTCAACACAACTACAAAAAACATTTAATGATCCTTCAACCCCTTCACTCAACCCTCCAGCTGTTAAAAAGGAATTTGGCGCCAAAATTCAATCAATGGCCAAAAAGGCTTCTACTGATCCAATGGCTAGTATTATTGGTGGGATATGCTCGAAAAGTCAAGGGAAGCATTTGGAGTATAAAGAGAGAGAAGAAAGAAGCAAAGGCGTAGTTAGTTTTGATAAATTTTACTTATGTCGATTTTTAAATTATTGTCTTAGTTTAAATGGAAATGGTGTAATTTCAAGTTCATTGTATCACTTTCAAGTTAATGAATCATTGTATTAAGCTTTTGAGTTTTCAATACAAGTTTTAGCTAAACTCTACATTTCGATTCTTTGTTGAACTTTTCATTTTCAAACTCTTATGTTAAAGCTTCCATTAGCTTATTTTCTCATTCAAATTAGTGAGTTTAAACTTAATATAGCTTTTGAGTAGTCTGGGAAGCAGTTTCAATGAATTATCATTGATAGTCAACAAAAGTCAACCTTGAGCTCATATGGTTTGGAAATGGTTCTTTTGATGCAGAGGATGAAAATGGGTTGGATTAGGTTCATTTAGGTTAGTCTTTGGTTTGGTTTTGGCTTGCAACAAAGCTGGAACTCATGTGAGTGAGTCCTTCCTTTTCAAAATTTCAAGTAAATTTGCATTTTATGGTTGTTTGTGTATCTATGGTTATATACTGTTAAATCCTGTTTCTTTAGTTGTAAGTAAGTTAATTTAACTTAATTTGATCATTGACACAACTTGGTCTAGTGCTTAGCTCATTTTAACTTTCAAATCGATTACATCATGGTGTTTGGAATTGCTACATTTTCGTACTAGAGGCCTCATCGGTGGTTACCTTTTGTTGTTTCATGTTTGTTTAGTCCTTTAAACTTATCTCTGTCAATACCTTGTGCTGCTAACACCTAGAGTCAAATTTACAAACTTTACGTCATATCAGTTCACTGTTGGATATTTTGCAAGATCAAGAGTTAGTTTTGTGTTTAGAAATCTTAAACATAGCTTTCATTAGTGTTATTTCATCAAGTATTATCATTATCAGTCCTACAATCAAGATTAAAACTCAAGAAAGTCAACTTTTTAGTTTTTGTTAAAAAGTCAAAGTTTGCAATCTCAGTTTTGGCTTATCTAGGAAGATTTTTAGTTCACTCATTTCTAGGTCATTTCAAGTGATATTTGTGGCTTTTAAAAGTTCTACTGCTCTAGTTTCTTGTTGTTATTTTTGTACAATTTTGTGATTTTTCTATAAGCTTCTAAAGAGCTTATGATTATGGTGTTCAGGTCCACAGCGGGGCATTAGGCTGCTGCAGGTTTCATCTTGAGTTTTGCGGACCTTGCACAGGGGCTCACTTGAGCTCCTCCAGGTCTGTAATTTGGTTTAGATACTCTCACCTAGGTCTAGTGTTAGTTCCAATAATTGGTTTTCTGCTTACGACTTATTTAGGTGCTTGTTTTTAAGCTCAAACTAGGCACCCTTTAACTGTTTTAGCTTATTAGCTCATAATCCTCAAATCATTGCAACTTGTAATCCAGAGGTCTTAAGCAGTTGAGACTTGTTTCTTTTGAGTTATTTTAGCTTATTAGAACTTCCTATCAGTTTGGTACCTTTTGGTGTAGTTTTAGCTTATCAAAGTGCTTATTTTAAGCACTTCCCACATCGATTGCTTATTCCTCTTAACAACCTCCTGTTTTTCTATTTTTCTTATATTCCTTATATTATTTTAGAGTTTTCCTGAATTTTTCAGATTTTTCCTAGCTTGTTTAGTATTTTTCTTGATTTTAATTAGTTTTTAATCCTTTTAAATAGCTTTTAATACAAATAAATTAGAAAAGCTTAAAAAATATGTTTTCTATTTTAATAGTTTAAGATAAATATAAAAAGCATAAAAGTATTTTTCCTTATTTTTCTCCCTTTATTTGGTATTTTCACAATTTAAATTAGTTTTAAATAGTTTTAAATTAGTAATAAATATATAAAAGTCTAAAAATATATTTTCTGTTTTAAAATTAGTTTTATCATATTTTAGATTTTTCCAAGTTATAATTTCATTTTCTAGGTTAATTTTGTATTTTCCTCTATTTTAGTGCATTTTAAATACTTAATAAATAGTTTCTAATTAATAATAATTACATAAATAGTAGTAAAATAATTTTCTTTTCTAAATATTTTCTTTTATCATTAGGATTG
Source organism: Chrysanthemum lavandulifolium (assembly GCA_022545495.1). Lineage (NCBI taxonomy): Eukaryota > Viridiplantae > Streptophyta > Magnoliopsida > Asterales > Asteraceae > Chrysanthemum > Chrysanthemum lavandulifolium. The sequence goes on along the minus strand of JAHFWF010000031.1, from coordinate 447,205 downwards.
TAAAATGTATTTTCATATTTTAGGATTTATATTGTGTAAGTTTCACGTTTTTATTTGTACGCTCACGTATTTTTAATTTAAACGTAAGTTTTAAGTTTCGTTTTAAACGTTCATCACTTTAAAAATAGTGATAGCGTTTATTTAATATATTTTATCTTTTAATTTTCTTAATTTGTATTTAAGTCATTTTATTTATTTTATAACCTTTTCGGTGGTGTAATTATCCTATCCAAATCCTTTCTGATCGCTATCATTAGTGATCATTCCACCGTCTGAATCAGTGTTCTGCACACCATTGAGTCTCCGTGGGACTTAACGACCCGGGAATCCACTATATTCCCTGATCTTCATTGTATTTGTGTTTAAGCTGTTTTAAGTCTGTTAGACTTGACGGTTTAGCACAGATCAAAAACCCAAAACAACTTTTGCAAGATGTGCACAAACATGTAAAAGGTCTTTTTATAATAAAAATGTTCATTATATAAAACCAAACCAAATAGCTTCCTTTGCTCATTCAAAAGTTCCTCTGCAAGGGTTGTAAACAAGAAAAAGGGGACATGGGCAATCTTTGTGAAGGCCTCAACACGTTGGGAATGGAAACATAAAGGAACTACCTCATCAACCAATCCCAATGGTGTATCAATGACCTTTGATAGATTTAACTATATTGATACACGAGGCGATCCAAGTCAATCATGGCTTGGGTCCTCAAAAGAAACTAACTCTTTACTTTTATGCGCAGGAACATCCAAGGACAAAAGATCGGATCAAGGCTACAGATAGTGGATGTTCAAGGCACATGACTGGAAACAAGTCCTATCTCTCAAATTTTGAACATTATGATGAACAATATGTCGACTTTGGAGGTGGAGTTAATGGAAAAGTTCTTTGGTAAAGGGATAATCAAAGCGGTAACTTGGACTTTGAACACATGTACTATGTAAAAGAGCTTAAGTATAATCTTTTAGTGTGTCACAAATGTGTGACAAGAAGAACAATGTTCTTTTACCAAAGATATGTGTTTTGTTCTCTCTAAGGATTTTAAGATGCCTGATGAAAGTCAGATTCTTCTTAAGATTCCTAGAAAAGGCAACTTATATAGCTTTGATATGAACAACATTGTTGCTAAAGATGATTATGCTTGCTTGATTGCAAAGGCCACAATGGATGAATCCATGTTATGGCATAGAAGACTTGGTCATGTTAACTTCAAAACCATTAACAAGATTGTCAAAGATGGTTTGGTAAGAGGTTTGCCTCGAGAAAAGATTTGAGAATGATCAAACCCAGTGGCTTGTCTTAAAGGCAAACAACACGAGCTTCTTCGATCAAAGTTGGTTAACTCTATTGCTCACCCACTACAAATGTTACATATGGACTTGTTTGGTCCTACATCCGTGAGCGACTTAAATCTTAAAAAGTATTGTCTTGTTTTAACCGATGATTTCAAAGAGTTTACATGGGTTTTCTTTCTTAATACAAAGGATGAAACAACTGGCATCCTAAAAACCTTTATCATACAAGTAGAAAACTAATATGATTTCAAAGTGAAAATCATCAGGTGTGACAATGGGACATAGTTTAAGAATAGAGTTATGGATGATTTTTGCGAGAGATAAAGGTATTAAAGAGAATTTAGTGTTGCTAGAACTCCTCAACAAAATGGTGTTCTTGAGAGGAGGAACAGGACACTTATAGAGGTGCTAGAACCATGTTGGCGATTCAAAATTGCCAATCACTTTTTAATAAGCGATTAACACTTGCATGTTATGTGCAAAACAGGGTTTTAGTGGTAAAACAAAGAACAAGACACCTTATGAGTTATTTAGGGGTAGACCACCTATCCTTGACTTCATGAGACCATTTGGATGTCACGTATCTATTCTCAATACCATAGACTATCTGGGCAAATTTGAAGAAAAAGCTGATGAAGGGTATTTTGTTGGGTATTCCATGGTCAGTAAAGCTTTCAGAGTATTCAACTTAAGAACCCAAAAGATTGAAGAAAATATGCATGTTGAGTTCCTGGAGAACAAAGTGAATGTCAAAGGAACTGCTCCAGAATGGATGTTTGATCTTGATACTTTAACCAATACTATGAATTATGTGACTATCTCTACAGGCACATCTACTTATGATTTTGCAGGTTTAGAAGAGTTTCTTGATGATGATGAACCTAGGAAAGATCAAGCGAAAGATCAAGATGACTTCAGTTTGCCACTTTGGGACTTTGCAGACAATAATGATATTTCAAGGACTGGAGATGCTCATCCTTCTAATGATTCTGGTAAAGAAGAAGATAGCAACATGAACACCGAAGATCCTAAAAGCGGTGGAAATTTAGATTCCATCGCTAGGCTGTAATTTTCCACCGCAACACCGTAGTGGAAATTACAACTCTAGTTACGTAAGAAGCTCAAGCCTATGATGTTGAAATCTCAAATATGCCAAATGAGATTGCAATTCCTCAGACTCCCCATACTTCAATTCATAAATCACATCCTCTTGAAAATGTGATTGGGCCTGTCAATTCACCAGTGAAGACTAGAAGACAAACAAAATTGCCTGATATTCATGGATTCATTAGTGAAATATATGAATCTAAGACTCATAAAGGCAAGAATGAATGTATCTTTATGTGCTTTCTGTCACAAATGGAGCCAAAGAATGTATACAAGGCACTTGAAGATGAAAGTTGGGTGGAAGCAATGCAAGAAGAGTTACTCCAATTCAAGCTTCAAAAGGTTTGGGTGCTTTGTGATTTACCTTCTGGCAAGAAGGTAATAGGTACTAAATGGGTGTTCAGAAATAAAAGGATGAAAGAGGAATTGTTATCGAAACAAAGCTAGGCTTGTGGCTCAAGGATACACTCGGGAGGAGGGTATTGACTATGAAAAGTGTTTGCCCAGTTGCACGAATTGAAGCAATCAGTCGTTCTTAGCCTATGCATCCTTTATGGGCTTTAAACTCTATCAAATGGATGTAAAGAGTGCTTTTCTATATGGGCGATTGATGAGGAGGTATATGTGTCACAACCTCCGTGCTTTGAAGACCCCGAATATCCAAACAAAGTATACGAGGTGGTTAAAGCTTTGTATGGCTTGCATCGTGCACCAAGAAAATGGTATGAGACCTTGACTACTTATCTACTTGATAATGGGTTTCATAGAGGTAGAGTGGATCAAACTTTGTTCATCAAGAAAGACAAGAATGATATCTTGTTAGTTCGGTATATGTTGATGATATCATTTTGGATCTACAAAGACGAGATGTGCAAAGAATTTGAGAAGCTAATGAAGGAAGAATTCAAAATGAGTTATATGGGTGAACTCACATTCTTCTTGGGACTTCAAGTACAACAAAGGCGAGATGGTATTTTCATCAATCAAGATAAATATGTGGCTGAGATACTAAGGAAGTTCAAGTTCACTGATGCAAAGTCATCCAACACCCCTGCAGATAAGACTACACATCAACTCTTGAAGGAAAATAGTGGTGAGGCAGTTGATGTACACATGTATAGGTCTAAGATTGGTTCTTTGATGTATCTTACATCATCTAGACTAGATATTATGTTTGCAGTGTGTGCATGTGCAAGGTTTCAAGTCACTCCCAGATTCTCTCACTTGACTGCTGTGAAGAAGATTTTCAGATATCTTAAAGCATTTCCCACTCTGGGATTATGGTACCTTAGAGAATCTCCTCTAGATTTGGTTACTTACTCGATAGTGACTATGCCGGAGCTAGTTTGGATAGAAAATCTACAATGTGGATGCCAATTTCTTGGCAACAGATTAGTGTCATGGCGGTGCAAGAAACAAACAATGGTGGCTAATTCATCAACCGAGGCGGTATGTGGTCACGTAAGTTGTTGTGCTTAAAGTTCTATGGCTTGAAATCAACTTTTGGACTATGGGTACAATTTCATGAATACCATCATTCATATTGACAATAGCAGTACCATTTGCATTATTAAGAATCCATTCAACACACAAAGACTAAACATATTGAAATTAGACACCATTTCATAAGAGACCGTTATGAAAAGGACTAATTCAAGTTGTCAAAGTCCATACCGATGACAACTATGTCGATTTATTAACAAAAAGACTTGATGTGGGTAGATTTCAAGACTTGGTAACAAGTATTGGAATGCTAAATCCATAAACTTTTTGTGTCTAATGGTCTTTGGTGTTGAGTGGAAGTCTCTGGGTACTAACATTGTTGTATAAGTTTGTATATGTTTTTGCTTGTTCAATAACTTTTATGTAGCATAGATGGGATTTGATCTTAAAAGGTGTATAACTGAGATACACAACAAATCGTTATTGATTCACCATGTCTAACCCACATAAGAATCAACTAGTCCAGAGCAAACGGCTATTGGTAAAGACTTATCAAATCCGTTTATGGTTGATAGTTTACCAAAAACTATATGGTTATCAACTCACCATATTCTTTATGATTAAGAGTTGGCTAGTCCATAGCAAACGGCTCATGGTAAAGACATATCAAATCCGTTGATAGCTGGTAGTTTGCTAAAAACTATGATAAGAGCAGTCTATTTTTATATGTTTTTCTTTACCACTGCTCTTTGCAAATTTTTGTGAAAAATTACCACTGCTAGTTCACAGTTTCCACTGACAGTAGTATTTTTACCACTGTTGATCTAGCCGTTACAACTGTTGTGTCAGTAACTAATTTTTTTACTAGCCGTTGTAGAAAAATTGCTTTCCATATATATAGGGTAACTTTTTAGAAGATTATCTACTTTCCAATTTGATATTTATCCCCTAAAGATAAATACTTTCCTTAGATAATCTTTCTTGTGCAAAACTCTTAGACCTTACCTCTATATATCTTTTGTCTCAATTGGCTAGTTATTCCTTCAATTCTTACTGACATAATATCTTTTTCATCAAAAGTTTCTATGACATCATTACAATTTGCAGATGAGCACAACCAAGTGGCCTACTTAGAAAAATCAAACAAGAAGAGTGGCCCTGTTTTTCATCAGATTGTGGACTTTCTCAATACTACCCATATAAGGTATGTTTTACTTTTAATCCCATAATCTATATCTCTCAAATCAAACAGTTTTGGACTTCTGCTCAGTCCATAACACTTGAGAATAGATATATACATGAAAGAGTGGATGCTCTAAGAGCCACTGTGGATGGGGTAATTATTGATGTTACTGAGGCATCTTTGAGGAGAGTTCTCCAATTGGATGATCTCAATGGTATCATCACATTACCTATGCCAGAAATACATGAAAATTTATCATCCATGGGGTATGATACCACTAATAAAAAGGCTACGTTTAAAAAGAGTGGTTTTTGTCCCCACTGGAGATTTTTGATACATACTCTTTTACACTGTCTTAGTCCAAAGAAAACATCTTTTGAGCAATTTAGTTCAACCATGGCTTACCCTTTGGTTTGTCTAGCCACTGATAAGATTTTTAACTGGTCAAAATATATTTTTACAAGTATGACTGGCAATGTAAAGAGTTCAACAAATTTTTTAATGTATCCAAGGTTTGTGCAAGCAATGATAAATGAGTTTCAACTGCAACCCCATACACGAACTTATAAAATCCATTGCCTTAAGCCTAAAGTTTTTCAAAATATGAATAAAGATGGCAATATGGATTTTACACCTCTCTTTCCTCAAATGCTTGCAAAGATTTCACAAGTACAACTACACCCATAATCACTGCTCCACACATTGATTATACTCCACCGATTTCTCACACCTATGAGAGGAGGCAAAACAACCAACTCCTCCCATTACAACACAACATGTACCGATCCTTTTGGTTTAGGCACAAGCAATGGTGGTTCCGTGCTTCAATCTAGTCCAACTAGGGAGGAACTCAACCAATGCTCTATGATTCACCTCTCCCAACAAAGTTACACAGTTGGAAGTGTTGAGGCGTTGGGCAACCAATGGAATTGATGGAAATTTGTACAACATTAGCAAAGCGGGTTAAATCTCGGAACAAGACTTGACACAACTTAAGGAGCAGCATGCCAAGGATATTACATCTTTGAAGGAGGAGATTCGGACCTTGAAGGAAGAGTTTCGGGGTTAAAGCAAAGAAGAACTACAAAGATTGTGCTATCATCTCCATCCTCACCTCGATGGTGATTCGGAAGATTTCGGTCTTGATTTGGGTAATTCTCCCAAACAAGGAGGAAAGCAGTCTTTGAAGCTAAGGGAGGAAGCTAGATTTTGGAGATGAAGATGTTACAAGTAAAAGCACTTCAAGAGGTAATTGGTTCGATCGAAAAAGGTCAAAGAAACCAAGGCAACCAACTAAAGCACAAGTTATTGCATACATGAAGACTTATTGTTGCAATGTTGGTGGTGGAAAAGACATCAATTCAAAGGAATGCTTGATGATAAAGTTGAAAGTATCTACTACAGAGTTCAAAGACAAGATAAAGATTTCATTCCAATGAACTCAAGAAGAAGCAAGAAGGTATCCCGATTTGAAGAGAAAGGCCAAAGACAAGTGATTCTCGATCGTTAAGAAGATAAAGTTTGTTGAAGAACAAAAAGTTCCAACCGAGAAATTCACCGAAGAATAATTGGTGATATGATTGTGATTGAAGAAGAAGATTTTATCCGTAACCACCGCAAGTCGACATCCTATCATTGATTGGGAAGTATACATCGCTAGCAATTTTGCTCCAACATGGAAGATCACAAGGCTAGGTGGTGAAACTCAATCATTTATTCAATTTGAAGATCTCATCAAAGCTTTTGACAGAGATGATCTTGACAAATTATGGAAATTAGTTCAAGAAAGGTTTGATGCTGAAGATCTCAAAGATATGAAGGAGATGTAGTTATGGGTTAATCTTAGAAGACTCTATGAACCAGATGTTAATAACGATTTCTGGAAATTCTCATGTTCATGTCCTGGTACTAAATGGTTCTACTATGATTCATGTGAAGTTCATCATGTTTCTACAGCAAATGGAGTAGATGCATTCATGCTTGCCGAGAAAGAATATCCACTCAGAGTGGAACTCTCACGGTGATGTTATGTACAACAATAAGAGTTCATGAAGACAATGAGAAGGTCGAGCATTGTTACTTAGGCTTCAAGATCAATGTTCAAGAGCTATTCGAAATTTAAGGAAGAAGTGAAGTGTTTGAAAGAATTCCCAAATCCTTGAAGATGATGCAGATTGAAGAAACTTATTGATTTGCAGAGAAATCATAAGTTTAGGGAGGATTGTTGGGAATAATATGTTATCATTGATAGTGTGGAAGACATCACTAAGTATTGCACTAGCGTGGAAGCGTATTACCACCTTTGGCACATTATTACCATCGCTATTAGATAATTGTTAGGAAAACGTGTTTAGATAAGTATAGAAAATATCTTGTGTATATTCTATATTGTTAGCTTTATACTTATCTTGTAAAGGACTCCTTGTACTATAAAAGGAGGTCCTAGATCATTGTCTTAAAAAAAAGAACTTACATACGTATCATTCACATAAGCTTCAAGGTGTAACCCTAGTGATAAGCAAGATCACTCGTATTATTCATTAATAATATTGGAGCTTAGTTTTGTGTTTAATCTGTGTTCACTTACAATACATCATATAATCTGTCTTCTAAGTATTACTAAGTAATTCCATGTGCTTATTAATATAATACAAAATATCACTGACACAAGGTGTGTGTCCAGATCCATCAACGACACTCAATAGTTAACAACTAGGTTTCATTAGATCTAAGCAAACGTTATAGTAAATTAGCTAGACATGAAAAAGATAATGAAACAAGTAATGATAATTAAGCATGAATTAAACATCATGATAGATTGGATTAAGAAACTTATCTCTTAATGAATGAGGGTATTAAAACCCTAAGTTACTGTAAAAAAAACCTAAAAATATCGTATACTAACTTTTCTCCAAGTGTGCACACTAAATGCTGAAAATTCTAAAACTATATATAGGATTACACTTGCGACGATGTCACTTTATAATTGTGACGCCGTCAAGTCGCCGCCATTAGGGTTTCGTCTCATCCAAGTCAGCTTTATGAAGGGGTCGCTTTATGCCTTCAGACACCGTCCCAGATTCTCTGACGACGTCTCTTTATGATTTTTCCAGGCCATCACCTTATAATTTTCACAGAGAATTCCAGCTCTTTCAACAAGTGATGGCGTCACTTGTTATTTCTTCATTTTTCCACTAAGTCATCTCTAGTAAAATCTTGTCAGTTTTGATATTTTTATTTTCAAGTGATGCGTCACCTTGTAGGTTGTAACGCCGTCTGGTGCCTTTTTCCAAACTTTTCATGACTTGGCGTTTCTTCACATTTTCATCCCTTTTCGTCCAAATATGCATGATTTCGAGTTTTTGCTTCCAAAGTACCTAAAAGTAAAAAGGAACGAATTTGGGCAATATTTGATCATAAATACATTAGTTTAGGGCTTAAATGACCCTTTAAAAATGTACGTTCTAAATCCTTATCAAATATCCCTACACTTGTGATTTGTTTGTCCTCAAGAAAATGTGCTTTTATCCAATCAATTTACAAATTAGGGGTCATTTAACATTGGTTTAAAATAGTTTACAACAAATACAAGCTTTACAATAGTCATAACAAACACGAAAATTATACACTAGCACTTCACATATAGTGTTTGGATTCTCTCATCTCTCGGGTTTATAATGAATATAACATGCATGGAAATGGAAAATAACACTCTACCTGTCATAGCACATAGATTACCATAGGCTTGAGACTAGATCAAACTTTCACCGCTTTGGCGTAAGTACCTAAGATAAACTATCAAATAGGGCTTTTAAAAGGGTTGTAATATTAGGTGTAAGGGTATGAAAAAACACGGGTTTGTTGGATATGAGGAATTTACTGGTAGCAAGTCAAAAATCTAAGCTAATTACATTTAAAATGAGGCGTTGCTAATCCAAGACTCGACTCACCAAACTAACTCTTTTTGTATTTTTCTTGACACTTTCTTGACTTAAACAAAAATAAATGATAAAAGATAAAGGATAGAGGCGAGATGGTAGCCCGTATGTTTTTTTCATTTTTTTCATACACTTTTACTCTACCATCCGCAAAACAAAATATCATAGCAAAGGGATTTATAGCAACCTCCCTACACTTGAGTTTTTATTAAACTAAATTAATGACCCGAATTGCGAGGATCAAAACACTTGGAGTAATTAATTACGTAGATAAGGGAAATTAATTTTGACATTCCTTCCCGTTACTCCATTAAATACTACTTAACTAATGAGTCCTAATTGTCCCGGAACTGTATTTACACAAGATATGACTCGAATTAGCAATCATGTAATCAACTACATAATTGAACTAAGGGTTTAAACATATTACAATAATGCACTAAATATGAGTGCATACAAGGAAGGCTAAGGCGATTTGGGTATAACATTTGGGGTGGATTGTAAACAATGTTCTTCGTTGATATTCCAAAATCAGAACATCACGAGAACCACATAAAGATAGGCTCTAAGGGGTTAACTAGGGTATCGTGTACTAAAAATAAGTACATCGCAAGGGTGTGGGGGTAATTACTCAACCGATGGGCCAATGTAATAATTTAAACATGTTTAAAACAAGTGTTATCCTAATGTCTCTTATCATCTAGTAAATCCTAACTACACGAATGTAGTCTCACTAGCGATCTAAGAATTCATCACAAAATCAAGTTCTAGAATCTATATACTACTGGTACACTCATAAGCATTAAAAGTGATGCTTTTATCCTATATATCTAAAGGAAAACCTTACATTTTTTGGATGGAATTTGAGTGGTAAGGGTTTTTTGCTAGTCATATAACTCCTATCCATGAAACGCTTTATTAAGACTGAAGTTTTGCTCATAAGTGTCATAAAAAATAAAAAGTTTTGGTGCTAAAATAACCCTAACAAGTATTTCTTTTAGTTTATTACACTATTACTAAGGACAAGATAAATATCAAGCGAGCAAATAGTTTATGTGGAAAACTAGAAGGAGGTGAATAGTTTTACCAATTAAAACTTCGTTTTAAACTATTTAGATCGACTTATGTCAATCTATTTGATGTATGTGTTGGATAATGATAGATAAACATATAAGTAAGTAATGCAAAGATAAAGAGTAAAGAAACACAAAACTACGACACGAGTATTTATAGTGGTTCGGCTACAAGGACACCTTCCTTGCCCTACTCCACTCCCCGAGTACCTCACTCGAGAGTTTGTAAGCACTACACAACACAAGCTCCTTAATATGGTGTATAAGCCTTCACAACGTCGCCTACTCTTTATCCGGTACAAGGCTAGAAACCGAGTTCTTCCACGAGGTAGAACCAAACCTATCACAACGTCGCCTACACTTTATCCGGTACAAGGCTAGATATCGAGTTCCATTACAAAGGAGGAACTACTACCCAACACTACACCACAACACAACTACCCCAAAGGAGACACACTCCTTGTTACAACACTATAAGGATATCAATATCCTTTAACCCAAACTATCTATCTTGTACATCGATGCACCATATCGAATGTACACCCTTGGCACCTTTCACTAATGACTTCGATACGACCATTCGACACCTTTCACTAATGCCTTCAACACAACATTTCTATGGAGGGAGGAAAGAACTATCAACAAGATATACTTCAGTGGTCTTGATGATGACGAAGCCTAGCAACTCATGACCTTGAGCTTGCTCGTCTTCAAGAGGTGGTGATCTCACCTTTAAGAGGAACCTAGAGAATCACACAAACATAAAACTGCATAGAATGATCCTTTGGATCAGAGGTTAGAGATGTTACAATACCGAGAGAGAGTATGTGTAAAAGTGATGATGAGCAAGATAGAAATGGCTCACTATTTATAGAAAAATTTGTCTACTGTCCCACGGTTCCCACAGATTCCTCCCCAGAAGGATCCAAATAGTGCAAACCTGGGGATCCGACTGCTGGGTCAGTCTAGTCCGGATTTCGGGTTGCAAACCGATTTATGGGTTATGAACCATGGGTTATGGGTAATAGATTATGGATACCCAACAAGATGCAATGTACCTAGACATTCGGTTATGGATCTTGGGTCATGGGTCATAGACTTTGGGTCATGGATCATGGATAATACCCAACATGACTTCATGCATGATATCATGCAATGGGCCATGGGTTATGGATCATGCTTCATGGGTATGGGTCATGGACTTTGGTTTTTACCCAACAACATTCATTGTACCTAGGTCATGGGTCATGGGTCATGGACTTTAGTTTTTACCCATTACTTTACCCATTACAATATATACAAAGTATATATGTACATTTCTATATTATGTAAACACTAGTTGTTATACATATGCATTACTATAAGATGTAAAAAATACTACTTGTTTAGTGTTAATATTAAAATATATTTGGTTTTATATAACTTATTTACTAAATATGTTTTGATATGTTTTAATATGTTTAGTATAAGTGTGTTAGTAAACTATTGGCTCAAACCTTTTAAGTATTTTATTTGTTTCGTTAAAATGATTTTATGTTTGTTATCGACAAAACATTAGAAGATCGTAAAATATAAATAAACATTTTAATTGTTTATTTGTATTAACAATCTCCCCCTTTTTGTTGATGACAAAACATAAGATTATTTTAAGAAGAAAATAAAATTCGTAAAAATTTGAATTGGAGTTTTTACTCTCTTCTCCCCCTTTTTGTAAAAAAAAAGAGCGTCGAAAAGAAACTAACACATTGTTTTGAGAAAAATGTGAGAAAAGTAACAATATAAAAAATAGAGAGTAAGAGAAGAGAAAGATTCTCGTCTTAGCTCCCCCTTGACGGATGCTCCCCTTTGTTGAGGGCGTCAAGTAATTACGAAGTCTAAGCGAGTGTGTTGCAAATATGTTTGCAAATGGTTTTGTCTTTGACGAAATGCCCCCCCTTGACGAGTGCTCCCTTTTGAGGAGGACATGAAGTAGCAAAGAAACCCTAAGTGAAAGTATTTCAAGCGTTTTTGCAATTGCTTTGCTTTGACAAAAAGCTCCCCTTGTTGAGGGTGTCAAAGTCTTCATGTGTATTTTGAAAATCTACAAAACAAAGGTTAGAAAACAAGTATATGGTGCATAATTTCCTGCAAATGAGATTCATATTAGTATAAAGAAATGTTTATTTGCACGGATCCTTCCTGTGAGGGATCCGTCTAGGCAAAATTGAGGGAACCGTGTACATGCATTCTTTAGACAACAATGTAGATGTGAAAAATGACGTAAAACATCCAAATGAGTTATGTATTATAACACAAATCATTTTATCATAACAATAAAGCATACAACATGTAATTTCATTCAATAAAACACGAGAAATGATATACATATCTATAAAACTAAGAGAATGACATAAGCATGTAGTACATTTTCTAACAATTCTAAGTTATGTCGAAAACTAGCAAAGAGCACCATTGTGCTTGTATTCCTAAGTTCTAAGGACGAGTAGATTTGTTGATTTGGTCAAATCGTTCAAGGAGATGATTAAACATGAAATGTAACTCATTTCTTACTTCTTGAACTAACCCTTGGGTATGTTGAAAATCAGAGCAATTATTGTCATGAGTAGAAGATGGAGGCATTGGAGATGGAATGTTTTGAGATGAAATGTCGGGTGAGCGGGAAGAGGATCCATAAAGGATTGAGGGATTTGTGGAGGTGAGTTGAGTGATGTAGGATGGGGTTCAACTAAGAAAGAAAGTGGTGATGTGTTAGGTCACCATATTAGTAACACAAGCATCAATATAAGAAGTGAGATAAGAGATAGATCGGTTGAACAAAGTAAAACAATACGCGTAGGATATGGAGAAAGGTTATGCGTGAGTATTGAGAGCAAATGAGCAACCAACCCTCAAGTGAGGGTTTACAAGATTATTTATAGGACCAAGGAGCTAGGGCAACACTACTAGCATCCTTCCCTTCTTATGGGCTTGGGCCAAGGCTCATGGGCTTTCTACATAAGCCTTGGCATGATAACTAACATAAAAGACATAATTAAGCTAACTATTACATACTAATTACTAACACTTGAATTCTAGTTTAGGAGTGATTCCAACAATCTCCCCTTAAGTGTTAGTGATTGATGATATAAACGTTGTAGGTGCTGATGTAATAGTAGCTTTGACGTCTTCGACATTCTTCTATCTTGTGAGAAGAAGTGCCTTGATTCGAACAATCTCCCGATGTAGAGAAATTGTTCCTTTGAAATATTACGCTTTGACGTCATCATTTTCTTTGTTCTTTGATCTTTGTTCTTTGTGAAGGCGGTGATAGTATGTTGTGGTCGTCAGCATTAGTCCGCTTCGTTGCTCCAGTGTCTCCACGTCTTTCTCCAACATGCTCACACGCTCTTTAACGTTGGATTTCGATCTTGATGTAGTTCTCTTAGTCTTTAACTTTGTAGATTCTTTGATTTTGACGAATAATCATTCGACTTTGTGTTGCCTTTGAGAGAACTTCAATTAGTGATGTTGTAGGTATGAGCATGTGGAGAATCGCACGATCTTTTCCACCCGCAAGCATCCATAAGAAGAAAACATAAAACATGGGTTAGAAATAATCTAGCTTACAAGTTTTAACTTCGAGAGTGTTATGACATAGTGTGAAAACACAACTCTAATTCTCACAAAGGTTGTTCTGAACTGGAGTCCCATAAGTGAGATAACGCGATGTCGAAATACATCTACAGATTCGGATGAGCCGCGAGGTACATCAAGCATCACCTCATGATCAGAGACCGTTTGAGACACACTAAGCGTAATCTCGAGGAGTTATCAGTGACTTCTTGTCGTGGCTGTTTGATGTTGACCACAGCGAGTTTCCATTCAATCACTGAGGATCACATTTGTAAACCCCTCATAAATGTTCTCGACAGATTGCTAAGATCTGTGAAGGACTCGATATTGTATCACTTGCGTCCTTATTGTTGTACGACAAGTGATGAAGTGTCAAGTGTACCTAAGAGATCTTTTTATGAATCTAGTGGCTCTAGACTCAATAGTGCGCTTTGGTTTTCCTGAGCAGAGACTAGGGAGAGGGTCTCCTTCTTCAATAACGGCAATCTCTAAGAGAAAGCCGATAGTTTACGTAGGGTTCCACGTGAGAATGAAACAAGCTTCATTGAGAGAAACTTGAGTGGCTAAGAAGGTTTAGTGCATGCGTCATTGGGTCCATGATTACTTTAATCTTCAATACCGGTGTCATCTAGTGACAACCAAGAGTATATGAATTGAACCCGGTGTGCGCCTAAGTTGAATAACTGGAGGGCTATTTCTTTTCACCCTTTTCTTTTTAATTCTTCAACTCCTTCTTTCTCCGATTCTCATTTTCTCCTTTTTATAATCATACATAAGGACTTCTAGATTCTAACTATTGGTGGAGTCCTTGGGTAGATCCCTCCTGCTCTGGCGGATCATAGGACGGCTATTCCTAACCTTAGTCACCTTATAACTCCATGACTAACCTATGTTGCCATAAAACCATTTTCATGAAAACCTCTCAAAGTGGTTATGAGTAAAAGCATTTAGTACCACTGTTGAGAGTTTAGGATTTTGCAGAAATACTCCTCCTCCACACGTGCTTAAGTATTTTGACGAATCGCATGGTGAGAGAAAGCGCGCACTTTTGAATTGAGCAACTCAAGATAGACAATTCCCATGAGACACGGTTTCGTTGCATAGTTAAATAGTTACATTGTCAGCTTTTAGGTGACAACTAGTTCTAATAACTACCTTGAAGGTGTGGGCAAACCTCGAAAGGTTGTCAAACCCGACAAAGTTCATGTCCATCAAGAGTTTCTCGAAAGGTAAGATCTACTCGAATAAGTCTTGGAGGACAAATCTTTTTGATGTATGACTGTTCAGATTTCGTCAATTAATGGGTTGAAGTCTTATCACACGAAGATTCAATAGCAATTCACAACATATTTCTTATCACATAATTTTTCTCCCCCTAAAAATGGCATATAAATGTTATTTTTGACTAAATTTGATATCGAATATGACCATTTCAAGTTTTGTGGGAAGATTATCACGAAGAACAATTTTGTGAACAAAGTTTGTAAGCAAATACTCCCCCTCAACAAGTGATATAAACTTTTGAGGTTTTGTAAATCATAAGGGGAAGTACTTGTTCTTTTGAGCAAAACTTTGAAAAAATGAAAGTTTTGATTAGTTTTACTCAAAAGTAAGAAACTTTCGCTCCTTTTATAGGATTGTGGCACTGAAGCGTACCACAGGGTCCTTTCATTACAAGTACGGGTTGTACACTGTTATGTGTGCACAAGCCATAGTCATTAAAAATTACACATCCAAATGTTAAGATAATGAAACAAATCAAGGGTTACCAGGAGAATCGGTAGTCCAACAATAACTCCGTGAATACGTTTTGGGCGTTGATAGCACGTGAGAGATATGTTGGGTCGACCACCCACGAAACTCTCAATGTTACGGCTCGGTCCTTCTAAACAACCTTTCATCAATGCGGTGATGATCTTCTTCACATCCCATCTCTCCCTCAAATTCCATCGCTTAGGTGACCTAATGCCTTCTTGTATCGCCTTTAACCGATAAGCTAACCCATCCCTGACTTTCTTCAGTGTGTAATCTCCAAACTTATGAAGCTCTTTGCACGCCATCAAGCAATTTCGGTGTAGTTCACTACGGTAGACTACTCCAAATGGTTTGCTGATGAGGGTGTATTGAGGAAGTTGGTTGATGTTGGGAAGGTCTAGTTGTGGTTTAGTGAGGTTAACACGCGTCTGATACGATTCCATGGCAAGTTGAATGTCTTCTACACGTTCCTGGATCACTATGCTTCTGATGAAGATTAACAAGGACTTGATGTACTCACGTTGGATTTCTGTAGAGAAATGTCGCATTCGTCTCTGTACCTTGGCAAGATACATATCTTCAATGTTGTTGAGAGACAATCTATGAAAGTCTGCTTCACAAAAGTCATAGTCCTCTTCGTCTTGTCGTTTGACCACTATTTTCTTGAGAAATGTGTAGTCCCATTTTGACGAAAGAGTAATATGCTTAATAGAAACGATCCTTTATCACTAAACACTTCGTGTTTCGACTTTTGAACCCAGCGACTTTTGTAGAAGATTCTTGACGTTCGTGCCAATGGTGAATCCCATACATCGCATCAAGGTCATACTTTTCCACACTGTTGGCAAACATGTGAGTAGCATTTTCCTTGATGGCTATGCTGTTGGAGTATATTGCTGCCGGGAAAGGAAGTGTGAGTGATGTAGCGTATTTCTTGGAGACATCGCTACCGTGTAGAAGAAACTCTAGGTCGTTGTTGAAGAAATAACGGAATAGAATCTTGGGTTGATCCGGTTGGCCAATTGTAGGTAGAGGTCTGGTCCAGTCTGAGTAGTATGGAGCCTTGTCTTTTCTTGTGAAGTCAATGTTAGCTTCAGGGTTGAGCCAATCAATGTTGTTAGACATGGCTCATGCTATGTTTTCAAGATGATATTCAACTCAATAGCACTTTCGAGCTATCTTTGAGCGATTGAAAAGCTTCATTCTTAATGCGTCTCAACTCTGCTTTTGTCATCTTCTTCACTCGAAACTTTTCTTGAAGTAACTTTGCATGCTCCAATGTTCGACCATCTACCATTTCTTGACCTTCTGGTAGTGAGGGAGTAGCATTAACAAGTGTAGAAAACCAGTCATATTCAGCGGTTGTATCGTCATCTAGCCATGAGACAACATCAGTCTTAGTCGTCTTCTTCTTCTTCTTTGACTTTGATGAGGATGTTGGTTTCTTTGTTGTGTCGGGAGAGGTGGGTTGTTGTTGGGGCTCATGGAACTCTTCATCATCACCGCCAAGTATTGAAATGATCACCGGTTTTTACGTGGATGGTGGTAACTCGAGTCTGAGGTTTATCGTGAGAGAAACGTGGAGGATATCGTCTTTCCGTTGGAGTCCTTTGGGTTGGTGGTGGCATAGAGGATGAATCATCAATTTTCTTTGGGCGTTTAGGCTCCTTATCTTTATCCTTATCCTTATCGTCATCGTCTCTTGGGCGCTTAGGCCTTCAAACACGCTCGCATCTTGTTTTAAGTTGGTATTCGAAAGAGTGCATCAAACAATTTACCTTTGTCAGAAGTAAATGTTGCAGATCATTTTGACATTTATGTTACCAGCTTGGAAACCAATTCAGCATCGAAGAACACTATAGGATCAGTTGGGTTGATTGTTACGGTTAGAGGTGTTGATCTTATAGTTTGCTTAGCCAATTGCATGAGATTCGGATAAAGTTGTCTGTTGAACATCTCTCTTGTCACGCCAGGAACGGTGTCGAGTAGGAACTTGTGAGTATATCTCTTAATCATCTCGTTTATCTCCCCTTGGACATCACGTTTCATAAACTTGGATATACTCTCTTTCACTTGACATCTTGTCTATCTCGTCATGTAGAAGATTGATATTGTCAGCGAGTTGATTCAGCTTTTTGTTGGTCACGTCTTTCTTCCTGACTTGCTTGACAGCTTTGACAATCTTTGTCTTAGCCCGGGATATCCAAGAGTCGGTTGGTTTCTTCACTGACTTGGATGTGGATCTGTTTGTGCCTTTGGATGGTGGTGGAGATGAATGAGAGGAGGAGTCTGATGAAGATGAGATATGAGGAGGCTCAGGGTCTTTTGGTGGCTCAGAAGTGAGTTCCTTGGAACGTGCTGGACTATCTAGAAGAAAATCATCATAATCAACTTCGTCATCTTGTCCAGTTAGCCATTTCTTGACCTTAATCACGGCTTCTTCATCTGCTTGAGCTTGAGCTTCTTTATCTACTTTTTCTTTAAACGCAACCTCGGCATCTTCATCGAAATTTTCTCCGACTTCTCCATATCCGGTTCCTCAATGTCATAGTTGATAGAATCCTCAAGTTGCCTTTCTTTGTTGTTCGTGGGTGGTGGTACGGTTCCCTTATCGGGTTGATTAACCGCGCCGAAGCGGTGTAGATAGTGCACCACCACTTGACCCTCCGGGGCCACGAGTTTGTTGCTGTACGAACTCTTTGGAAACGTGTTGGAGTCTCGGATTCTTCACCTTTTTTCTGTAATCTCTGTTTTCATCCAGTGGCTCTTCTTCCGAGCTTTCCTCTTCTTGCACAAGTACTGGAGTTTTCCCTTTACCTTTATCAGCTTTTGGAATGGGAGGTTTTGCTACTGTTTGAGTGTCATCGATTGAAGTTTCAGAGTAGATGACCTCTTCGTCCGTTTCAGTGTCCTCTGAGTCCTCGTCCATAAGCTTTTTTTGCGGTTCAGGTTTGGGAATAGGAATGGCTTCTTTAGAGGGAATTTTCCTTTTGTGAACATGAGTCCTCTTGGGAAACTTTCTCGTACTCTTAGTTCTCGTAATACTTCCTGCACTGCCTCTCCTGGTTTTCCTAGTAGGTGTACCAGAGGAATTTTCATCAAGGAAACCTACTTTACCTTCTTCAACTGCTACCAGATATCGTTTGTACGAATAAAGTCGTTGATATCATCAGTAAGAAGATAATCTGGTAACACTGCACCTTGTTTCTTTGTTGTTGAGTCCTTAAATCTGACAGAGAGTGTGGGCTCATACAACACGGAGTGTTGTTTGGGGTCATCAAGTCTCAAGGGAATATCAGGATTATACCCTAGAGCTCTTTGGATCAACAGTTTGGTGTATCTGATATACGGGATCTTGGTGCCAAGCATTTTAAGGTAAGACATCATTTCGTCCCATATCAGAGCTTCAACTTCTATGTCTTTCATGTTGACCAAAGCCCAAAATATTTGTAGTTCCATGAGCTTGGGATGCTCATGACCACTATCACGTCCGGAAATGGATTTGGCAATCATTATGTAGAGGGTTCTCCATGGCTGGGGAATGTTCTTGAGATCAACAGATGAGTGCTTTGTGATTACCCCGGTAGCTTCATCATAGCCGATGTCGACCATGAACTGGAGAACGACCTCTTCAGTTGGAGTGGCATTGTATTCAGTAGGCTCGATGACAGGAATAAGAAGAATAGCCTTCAAATCTGCTGGTGTGATGGTGACTTGTTTATTGTTAAGGGTCACTGTCACAGCATTTTGACCTTTGACCTTTTGCATTGTATGCCAGAATTGGTGAATGTAGATCTCGATGCGAGAGCGAGTTTGTGAGCATGTTCTGATAAGGGTGAGTCTTCAGAATATCCACTGCAATCTGACACGAAGACTCTGAACAAGAGAAGTTCTCAAAATCAACTTTGAGGTTGTTCTTTCCGATCTTCATAGGATAACCATGAGGGAAGATATCTTCAACAGTGAGAACATTTGGTGCTTCCATTTGAACGTCCATATCGTGATCTGAAAGATATTTAGCCAAAAGAACCAACATATCGAAAGACATTACATTAGTCAACAGTTGATTTTATTGTCTGTTTATTGAATGTGATATGTCAATGATTGTTACGAGTCTAATGTCACTTGTTAGTCCAATAGTCCAAAGACGTCGTGATAAGTTTCGTGAGTAGATTAAATTTGAGTTTTAAAGTCCAAGTTTTCACTTATTTTCACAACTTATTAAACATTTAAGCTTATTGGTGACATTTTGGTTTCGTGACGTTATGATATATTTATTTACAAGATTACACGCGTAACAATTCACAATTTTGGTTAAAAACTAGGCTTAGGCGTAGGTTTTGCAAGCTTATGCGTAAACAGGAGTAGTTTATACGGCGTGGCATAAGCTTATGCGTGGGATCTTGACTTAAGCGTGAAAAGTTACGCGTGGGAAAAGAGGGCCTTAGGCATAAAGCTTACGCGTGGCGTATATGAAACCTGCACGCGTAAGGCTTACCGTAAGAGTGAACCTTATGCGTAAGGTTCTTGTTCACGCATATCCTTCACGGGATACGCATAGTCCCATTGTAGAACCTTACGGCGTAAAGGTTACGCGCGTGAATTTCTCTTCGCGTAACTTACTACGCGTAAGGTGATCCTTATGCGTAGAAGTTCTAATAACCTTGATTCTGAATTTTCACGCGTAGAAATCCTGAAATAAGTTCATCATAACATCAATATTAACACATACAATCAATCCCTTTCAGTTCAAAACATGGAGTCACAGTTAAGCAGTTATGCGTAGAATGCATTTTACGCGTAAACCTTAAACCCTAAATATTCAAGAATTACGAATAAGAGATTTAGCCATATGAAATGCACCAAATATTTTCTGGGCTATCTTAGAGGCCTTGTGAGTTGTTTAAAACAAGTTTTAACAGGAAAAGACTTGTGAATCAAAAGTACCTAATTCTTATGAACACACACCCTAACTCTTAGTTTTCACAAAATTGATGTTTCTGGGAATGTTTTAAGCCTAGATACTATCAATTAAACATGTAAGTAACAACACACAATCATCCTTTTAACCAGAAACTCTCCTAAAAGAAAATACCCAAATTTACGCATGAACCCTAAATTCGAAAATGTTCAATTCGTGTTTCTGGGTTGATTTGTTTGATAAAAACGATTAAGTTATGAACATTTAAGCATTTTAACACCATTTTTATTAACACAAACACACAAATGAAGAATTTGTGTTCATGGCCTACGCGTAGAATACAAATCTCACTCAAACACGAGATTAAACCATTGGACGTTTATGAAATCAAAAAATATTGTTTATAATCATGTTAAGATTATTAAACCACTTACAAATTGATGATCAAACACACGGATTTGAAGGTTGATTTTTATGCGTAGGATTTGGGTGGTTGGATATTAAATGAAGTGAAGTAAATGTGGTTTTGAAAAATTAGGTGAGGTATTTTGTTAAAAAATACTTTGAGCTTTTGACACATTCAGTCCCTCCACCTTAACCATTTACATCCAACGCCCATAACTTCCATTTTGGTTACCAAATGAATGATATTTTGGAAAGAAACTTGACGACACTCCCCCTCGACTTAAGAAATAATGAAGTTTTATAAATTTGAGTCCGGGGAGTGTCAGTAAACTAGAAATGTGACCACCATTAATCAAATACACAATCGGGATAAGGTAACATGCAAGTACAAGGTTTTATGAAATCGAAAAATATTTACTTTCTCCCCCTCAACACTTGACCGAGAAAATATTGAATTTTGAAAGAGTAAAGTGTTGACGGAAGATTTGTATTTGCCATGTTACAAGAAATATAGATAGAAGAATATTTTTGTTGTTTTATCGTATTTTATAATTTTGTATATATATATATATATATATATATATATATATATATATATATATATATATATATATATATATATATATATATATATATATATATATATATATATATATATATATATATATATATATATATATATATATATATATATATATATATATATATAATTTGAATATATAACAAAAGAGGTTTGGTGTTTGACCGGTTTTAAGAATATTTTAAAAGTTCATCCAGTTCTCGAGTCAAACACCGCATACCAATCCGGTGGACCAACTCATTAAACCTAGTAGGAGCTAAGGCTTGGGTGAGAAGATATGCCGTTGGTATTCGGTACCCAAAGTATAATTCAACGGTGCCCTTTTCCACGTGCTCCTTGATGAAATGATATCAAAGATCGATGTGCTTTGATTTTAAGTGTTGAAACGAGTTGCGAGATCGCAATAGCACTTCGATTGTCGCGAAGACATCGGGATTACGTCAAATACGTAACCATAGTCTTTGAGTTGTGTTCTCATCCAAATGACTTGAGCACAACATGCCGACATGGCTACATATTACGCTTACGGTTGAGGGCGGTGATGTACAATCCCGCTTCTTCGATTGCCATGACACCGGTTTATCACCAAGAAATTGTAATGCTCACGAAGTACTTTTCCGTGAATCTAAGCATCCTGCGTGATCGTGTCTGAAAAAGCTATTAGTTCAAAACCGAATCCTTCGGATATCGGATCCCAAGTTAATGGTTCCCTTGATGTATCTGGAGATTCTTTTAGCCTCGGAGAGGTGGGTTTCATTGGTCTCGGTCGATAACAGGGAGCAAAGATATCTGACAAAAATAATATCGGGCGTGCTAGGCATTAGATACATGAGAGATCCAATGATACTTGATATTTGGTAGGGTCCACCAATTTCCCATGTAAATCATCGTCTAGTTTCTTGGTATGTGCCATTGGTGTGGCATAGGTGTCCAGCTTTGCATTCCAAATTTGTTTAAAAGTTCAAGGGCATATTTGGTGACTCAAGAAAATACCACGGGGTGATTGATGAACTTGCAGTCCTAGAAAGAACGTAAGTTCACCCATCATGGACATTTCAAAATGTTTTTTAACTAGTTTTGAAAAAGCGTTTGAGTATTTTAAATGTGTTGACCCAAAAATGATGTCATCCACATAAATTTGAACGATTAAAATGTGTGCCCCGTGATATTGTATGAACAGTGTAGGGTCAATCGAACCTTTGAAGAAATTATTAGCAATCAGAAAGGAGGATAACTTATCATACCACGCCCGAGGGGCTTGTTTGAGACCGTAGAGAGCCTTCTTCAGTTTGTAGACACGACTAGGGAACTCTGGATCAACGAATCCTTCCGGTGGCTAACATAGACCATTTCTTTCGGTTGTCCATTGAGAAAAGGTTTTGACATCCATCGAAAGACCGTGATGTTCATTTGAGCCGCAAACGCCGAAAAATCTGTACAACCTCAAGGCGAGCAACCGGGCGAATGATTCTTCAAAGTCAATACCCTTTTCACATCTATAACCCTTAGCCACCGGACATGACTTATATCGATTCACGGTACCTTGACATCCAATTTGTTTTCCAAATCCATTTGAGACCAATGACGAAGACCCTGTTGGTCTTTCAACCAATTCCCATACTTCAAGACGTTTAAACCGATTGAGTTCTTCTTGCATGGATTCAATCCATTTGTCTTTGGTCATTGCATTTTTAATGTTTTAGGTTCAAATTGGCGGGCAGGTGAGTGCATAAATGCAATGTTCACCGTCGTGTGAAGACGTTGTCTTATTCTGTTGGTTGATTCGGGTTACCAATAATGTTCTCTAGAGGATGGTCTTTCTTCCAACGATGTGTGGAAGGTTGATATTGATATACATTATGCGATTGGGAGGATTCAAATGGCTTGTAGATGATTCCGCAACATCCGTGCAGCAGTTTCATTAGCAAGCGGGTTGAAGAACGCATTTGGATCAAAATATGCGGTGGGGTACTTCATTGTTCGAAACATCATCGATGGTTCGACTTCGTTGGATGCGCTTTTTCAACTATTGTTGTAGAGTCAATGGTGGTGCTTCTCCAACGATGAGTTGTTGTAGCATGTATATCGGTATTGGAATGTGATCGGGTTGAGCAGCGAAACATTTGATACACACGGTGCACGTTCATCAATATCATCACTAAGCAGAGGAGCAAACAACTTTTCCATTTGTTGATGAGTAATCGGGGCTTGGTTCGGTGATGAAGGGTTTGAGGAAGTTTAAGCAGTTGTGGCGGGTTCCAAGTCATTATGCTCGAAGCCATTTCAATAAGCTCATCGAAATTTGCATGAATCGTTTCCATAACCGACTTTGTCTGACGATTCGGATCCGGTAACCTTTAGAATTTTCACGATAACCAATAAAGACTCCAATGTCAGCTTTGGCTTTGAGCTTTCCAAAGTCATCACGATCATTATTCGGGTAGCAAAGGGATCCAAATACATGAAAGTGTTTGAGATTCGGTTTTCGGTTGTGGATAAGCTCAAAAGGTGTTTTGTTGTTGCGTTTTGTAATCATTGAGCAATTCTGAGTGTAGCATGCAGTTGAGACGGCTTCAGCCCACAAGTGATCTGGAAGTTTAGCATTGATTAACATCGTTCGGCGACTTCCACTAACGTCTGATTTAGTCTTTCAACAACTCCGTTTTGTTCGGTGTACGTGCAATTGATGTTTGATGCTCAATTCCTACTTTCTCATAATATTCACGAAGAGTTTGATTCACAAATTCGGTTCCTTTGTCTGCTCGAATTTGTCGGCGATGTTCGGGGCCGAACTTGAATTTTCATGAGAAAGGTGATGATCATCTGTGGAGCTTGATCTTTACTTCGAAGAAAATAAACCCAAGTCCATCTTGAGTAGTCATCTACAATTACCAAGATGTAGCGTTTTCCATTAATCGTCTGCACGCGCATCGGGCCAAACAAATCCATGTGAAGAAGATGAAGTACATGCCGTGAGCTGTGTTCCACCTTTGAAGGAAAGTGTTAGGATTTGGTAAATCCAGTTATTAAAGAGTCGGTCACCTCAAGTATATGTAATCGTTAGAAAGCTCGTAGTCGTAGATTAGTTAATGTTTAGTAGTATTTAGTTTAGTAACACCGTGGAGGACGGACGGGTCTTTACCCACTGTATGCCTGATCCACGGCCCGTAGGTGGCGATTTATGTAAGAACTATAAATACTCTCTACCTCCCAAGGTAGAGAGTTGGAGCTAATAATAAGATTTTTCTTTCTCTCACTAAAGTTCCCAACCTCTAACTTTCTCTCTCTAAATCCATAGTATACGCCTCTTTGATCTTTGGTTTAGTGTGTTTGTGAAATTCAATATGTTACAGAAAGTGAGCACGAGTGCTTTTCCCTTGTTCACAAGCTGAGCAAAGGTGATCTTTAGAATACCAAAATCTTGGGAGACCTTCAACAAGTTTGTATCATGCAAGATTGGCTATGGTTTGAAAGTTTAAATGTGAGAGGCACGATCTTATAGCCAAGATTTAGTAGATGTTGCCTTTGAAAGTGAGCAGACGGAGATGAAGCAATCATGTCTTGCATTGAGATAGTGTAGAGACTTGATGTCGTTGACCCGGACATAAGATCGTTTCCTTGTAGATCACGAATGAAACAAGTTTTTTCCCTAAAAGCAACTTCCAAATCTCCATCACAAAATTGACCGACCGAGAAGAGATTGTGGCCGAGACCTTCCACATAATAAACTCGCTAATTTCGATGTTCCCATTGATGTAATCTCCAAAGCCCATGATAGCCGCAAGTGATCATTCACGAATCGACGGTGCCAATGAACTTTGATACAAAGTTGGATATGATTTGAGATTGCTGTCATGAGTCGGGAACATCCGCTATCAACAACCAGAGGATGATCTGTATCACCGCATTCAACATGAGGCGACACGGATGGAATAGAAGTAGATGTGGAACCGAAGAGTTAGAGGTTCCAATGCGATATAGATTAAACACATATGTTCTTGATTTTAGGTATCCATGTAAAGCCAAGTGTATTATGTAACCATTTCTGTCATCTCCAACTAGTCTTTGTTTTAGTCTTAGTGAATGCACTAGGTGGTACTACGATCCTTGGAGGTGATAATGGAGCTATAGGGACATCAATGCTTTTCTTAGAATCTAAAGAGGGCGGTTTACCAAGCACAGACTTAGAAGCATTAGTGGGCCTAGAGGTATTCCGTTTCTTAGGATTCCGTAAACGAGACAAGATAGTTTTAGCAACACAGTTATCATGACAATTAGAAAGCATACTTTTACGACATATAGCACAAGAAGCTTCAAACTTAACATCAAAAGTACTTAAAGGTTCATCATTCGTTACATCACTTTTTCCATTACATTTGTCAGACGCAATATCTAAAGTGGGTGCAACTTGAGTTTTATTCAAAGTCCTAGGGTGTTCTTCTACTTGACATTCTTTATTGTGCTTTTCTTACGTTGCAACTTCCTATTCTTCCTTGTATTGCTCTAAATTTGTGAAGTGCGGCGTTGGGAAAAGAGGCAACTATTCTGTTTCGAGAGAGGAAGCACATTAGTTTCTTGTGGTTTGTCATTAGATGTTCTAGAGTCATTTTGAATCTGTTTGGGTGCAGTTACTTTTTTGTTACTATCCCTATCTTTCTTAAGTTTCACCACCTCTGCTTTAAGATCATGGATAGTGTGTAACAAATTAAGATTTTCATTTCGAGTGAGTCCATCTCGTCGTAAAACATCTTTGGTATAGGCAAGATGATCATCAGATCTTTTGACGCGTTAGCACGAGTCTTTTTGAGTAAATCAGATATGACAGTATGGTTCTTTTTAGTTTTTGAAATTTCTTGTTCATATTTTGAGATTTGACACTTCAAAGATGCGTTTTCATCATCCAGTTGCTCAGATTTTGAATTAAACGTTTTTGTATGCAACTGGTTGATTTTGTTTTGCAAAGCGAGCTCTCGATTTTGACAATATTTTTGACACCATTGAAGACGACGTTTTGCATTTGAAAGCTTGTTTATCAAACGTTCATTTTCAACTTTTAAAGACTTGATTTGTGACACAGTATCAATATTCTCAACAATTTCAACAGAATCAACAATATCAGCAGAGATATAATGAAATGCATATGCAAAAGAATGTAATAACACAACATTATGGATATCAGCAGAGATAACATCTTCCAAGAGTCGATCAACATCTTTTCGTAACATTTTCCTTTTACGTTTGTACTTGAAATCGATGTTTCGTTTGTTCAAAACTCTTTCATAAGTCCAAGCTCCTTGTGAAAATCCTTTCCCAATAAATAGCACAATTTTTCAAATTTCGGACATGAGGTAAAATTCTTTTCGGAGAATATCTCTTTGTGCCTGCATGAAGCGATTGAAAATGTTCAACTTTTATTTCGAATGAAATTCAATTTCACGTTCAAAAGTTTGATGTCCGAAATGAATGTTTCAAAATATTTTATAACTTTACATTGTTCGGCTAATGATTTTATTTCACTAAGTGAAGGTAAAGGACCATTAATTTGTACAATATTGGAAAGGGACCCTCGTATAGGTGTGATAACCCAGGTGTGTTAGAAAAATCCTTTTGTGCAACGAAGTGACGACTTTTGAATAGTTAAATGGTTTGTTATAAACAACATTTTTAATTTTGATCGACTCTCGTCTTACGCATCTAATTCCTCTTGGCGATTATATTCAACAACACTCATAATGGAATCATCAACTCTATGTTCGCCTTTGTAAACTTTAGGATTTGGTTTGAATGCTCGTTTGAAAACTTAGGTTTATGTCGGCAAGATTCGGTCCATATCCATTTGGATTTAGTTTGAAAGTAAACTTTTGAATCATTGTGATTGATTCACCATGTTTATAAACAACAGTTAAAACTCTTTGATTTTGTTTTGTAAGTCGACAATTTCATTTTGTGGAATGCTTTTTGTACTCAGAGAACTGTTTTTGACAAGTTAACAACTCGGAGTTGGATTTTTGAGTTTCCAAGGTAAGAGCGTTAAGTTGTTATTTATGATCATGTTTCAGTTGTTCTATTTGAGACAACAAATCATTCTTGGATGCGACTAGATCACGTATCTGTAGTTCTAATGATTTTTCGTTTTGATGAGATTTAGCAAAAGCGACTTCAAAACCTTTTTCACGTTTTTCTTGAGTTTTGAAAACGTTGAGTTACCTTTTTAAGCATTCATTATCCCTAGTTAACAGTGCATTTTTGTCCTTTAATTGCTTGCAAATTTCCAGTCGAGATTCTTGGTCTTTAATTAAGGTCATGAGCTCAACTTCTAGATGAGACGAAGGTTCATTTTGTTCAACGTGAGTCTCAACATGATCATTAGTCAGATCCTCAAGTATAACCACGGAGTCAACTTGATTATCAATGGTAACCATAAGGTCATCTTGATCGTCAAATATAACTACGGGGTCTATTTGATTATCTTCGAATGAGATGTAGACCGCGCATGTTGAACACTCGATCCTTGTCGGATGTGGATGTTGGTGAGATATCGGATCATTAATGAGTAAAGTTTGATCCGGTACACGAGATAAGCCGTCAATGTCATACACGGGCACATGTCACTCATGTGGAGAGCTTGCATGTGTGCCATCAACATCACTTCTTTGCATTAGCACTGCAAGTCCTCCATGTCATCATCGAATCGCATCGCCATGAAGCTGTGTTCCTTGTTGGTGAGAGTTCCACCGACTTCATCTTTGAGAGCCAAGTGTAAAGCCTCTTTGTGATAAGCGTTGCCTCTTGTCCTCGGCTTTGGGCATGCATTAGCCAGATGACCCTTCTCATTACAGTTATAACAACGAAGACCATTAACCCCATTCTGAGCATTACCCTGTTCAACCACTTGAGCCCTTTGTTATTGTGGAGCACCCATGTTATTCCTTCCCATTTGATTAAACCATTGACCACCGCCCATCTGACGAACATTACCACAATTTTGAACTTCAACACGTCTATTATTAACAACAGCTTGATTCCTTGTGTTAGATGAGGTGCGATTGTTGGATTTGTTAGAGTATCGGCCGAAGGCTCTTGCAATCATGACAAACCCTTGTTGCAATGCATCTAAAGCTTCTGCATCTTTATTGGATTCACTGTAAAATGCTTGATCATTGTTGTTGTTGTATGGAACCATTTGAGTTTCTTGAGATTGTTGCTTTGATTGATCATATGGTGTGATTTTTGTAGTTGGTTGAGCAGTGGGTTGTGGAGGATTCGTGAAATACAGTTTGTAAGGTCGGGAATTGAGGATAACAAGCTTGAGCCCACAATGCTAATTGTTGATTGTCCGGAAGTGAAGGTGAAGCATGTTGTCCACGGATAACCCTTTCTTTGTCAACTTATTTTTGGTGGGGCTTCAAATAGTCGTACAACAATCCGTATTTAGCATGATGAAGATTCTTAGCTTGACGGATGAAAATGACATACTTTTCCCAATCGGGACCAAGACTACTCGGGAACTTAGTGTTGACAACAATTCTTGGCATGATGATGTTGTGTTTGTCCAAGTCATTGATGATGTCGAGAATCGATGATGATATGACTCTAATGTCTCTCCGGGTTCAATCATGAAGTGTTCATAAGCCAAGTAGATTTTGGATTCCATGTCTTCTTGATTGAGTTCGATGCCTTCCATGAGAAGATGAATATGTTCCCACATTGCTTTAGTAGTCTTCGAGCATCAACACTTGAAGGATTGGATTGGGTAATCCTAAAAGTATGTATTGCATTGCTAGCTCATCGGCTTGAAATGTAGAAGTTCATCACCGTGAGGTCGAAGAGAGTTGCAATGTTGGTGACATCACCTCTTGGTGGAGTAGCATTTGGATCTCCGGTGTAACGACGGTGAGGCATCCGAAATGGACCTTCCATGATGATCTTCTTTAAGAACTTTCCATGTGGCTTCTTTAGATCACGAAACCTAAAGAACCATATCACCCATTGATCATAGTTTCCGGGAGTGAGCATTGGAGGTCTATCAAGTGATCCAACTTCATGTATGGATTGTTGGCTACTTAGAGCTTCACACATCTTTCCAAACCAAGACGGTTCCTTCATAGTATTCCTGGACGGATGTTGATTGTGAAAGTTTGTGTAAAATTGTACTTGAAGACTAGGTGGTGGTTGAACCATTTGTGGTGGAATTGCTCCTTGTTGTGGAAAATGTTGTTGTTGAAATTGTTGTTGATAAACTTGTTGTTGTAGATTGAATTGTTGTTGTTGTTGACTGAGTTATTGTTGTTGTTGTTGAGGATTCACATGAGGAAAGTAGTTAGAGTATGGTGGTTGAGACATCTTGAAACTTGTGTTGATGATGGATCTTTGTAGTCGAATGAAACTTTGTTGATGAAGAGTCCTTAGGCGTAGAAACCAAGCTTAGGCAAAGAAAACCTTAGGCGTAAAAACACCAAACTTACGCGTAAAATTAATATTTACGCGTAGGATTAGCTTACGCGTAAGATTTGAGAAACACGAAGGTTAGGCGTAACCTGAAAGTTAGACGTAGAAAACTTATGCGTAAGATTAGCTTATGCGTAAGACAAAGCTTAGACGTAAGAAAATGCTTAGGTGTAAAGAGATCTCTGGCGTAAGTTTTAGCTTATGCGTAAAATTAGGGTTTGCCCAAAATCCTTTACACTTATTCGATGTAAAAGATATCCAAAGTCGAAGTGTTTTCGGCTTATCCAAGCAAGAAAACACCGAGTAAACCAAGAAAACGAAGATTAAACCACGGATAACTTACGCGTAAGATTAGGGTTTGCTTACGCATAGGATTTTCCAAAGCGGGTTTTATGCCCAAAGATGTTTCTAAACCAGATTTTTGTGATGAAACAGCTTCAATATCACCAAAATAACACAAAAGTGTGAAACTTGATGATCCAAAACTTTTGTACACCTTACGCGTAGAACCAGCTACACGAATGAAATCAAGCTTAAAAACTAATAAATACACGTAAAGTTTGAAACTTTTTGCCAAAAACTTAACCTTTAATACCTAATAACCTTGAAAGTACAAGAATCTTGGATTTGAAAGTGAAAAAGATGAGTTTTTATGCGTATGAAAGTTTTGAAACCGTGAGCCTTACGCGTAACACAAATACTTCAAAAACAAAATCGTTTCACCCAACTATTTGGCGATTGATACCAATGTTAGGTCACCATATTAGTAACACAAGTATCAATATAAGAAGTGAGATAAGAGATAGATCGGTTGAACAAAGTAAAACAATACGCGTAGGATATGGAGAAAGGTTATGCGTGAGTATTGAGAGCAAATGAACAACCAACCCTCAAGTGAGGGTTTACAAGATTATTTATAGGGCAAGGAGCTAGGGCAACACTACTAGCATCCTTCCCTTCTTATGGGCTTGGGCCAAGGCTCATGGGCTTTATACATAAGCCTTGGCATGATAACTAACATAAAAGCCATAATTAAGCTAACTATTACATATTAATTACTAACATTTGAATTCTAGTTTAGGAGTGATTCCAACATGATGTATGGGTTGGTGGTGGAGATAGTGAGATATCTATATGGTTCGGTCTTTGGGATTGGTGATTTCTTGTTCCTAAATATGGACTATTTGATGGTGAAGGTGAGTAGAATGTGGGTGTTGGTGATGTTTCAACATCAATGTTTTGGTGTGAAGGTGGTTCCCTATTTAATGAGAAGGATGGTGAATGAGAAGTCCTAGGTGGTGAGTCCTCTAAAGAGTAAAGGTTTGGATGTGAAAGAGGTGTAGTGAAGGAGTGTAGTCTAGGTTATATAAATTTTGGCTTAGGTGTTTTAGTCGAGCTAGGTGTGTTTGGTTTAGAAGGTATGGTAGTGTTTGGTGAAGGTCTTTCTAACCCAAGAGGTCGAATACTAATTCGAGCGGTTCTTCTAGCTTTGGTTGGTTGAGTTTGTTAAGGAGGAATTCTAGTGTTTGAGGTCTTGATGGGCGATGACTCGGTTGAGGAGATTTTGTGAACAACACGAGTGTTTTTCTTGGAGGAACATTTGGTTGATGAGGTTGTACTAGAAGCTTTAGTCATGGTGAGAAGTGGGAGAAAAAGAGTGCTTTAGCTACTGAGTTTGAATGATGGTTTGAATGGTGGTTTGAGAACATAAACACACTTGGTTTATAAAGAATGAGATTAGGTTAGTGAATTAAATTTTAGACCACTAAGGTTCTTGGAATGTACTAAGGTCAACTACAGTGTTGTTCTATCCTAGGGAGTCATTTAAGGTAAGGTAAAGTGTTTAGATTACCAAAGGGAGTTTGAAATTGATGAGTAGAGTGAATTTTAGCTGTTCTATAGACCCGGTTCCCACTGATCCCTAACTTTGGGGATCCGTCTAGTTATAATCTTGGAATCCGTCTTCAGACAGTAATGAAATGGAGTGATGATGTTCAATCAAGGTCTAGTACCTATATATCTTGAGTGTTTAAGTTCCCTAAGGTGTCCTAAATGGTATAGGACTTAAATGTTCAACCATAATGAGTGGAGATATCTAATGATGGTTTTTGATAAGAGGATGGATTTTTCATGTATGCACATAAGTGGTTAAGCATGATGCTAAGATTTTGAGAGTGTCAAATGATGTCAGATGATCCTAGAGATCACATGGTGACTCAAAATAAATTTGAAAAATTCCTTAAAAATCACAAGAAATGAAAAACCCGTTTTTAGCCTATTTTGAGATAAGGATGACTAAAATCAATTTGCTAAAATTAAGAGAAATATCAAACTAGGTGTTTTGAGATGAGATAAACAATTTGTAAGCATTGGAGCGGAAAAATGGTGAGTTATGAAGAAATTATAAATAAAAAACACCTTGAATGTGATCTTAAGTCATTCATGAGTGAATGTGGGAACAACCGAGCTTAAAGATAAGTAAGGTGATCCTAATGTATCATGTTTAACTAGTCTAATAAGGTCTGGAGGGTTAGATTGATGTGAAGGTGTAGGAATTCCATAACTGTCCACCCGGATCCCACGGATCCTTCATTTGAGGGATCCGGCTAATTATAGCCCAGGTATCCGGCTTCTGGGACCATTTCCTTCACATAATGCGTGCAAAATTTTGTACCGCATATTGAATTTCAAACCTATTTGTTTCTACAACAAGCATTCATGTATTTAAGTAAAGCATAGCAAGCATGGCATGTAAAAGTGACATATAGGCATGCAATTAGGAGGAAGACCGACTTTTTGATATTATATCAAATAGTTGTAAAATCCCTATTAAATTATCCTAGGTTAAGGTGTCTTTGTTTTCGCCATACCATCGACTACTACTAAGTTCTAAGATAAAAGAAATATTGTTTAAGATGTTTACATCACATTGTTCAAACTAAGGTCATTGACCTTACCTCCCATTACTCTCAAACTTCTCCTTCAAAACCCCTCAAGCTTCACCTTTAAACCGCTCAATCTTCCATCTCATTTCTTCTTCTTCCCCATTAGAAAGTTGCCAAGACATTTAAACATCCCCTTCATTTGTTGGAACTCTTGAGAAGGGCTTGGGATGTTCGACAATTGCTCAATGTAAGCCACGGGGTCGAGATGGTAGTTGCCTATAGGGTTGCTTCTTTCTCCCTCCCTCTCTTCGGATGAGTACGTTGGTGGATGATGTCTTTTACCTTCAACCATGAACCTCGTTGTCTTCTCATCGGATAGAGGTACCATGACTTTGTTGCAGAAGAAGTGGTTATTCGTATAGGGAGATGGATCTAAGGCAAAGACAAAGTTAATTAGGCGAGTAAGGAGCATAGCATAAGGTAGCACCATCTTGTCCGTCCTTGAAACGCTAGCTATCCGCTTGACCATGTAATAGGCGAGTTTGAAAGGAGTTGAGTTGACAAGGTAATAGATCATGTAAACTAGACATGCGTTAGGATGATCCTTGTTTCCCACCAAGCAAAGGACATTCTACCTAAGAACTTGTTCCCATTTCTTGTAGAGAGGGAACATCTCCGAAAGTTTCATTTGGAAGGGATCACGATGGATAACCTTTGAGTTCCTAGTTACCCGAGTTAGGGAGGCTCTTTGAATAAAAATCGGTATCTCTCACCGTGGCCGGTTCCGGGAAGGGTGTGAAATAAATCGCATGCTCATTGACCATGTCATGAAGGTTGGCTAATGACCATTCATTGGAATATATGCATACTCGAAGGTGAGGAATACAAAGAATCCGGGAAAACTCAACAAGGGTCAAGGTGTAGTTGTGTTCATTGATGACGAAGGCAATCGAGATGGTTCTGTCCTCATTCCTTATGATTCTAATGCTTTTGTAGAACTCAAGAACAAATACGGGGCATATTTGTTCGTTGATGTTAAGGAGACATTGAAAGTTGATTCCGGAAAAGACCTCGGGAATGTCGGTATTGTTGAGAAAGGATTGTTCGACTACACGGCCTTTATGAAACAACCTCTTTTTTAGCATTTTGAAAGTATTTCGGTCTTCGGGGCTAAGACCTTCCTTTCGATGGTGCATTGGTATGTAATGAGCCGTATCTTGGTAGTCTTGTTGCCTAGAGCTTGGCATGATTGATCCTAAACACCAAAACCACAATGTGGTATTAATTAAGTGAATAGTTCCTTTTTGAGGTTCATCACAATTTTTGCTCAACACATCTCTTTTAAATTCATTATGAGTTCTAATTTGTATTAACAATGTTTATTCTTTGATTAGTTATCTTAGAAAACAATGTGATAGCAAATTGTGACAAACCCACTTGAATCAAAGTTCTCAAGATGAAAATTTATGCTACTAGGAACTAGAGAATGGAAATTATAATGTAGTGAAGATAATACTTACACATGTTGGAATCACTTGTAACTATTATTATCAAGTGTTAGTCATTTCATTGTAATAGGTTGCTTAAATATGGATTTTATGTTTGTAATTAGAGCTACGCTTATGTAGAAAGCCCATAAGCCTATGCAAAGGCCCAAAAGGCCAAGGGAAGGGACTAGACTTGTTGCCCTAGCTCCTTTGCCTATAAATACAATGTAACCTCTCATTTGAGAGGTGTTGATCTCTTTCATAATAAGCATAAACCTTTCATTATTTCTTGTGTGTGATTGAATCAACCATCCATTCTTATCTCTTATTCTATCATACATCTATACACTTGTGTTTATATTATGGTGACCTAATAACACAAGTGATTGATTTCCTTGGAATGATGAAGAAGGGTCTCCTATGAACAGTAATTCCAGGTTTATGTTCGTATGTGAAATAGTAAAGTAGGGAGTAGAAGTGCACAGTGATCATCAAGCACTTATTCTATCTTTGATGTGTTGGTTCCCACGGATCCCTTGCAAAATGGATCCGGCTAGTTAAAACGCGGGGATCCGGCAGTTCAGCAGAGAAACAATTGAGTGAGTTTGATAATTTTGACACGGAAGTTTTTTATTTTGATTTTTGTCAATGGTCTTGCTCTATAACTTAAGGTTCAAGGTTTTGACGAGTCTTCGTATTTACAAAACATTTTTGACGAGGTTCCTTGTTACAAGTAAGTCATAAGTTGGGAAGTTAATAATCATGTCAAAATTCTATTTTATCATGACATGGAAAGTTTCGAATGGAAACTATTGACATAGATTACTAATGCAATGCCAATATCCCCATGTGAGAGATGATGAACCAAAACTTTTGATTAGTTAAATTTCTTTACGAGGTAAAGATGTATAATGACTAGTTTATAGTTTTGTCTATGGAAATCAACCAAGAATACTATTCATGATGATGTGTTTAAAATGAAGAACAATTTTTTGGAGAGTTGTGATATTAAAGTTTAAGCATTAAGTCTACGAGTCTTTCCATAATATATGTAATAGAGTTATAATACTATCTAATATAATTTGGAAGCACATATTATTAATTTATCTACAAACAATTAGTATTATAGTTAGAAGAACATACCTTTGCTATATATATATTTTTAATGATTATTGAAAACTATAGACGCGAAATACTTCATGAGCTTTTAAAATACCTAATCGTATTTTGTAAAAGCAAGATAGTAACTACTTTGGATTCTTCTTTGGTTGTTAACTTCATTTTTTATAGATGGAGCGAAGTCATTGAACAAATCCTAGCAGGAAGAATTCTCAAAAGAAAATGTTAGAATGATCTATCACTATCCAACATTTAAAGTATAAGAATTTCTAAAACATTACTTTTTGTTTTAAGAAATTTCCTTCTTTGTAGTTTTCAAACATACACGGATCGTATCAAATTTTAAAGTACAATATACTCGAAGAAACTTGGTAACGAAGCTCTGGTACCAATTGTGGAAAACTAGAAGGGGGGTTGAATAGTTTTACCAATTAAAACTTCGTTTTAAACTATTTAGATCGACTTATGTCAATCTATTTGATGTGTGTGCTGGATAATGATAGATAAACATATAAGTAAGTAATGCAAAGATAAAGAGTAAAGAAACACAAAACCACAACACGAGTATTTATAGTGGTTCGGCTACAAGGAAACCTTCCTTGCCCTACTCCACTCAAGAGTTCGTAAGCACTACACAACACAAGCTCCTTAATGTGGCGGAGAAGCCTTCACAACGTCGCCTACTCTTTGTGACAATTCGTATTTTCAGGTCATTCTCAAAACATTATTCATGCTTCATCATTTATCGTTTATCGTAAACTAGGTTTACGAATATCAAATTCACGTAACCGTAATGGTTTAGCTGTGAATTCATGATCATATCATCGAGGTCATTTCATATAGACTAAGTTTAGTCTACATTTCATTAACATCATTGTCATCATTTCATATCAATATTATGCATGGTTTTGCATTTTTAGTTAAACGTTTAATTTTATATTAAATAAGCGTTATCGCGTAATTAATTATTTTGAACAATTGATCCATTAATTCCAAAAATTATCCCGATATATTTTTATACTCATATTAAGTTATAAAAATAATATTATGAGTTTACCCAGTGTTTTAAATTTATTTTGTATATAAATTGTTATATTTATATAATTACGACGGTTTTCTTAAATTCTAAACGATTATTATTATTTCACTCAAATTTTGCAAGAAATGTATTTTTATAATTTTTATGACCTAAATATATTTTATCTTGACCCGTGAAAAGTTATTTTTATCCAACGCTACCCCAAATATTCAAAAGTAACTACAACTTATCATTTAACCTCATTTAACCTCACAAATCTTACACTTATACATAATAAAAAAAAACAAAAAAAAAACAATAAAGTGTATGTATATCCTCCCTTGTCGACAAGGGAGGATGAGTCACCAATAATATTTGCAAATATCTCTAGTAATTGGTATAATATTACTAAACACAATTTCACTTCATTTCACCAATACTAGATCAAACTATTTCTTTCTCTCCTCTCTAAAATTCGTGACCAAGGACCAAGGTGGAGGATCATCTCAAGTTTTCAAGACAAGGTTTATTAAACTCTAGTATCATTTGTTTCATAGGTTTTGCAATACAAACCTCAAGTGATTAGGAAAACCCTTTGTCCTTAAACCTCATCATATTTCTTGTAAGCATTCATATTCATGTTTTTATTTCACATTCATTGTTATGGTCATATCATGTTATTTGAGAAACATGCAAGTTATGTGATGTTTATACCACTTTTAAGGTTTTAAGTGTTAAATATATATAATCCATCCTATAATTACTCCTTGTTATATATATATAATTTTTGGTGATGTCTAGGAACCCATGACACCCTAAGAAGGTGTATGGTAGGATTAGAATAGCCGAGTTGTTTTGAATGGGTTAGAATAGGTTTGGCGAGAAAAACTCATTTCGACAAGTTTGGAAAAGGGTCTATCCTTATTTTGAAAATCTGGAAAATCCGACAAGAAACAAAATATTTTGGGCTAGATATTTGGAAAATATACTTTAAAACGAAAACGTGGCCGCTTGAACGGATTAAAACGGAGCTATAACGAAGAAGTTATGAATTTTTCAAGTTGGCGACGAAAACTATAAATTTCTGGAAATTTCAGCAAACAATATCTATTTTGTACGAGTCAAAAATGAAGCTTGGACGTTGTAAATTATGTCGACTTGTCAAAAATATGTTAGTATACTTTGATACAAAGCTAAGGACCTTTAAAACGTAGGAAACGGATTTGTAACGATTAAATTATACAAGTTTACAAAAGTTCCGTAACTTTATTATATAAGAAAACTAAATATTATTTCTAATAGGCAAGTTTTACGGCAAAAACTAGTTACCAAGTTAAAGGTTGTTTTTAACATTGAATTAGAACTTTTTATAAAAAGATGTCTTCTAGTAAAAGTGAAATCGCCAAGTATACTTTCCAAAATGTCCGATTGTTTTTTTAGCGGAGTTGTAATGAATTAATTACGGTCGCTTAAACTTTGACGAAAAACCATCCTTAAACTATATTTTGGACTAAAAGTACCATATTTAACCTCTATTTTATTTATGTTCGAGACCTCTAGGATGGAAACTCATGTACTAAAACTTTGAGATAATCATACAAGCTTCCCAAAACCGTTGAGTTTGTTTCCTAACGCTCGACGTGCACCATTTTACGACTAGCTTTTAGAGGCCGTTTTAGTCACTTTCATGAAATTTTCAATGATATTATTTTACGACGAAAAGTTATAATTTCACAATAAATCACTAAACGACTATCGTAGGAGGTTGTTTCAACGTAAATACTTGTAAAGTATTTTATAAAATGACGATATGTTGTAAACATATATTTCGACGATAAACATTATCTTCAAAAATTCACAAGTGGTATAAATATCATCCGAATTGCATGCATAACATTACATCATAACTTATTATGTATCATATCATTCATAATAGGTCAAGTTTAGTGATTCACGCTACATTTCGGTGTACTCACTTTTGCCATCGCATCATTGTCCAAGTGAGTTTTCATAGCCCCATTTTCAATTATTTTGGACTATTTTGGGGAGATACATGCTTAACTATTTTCATAAGTACATTGGATTTTAAGGATAACTTCTATCATGATCACCATCGTTTCAAATTCGAATGTTGTATTATATCCATTGTTCTCGATTAGGTGTTATAGTTCTCGTCGATAAAGTACTATGTCGGTTGACTACGATACATTGAGTCGTGCTATTGATTATGTGTTATAGTTCTACGTCGTATAATGTTTTAAATCAGATGACTCTTCGATAAATTAAGTCATGTGCTATTGATTATGTGTTATTTGTCCTATGTCGAGTTAGGTACTATTGTGAATTCATTTGACATCTTGTGATTTAGCATAAACTATACATATTTTGGCAGTGGATTGTGAACACACAGGTTGCAAGTTTTGTATGGGCGGAACTTGGGCCGAGTGGATTTACAATGCCTTTCTCTGCATAAACGATTTTGAAAGGCTTTACATTTCAACGCAAACTCTATGAACTCACTCAACCTTTGTGTTGACACTTTTAGCATGTTTTATCTCGGTATCTAAGGCATTCACTTCATGGCATGCATGTGGACATATCATAGAGTCGCGGTGACGACGCGTCTCACTTGGGTTTTATGAACTTTAAAAACATCGTTTGACTTATAACAAACTTATTTTCCGCACATAGTAACTTTCATTTGGGACCTATCTTTGTAACTCGAATGTTTTTATTAATTCAAGCGATGTATTTTCCAAACGACACTTTAGGTCGCTCAATATATCTGTGATTGTGATGCTATGACGATCAATCCCGTGAATTCCATTCCACTGCAAAATGTAATTTGGGGTGTGACACTCTTTATCCAATTACAAGGCTAGACACCGAGTTCTTCCACGAGGTAGAACCAAACCTATTACAACGTCGCCTGCACTTTATCTGGTACAAGGCTAGATACCGAGTTCCATTACAAAGAAGGAACTACTACCCAACACTACACCACAACACAACTACCCCAAAGGAGACACACTCCTTGTTACAACACTAGAAAAATATCAATATCCTTTAACCCAAACTATCTATCTTGTACATCGATGCACCATATCGAATTTACACCCTTGGCACCTTTCACTAATGCCTTCGACGCGACCCTTTGGCACCTTTCACTAATGCCTTCAACACAACACTTCTATGAAGGGAGGAAAGAACTATCAACAAGATACACTTTAGTGGTCTTGATGATGACGAAGCTTAGCAACTCATGACCTTGAGTTTGCTCGTCTTCAAGAGGTGGTGATCTCACCTTTAAGAGGAACCTAGAGAATCACACAAACATAAAACTACATATAATGATCCTTTGGATCAGAGGTTAGAGATGTTACAATCTTGAGAGAGAGAGAGAGAGTATGTGTAAAAGTGGTGATGAGCAAGAGAGAAATGACTCACTATTTATAGATAGATTTGTCTCATCGTCCAACTCCCGGAGGATCCAAATAGTGCAAACACAGGGATCCGGTTCGGGTCGATCTAGTCCGGATTTCGGGTTGCAAACGGGTTTATGGGTTATGGGTAATGGATTATGGATACCCAACAAGATGCAATGTACCTAGGTACTCGGTTATGGATCTTGGGTCATGGGTCATGGATAATACCCAACATGACTGCATGCATGAGGTCATGCAATGGGTCATGGGTTATGGATCATACTCCATGGGTATGGGTTATGGACTTTAGTTTTACCCAACAACATTCATTGTACCTAGTCAATGGATCATGGGTCATGGGTCATGAACTTTGATTTTTACCCATTACTTTACCCATTAAAATATATATAAAGTATATATGTACATTTCTATATTATGTAAAGACTAGTTGTTATACATATGCATTTCTATAAGATGTAAATAATATTACTTATTTAGTGTTAATATAAAAATGTATTTGGTTATATATAATTATTTACTAAACATGTTTTGATATGGTTTTAATATGTTTAGTATAAGTGTGTTAGTAAAATATTGGCTCAAACCTTTTACGTATTTTATTTGTTCCGTTAAAATGATTTTATGTTTGTTATCGACAAAACATTAGAAGATCGTAAAATATAAATAAACGTTTTTATGGTTTATTTGTATTAACAGTTTCTAAGGTATCCCTTTTTTCCCTCCCTACACTTAAACTGAACATTGTCCCCAACGTTTCTCGAAAGTATCAAAGTTATGATAATGGAAAGTAAATAAAAGAGGAAAAACTAGTACTCCTCTGATTAGCTCGGAGTGATCGGTGTAGAATCAAAGTTAAATCTTCCTCTAGTAAGAATAAATAAATCATAAATGTTGCTTCCATTGTGTACTTGCATCTTCTTGTCCAATATAATTTGTAAATTATGAGAAAACGAACAAAAGACCTTGCGTAAAATCGTGTAAACTATATATAATACAAATCTAAACTAGAAAGCGAGTAAGATATAATGCTTGCAAAATAGATGTTTGCAGGTTCCTAGAAAATTAAAAATTCTGGAAATGTTTAGAAATTCAGTTTCAACAGATAAACGAAAATCTAGAAAACTCTTTGCTACAGTACCTGACGGATTGAACTAACAGAATTTTAAACATTGCTTTATGGAAAATTTCTAGAAAAATTTACTTCTTAAGAACATGGAAATTACTGCAAAACAACCATTGTGACTCGATACAAACATTTGACTCAAACAAACACACAAATATATGCTCATCATGTATTGTTAATTTCATGTTCAATTTTGTTCTATTAAACATCTGTGATCTTCCCTACACTTATCTTTTGCAAAATACATTTATATGTGATTAAGACGAGGTTAAAAACAAAATAAAACATTTTCACAATCGTATTTGAAACATGAAAGTTAAACAATAATGAGGAGGCATATATAACACACAAATAAATAAAAACAAACAAACAATTAAAGATCATGGGTTGCCTCTCAAGAAGCGCTTATTTTTGTTCGTGTCACGAGCCTGATTCTACCTTTATTTAATAGATAAAGGGGAAGTTTTCCCTACACTTAAGTTTAAGTACGGGTGATAATAGCGATACACACCCTTAGGGTGGAAACATGCCACGTGAGGAAAGAGTGGTGGATGAATTATATGCTCACAGGGGTGTGCTCTTCTCATCATAACCTTACCTAATTCATTTTTGCCAACGGGTAAATCTAAGTTTTCTCCTAAAAAGGGATCATCTCTATAAACTTTGAGAGATTCTTAGTTAAGGATTGGTATTGACCTAATAAACCCGGTTTAAACCCATAATATTTCTTGTGATCATTCTTAAATGGGTGGTCTAAGTGTGTAAGGTTATGTTTCACTCCTATATTATCTTCTACTCCACATGGCTTAGAGTCCACTACCTTTATCCCAAGACTACTCGGACTATATGGTTTGATGGTGGGATCGGGGCCTATTTCAATTCCTAGATTCACATCTAAAGATGAAAAATTGGGCAATGGTTTTGGTTGAGGCTCTGGCTCATCAAAACTAGGAACTTCCCTAGAACTAAGAGAAATGTTATGGCTACAAGTATTCAAACTTATTTCCTCAAGTTGTGTTTGGTCCAAATGTTCTACTTCCACTGGGGTTATTGAAGTCTCTTCTACTTCTTTCGGGTAAGTCATGGGTGGTTTGTGTTCCTCAAGTGATGGTAGGACTTGTGGGGTACTCGGTGGGCTTGGATTTTCTACTCTATCCTCCATCTTATCTAGATCACCTATATGTTCATCATTTGTTTTAGTAGGATTCAACCCAAATACGCACCTAAGTATTTCAAATCCTTCTCTAGCCATTTCAAATTCTTGGTCCGATTCATAAGAATCTTTCTCAATTACTTGATACTATGTTCCATTCGCCTAAAGGATTCCTCATGCGTGTCATATGTTTTGGTGAAATCTATCCCACGCATGCAACTAGGTAGCTCAACCC
The DNA here is from genome assembly GCA_022545495.1 of Chrysanthemum lavandulifolium. NCBI lineage: Eukaryota > Viridiplantae > Streptophyta > Magnoliopsida > Asterales > Asteraceae > Chrysanthemum > Chrysanthemum lavandulifolium. Next base: position 404,979 of record JAHFWF010000031.1, on the reverse strand, counting down.
TAACCATCTCACAATTTTGGTTCGATTTAAGGTCCATGTTCTTAAAAACTATGTCTTTTTGTACATGGTTCTGTAGTCGGATAAATCCTTATTTGTTTCCTCAAGTTGTGATGTATACAAACCTATTAATTCATTCAACTTATGATTCACGATTAAGAAGCTTTCCTCAAAAATTTTCCAAATGGTCTCACTAAAAGGAGTTGATCCTAACAATGATTGTTTAATAAAAGCCACACATGCACATAATTCATCAAATCCATCTAACTTTACCCCCATCTCCTCTTGAATATCTCTAAGATCACTCAAATATTCATTGGAACAACAAGAAGCGAATCTATCAGTGAATTACAATTGTTCCTCTATTGTTAATGATTCAAATGCAACTTCATTCGCCATGGTGACGAATGAAAAGGGTTTTATGAACAAAGGGCACAAAGAAAAAGATATACTAAAAGAAAGCTAATAAAATAAAAAATCTCACTTGATAGGAATCTAGTGAGTAGATCTAGACGAGATAGAAATCGAAACCTAAGCTATTCCCAAACGGTGCAAAAAACTTGATGCGTATTCTTGCAAACCTCACAACGAGTTTTACAATCCTCCTAGGCAGTGTACCTAACCGTTGTAGTGTAGTATAGGTAAAACACGAGAGATTGATCGTTCTATAGGGGAATAGTGTTGGGAAGGTCGGGATGTATGACGAGTAGGTCTAAGGTGAGAGATGATTCTTTTTATCTTTTTTATATTTTATGAAAGCAAGTAAAATCTCGGTATTGGATTGAGGGTTTGATTATTAACTTATTTAAACTAATTAAATCTAATAATTAAACTAAATGACAAGTAAGTTAAATGAGATTCTTATGATAGGTAAAAGCGTGTTTACTTAAATTTCACTACTCCCTGGTTATCTCCTATTGATTAGTCGAATTGTCACATCCTTGTTTAATTGGCGCGTTGTATTCCTAAGATCGTAGGGAGGTGTCAAATGCCTATTTCTATGAATGTATTGATAAACAATGCAATTCACACAATAAACACAACGAGAAGTCTACTAGTGCACTCTAGGACATGAATACGTTTTTTAGGACGTTCAAGCTCGCAACACTAAAGGAAGAAGCAAGTTTTCCTAACCTAACGTGTAACAACCACTTAAACAAGAGACGATAATCAATAGTTAACAACTAGGTTTTATTAGATCTAAGCAAACACTATAGTAAATTAACTAGACATGAAAAAGATAATGAAACATGTAATGATAATTAAGCATGAATTAAATATAATGATAGATTGGATTAAAAGACTTATGTATTAATGAATGAGGGTATTAAAACCCTAAGTTACTGTAAAAAACCTAAAAAACTCGTACGCCAACTTTTCTCTCCAAGTGTGCACACTAAATGCTAAAAATTCTAAAACTATATATAAGATTACACTTGCGACGACGTCACTTTATAATTGTGACATCTTCAAGTCGCCGCCATTAGGGTTTCGTCTCATCCAAGTCAGCTTTGTGATGGGGTCGCTTTATGCCTTTAGATGCCATCCCAGATTTTCACAGAGAATTCCACCTCCTTTAACAAGTGACAACGTCACTTGTTATTTCTTCATTTTTCCAAAGAGCCGTCTCTAGTAAAATCTGGGTAGTTTTGATATTTTTATTTGCAAGTGACGGCGTCATCTTGTAGGTTGTGACGCCGCTGGTGCCTTTTTCCAGACTTTTCATGACTTGGTCATTTTCTTCACATTTTCATCCCATTTCGTTCACATATGCATGATTTCCAGCTTTTGCTTCCAAAGTACCTAAAAAGTGAAAAGGAACAAATTTAGGCAATATTTGATCGTAAATACATTAGTTTAGGGCTTAAATGACCCTTAAAAACGTACATTTTAAATCATTTTCAGGTCCATCCTTTTACTTTAATGTTTTTTATTTGTTTTGTGAGTTTGTGTGGGATATTTAGTGTTGTATATTTTTATAAAGTGGGTATTTTAATGAAAGATAAGAGGAAGGTGACCAAAACGGGTGAAATGTGAGAGGGGTGAGATGAAAGAGAAACTGATGTGGCAATGATATGCATGGTGAGGGGGTGGTGACCACTTCTTTTAGCCTTATATTTGGCATCTAGGCCAAACGTGTGGGCCCATTTTTTATACTCCCTCGTCTCAAAATTATTTTCATGAGAAAGAAATCACAAAGTTTAATAAAATTGGACCATTATAAATCTCAACCACTCAAAAAAATATTCTCCTAATATATTCTCTAGTTTTTACTTAAAAATGAAATGAGACAAATCCCAAAAAGGAAACATGGACTATAATTTTGAGACAGAGAGAGTACCAAACATCGTATTTTTAGGGCCCGTTTGTTATAGAGGTTTTGAGCTTGGATTAGGGATTGGACATGAAAATTGATGTTTACTCAAACCTAAAAATAACACTTTCTACAATCCCGACAAGATGCGTGGCTTTTGAAAATGGCATACTAAAACATACTATTTGAAATTGTTATATCTATTTTCAGCCACATACATTTAATCTTATATTCATACATTCTTTTTGTATCTTTTTAATTCACAATAATTTTCATATACTTTCTAATTATTATTTTTAGTTGTTTAAGTTTTTAATAATACGTTTCTTTTTCATACATTAATACCAAATCCTAATCCAAGTCTAAATCCTGAACCCATTTACAAACCAAACGGACCATTAATGCCAAATCTAAAAACCCATGCCAAGCCCATTAACCAAACGGGCCCTAAATTGATTTAGTTTAGGTTTAATAAAAGTATGAGAGCTAAATTAATATTATTTTAATAAAGTTAATTGTTTTATTTAACAGTTTTATATTTATTAGAAAAAATTACACGTTTGGTCCTTGTGGTTTGCTCTAATTTCAAGTTTAGTCCCTAAGTCGTTTTAATTACATCGGAGATACCTATTTTTGAAACCTTGCACACATTTAGTCCCAATTTTGGATGGGCGTTAGTTTCTTCGTTAAGTGTTTTGCACCGTTAGTCCCTCCGTTAATAAGTTTTGCACCGTTAGTCCTATTTTTTCAAATAATGGTTTTCGCCAGTTAGTCCATTCGTTAATAATAGTTTTCGCCCGTATTTTTACGTTTTTGTCCGTTTTTATCCGTTTTCATTCGTTTTATCCGTTTCCCTCGTTTTTCGTTTTCATCCGCTTTTTACGTTCTTATCCGTCTTAAATCTGCTTTTATATGTTTCGTCCACTTTTTACGTTTTGTCCGTTTAATCCGTTTTGCTGTTTTTTATCCATTTTTATCATTTTTTAACATTTTGTTCGTTTTATCCGTTTTCATTCGTTTTTTTATCCGCTTTCACGTTTTTGCGTTTTTGTCCGTTTTAACGTTTTTTTGTCTATTTTTTAATCCGTTTCTAGCCTTTTTTTTACGTTTTTGTCCGTTTTTATCCGTTTTCATTTATTTTCTTAACTGTTTTTGCCCATTTTTTAACGTTTTTATCCGTTTTCAATCATTTTTATCCGTTTTCGCACGATTTTTACATTTTTATATGTTTTCGTCTATTTTTTATGTTTTATCCGTTTTCGTCCGTTTTTTTACGTTTACACCCGTTTTTTACGTTTTATCCGTTTTTATCCTTTTTCATTCGTTTTTTATCCGTTTTCGCCCGTATTTTATAATTTTGTATTCGTTTTTATCCGTTTTCATTCGGATAAAAATGAATGAAAACGGATAAAAATGTTAAAAAAATGGCGAAAATGGACAATAAACGAACGAAAACGGATAAAAAACAAATGAAAACCGATAAAAACGTAAAAAGCGGGCGAAAACGGATAAAAAAACAAACGAAAACGGATAAAAACAGACAAAACGTAAAAAACGGGTGAAAACGGATAAAACGCAAAAACAAACGAAACATATAAAACAAAAACATGCGAAACGGTTAAAACGAACAAAACGTAAAAGCGAAGAAAGCATATAAAACAAACGAAAACGGATAAAACGTAAAACGGATGAAAACGTAAAAGCGCGAAACGAATAAAAACGAACGAAAAAGATAAACGGATAAAACGTGAAAACGTAAAACAATGGACGAAAACATATAAAAACGCGGAAAACGGATAAAAACAAATAAAACGGACAAAAGCATCTTTGCGACAACTTCCTCCGATTTCGCAAAATGGTTAAAACACAAAACCAACAGAAATGAAAATAAAACAAATGAAAGGGATAATTGGGTTGTCTCCCGAAAGAGCACTTTTCTTTATTAACGAGTCTTTAAGTTAGACTCAAGGCCATGGGCTAGAAATTCTTGTTTGTCATTTCGTGGATATGGCAATCTCCACGTTGAATCCAACTGAAAATGGATGAAAACAGATAAAAATGTTAAAAAAAAACGGGCGAAAAAGTAAAAAACAGACAAAAACGTAAAAAAACGGACGAAAACATATAAAAACGTAAAAACGCGTGCAACGGATAAAAACAAATGAAAGCGGACAAAACGTAAAAACGTGTGAGCGGATAAAAAGCGAACGAAAAAGGATAAAACGTAAAAGAGCGGTGAAAACGTAAAAATTGATGAAAGCGGATAAAAACGGACAAAACGTAAAAACAAACGAAGCATAAAAAAACGCGTGCAGCGGATAAAAAGCGAATGAAAGCGGATAAAACGTAAAAAAAAGTAAACGGATAAAAACGAACGAAACGATAAAAGCAGATAAAGCGTAAAAACGTAAAAAAGCGGATAAAACGTAAAAACAGACGAAAAACGTAAAAAAAAAAGGGAAAAACGGATAAAAAAACGTCCGAAAATGGACAAAAACGTAAAAAACGGGCGAAAACTATTATTAACGGATGGACTAACAGGCGAAAACTATTATTTGAAAAAATAGGACTAACGGTGCAAACATTATTAACGAAAGGACTAACGGTGCAAATACTTAACGGAGAAACTAACGGCCCATCCAAAATAGGGACTAAATGAGTGCAAGGTTTCAAAAATAGGTATCTCTGGTGTAATTAAAATGACTTAGGGACTAAACTTGAAATCTGAGCAAACCACAAGGACCAAACGTGTAATTTTTTCTATTTATTATAAAAATAATAAAAAATTACACGTTTGGTCCCTATGGTATACCCCAAATAACGACTTTAGTCCCTAAGTCTTTTTTATTACACCACACATACCTATTTTTGAAACCTTGCGCATTTAGTCCCTATTTTGGATTGGCGTTATTAAGTCCGTTAAGTATTTTGCGATGTTAGTCCTTCGTTAAAAATTTTGCAATCAGTTAGTCCTTATTTTTAAAATATTGTTTTCCCGCCAGTCCTCCGTTAATAATAATTATCGCCCGCTTTTTTACATTTTGTCCGTTTTATCCGTTTTCGTTCGTTTTATCCGTTTCCCGTTTTTTTTGTTTTCGTCCGTTTTGTCGCTTTTATCCGTTTTATTTTTTTACATTTTATCCGTTTTTGTCCGTTTTTACATTTTCGCCGCTTTTTATTTTTATGCTGTTTTATCCGTTGCTCGTTTTTATCCGTTTTAGCTTTTTACGTTTTATCTGCTTTTTCCTTTTCGTTCGTTTTTATCCGTTTTCGTTCGTTTTTTCACAAAATTTTCCAAAATTTTTTTGAATTTTTCACAAATTTGAAAAAAATTCAAAAAAATTTTGAAAAAATAAATTGGAAAAAATATTTTCGAAAAAAATAAAAAATTTGAATAAAAATTAAAAAATTTGGATAAAAAAAATATTTTTCAAATATTATTTTTAAATTAAAAATATTTTGAAATGTTTTGAAAAATATTTAAAAATTAAAAATATTTTGAAATATTTTTTTTAAATTAAAAAATTTGAATAATTTTTTTTTTTTAAATATTTAAAAATATTTTGAAAATATATATATTTTTTTTAAATATTTGAAAATATTTTTATTCAAATTTTTTTTTTTTTGAAAATATTTTTTCAATTTATTTTTTCAAATTTTTTTCAAATTGGTGAAAATTCCAATTTTTTTGGAATTTTTGTGAAAAACGAACGAAAACGGATAAAATAGAGAAAAAGTAAAAAACGGATAAAAAGCGAACTAAAAGGAAAAAAGCAGACAAAAGCGTAAAAACGAGCGAAAGGAAAAAAACAGACAAAAAGCGTAAAAAAGGGCGGCGGATAAAAAGCGAACAAAAGCAGAAAAAACGTAAAAATGGGCGAAAACGGATAAAATGGTCGAAACGGATAAAAGCGAACGAAACGGACAAAATGTAAAAAGCGGGCGATAACTATTATTAACGGAGGACTAACTGGGAAAACTATATTTTATAAAATAAGGACTAACGGTGCAAAATTTTTTAACGAAGGACTAACGGCGCAAAATACTTAACGGACTTAACTAACGCCCATCCAAAATAGGGACTAAATGCGTGCAAGGTTTCAAAAATAGGTATCTGTGGTGTAATAAAAACGACTTAGGGACTAAAGTTGTTATTTGCCATAGGGACCAAACGTGTAATTTTTTCTAAAAATAAATTGTAGAGTGAGATAGTGAGGAAATCGAGAAATGACTCACATAAAATATAGAAACTCATTCAAAACCTTCTTACAGTTGGAATAATGATTTCGCTTTCATTACATTATTAGGTTGTGCCGATCCCGTACCGTTGTGCCTGTATATCTTGATACCGTTGTGTTTTGCCACTCGACGCCAGTTGTGATATTTTGCTTTGCTTCATATTGAGGTGAGTTCATGGCCCATACTTTACTTGTTTTATATAACTGTTTTGGGGTGAGAATACATGCTCATTTTTTACTAAATGAAATGTTTGATTGATTTGAATACGCGAATGTTTACTTGGTTTAATGAAATGCGTGATTTGGTTAAGTGTGATTTAGTTTATTGAAATCGTTTTTATGTGGACACAAGTGCTTAGAAACAAAACCATTTTGATTGGATCTCGAAATGTTTTTGTGGTTTTATGGAAGTTATTGCGTGGTTAGGCTAAGGCTAGTATCCCAATTTGCCCATTCATGAACCGTTAGTTTCTGCGAGAAGCGAATGTTATAGATAGATCTATCCGGGGTGACGCCCCGTCCAGAGTTGGTAGCGCCAACTAGTCGGACGATAGCATGTCGGATACGGTGGTTGGGGATAAACACCGTTAGGGGCTTGTATTTTTGTGAGTCGAGCGTCGGTTGCATGACTTAGCCTGCGTAATAGATAAGCTTGCGTGACACTATATTCGTTGTGGTGTTTACAGTTTTGATATGGTCCAAGTTGTTTATAAGCTATTTTGCGGATAATTGTTTTGATACTTTGAGTTAGGCGATATGGTCCAAGTTGTTTATAAGCTATTTTGCGGATAATTGTTTTGATACTTTGAGTTAGGCAGGGTATGCCTTGGTTAAATTTGACTTGTTTGTGAGAAATGATTTGCACTTGAAAACCTTATGGTCCACATTACTCTTTTACCAAAGGTAAACTATGTTTTCACGATATTGTGGACACAATGGTCGCAAAGCTCTCTTTTGGAACTCGAAGTATTTTACGAAAACCTATTAGCTCACAAACCTCGTGTTGACGCTTTTAGCATGTATTTTCATGTTTTAAGGTGATAACTTACTTTTGGAGGCGCTTGCAATGGCATAACATGGTCATAGACTAATCTATATTTGTATTTGGGACTACTTTATTATTATGGGCTTGTATTTTCACACTATTTTTAAATGATGTAAACTTAATACCTTTGATTATAAAAATTCTTAAAGTAAATCCGTTATTCTATGCTTCATGTTGTGATACCAATTTAGTAACACCCGTGCCCTAATTTTCCGTTGTGACCCATTTTTCATGGTGTTACAGCCTTACAGGTATTTGTCAAACGACTTAGTAGCAACAATTAAATATGTGTTAAATTGTAGAATAGAAAATTATTACACATCGCTTGTATCTCTAAGTTACAAGACATTCTGAATAATGAAAATACTACAACCATTGAGCAACAAAGGAGAAAATCGCACGCCTTTTGGATTCTGTTACCTATACACTTGACAACTATTTTGACACTCTCTTGAGCAATGATACAATAACAAGCACCCTGCTAAAATTCATACATACCGACCTCAGCTCCTCCAGTTATGAGGAGAAACAGGATTCCTATGGTTTATAGTTGTAAATACAAACAAGCAGCCCTAGATATTTATTGTTGCATCCCACAATCTGAGCAGTCCATTACGGCCACCACTGCATATCCTTTTCCGTTCAAGATCTGAAGCCACATCTTACCTGAAAAAGTACATGATAGTATGATATTGCCCACAATAACACTCACAAGGCCTTAAATACAAACAGACTGGCTCTTTAGCAACAGTTAATGTTACCCGTCATGTTTACAAATTTAAATGTGACTAAACTTTTATTCACTTGGCGCAATGCTAATATTGGGAAATTATGTGTATTTAGTGTATGTGAAATCTAACAACTCATAATGCTTTGAAGTGTTCATGAACTGCTGTCATGACACCAACCTTAGCATTAAGATTCAAAACATACATGAGCATATTGCGGGAAATATGTTATTTGCTAGAAGCAAAATTTAGTGGTTCAAGTTACTCCCTCTGTAGCAAACTAAAGCAAAAATTGTGTATATGCTAAAGATGTGAATAAATGTACTTATTTCAAGAGGAACATGCAAGATGAATAAAATGACAATTTTGGATGATACTAACAAATGGTAATCTCGATTTAACTATACAAAAATTAGCAAAGTTGAACATCCAAAGAAAGTGTTTTCAAAATGGTTCTGGTAAACATAGCCAAGAGACTCATTTACGCTAGGGTAAAGGTAGCGTTTCTACTCATTTGTGGGTGAATGGGTTGATATGGATTATATTTTTTTCTCTAGCGGTCACGTCGGTAGAGTCAAAAAAGTCAATCAAACGGACATGGTCAGACATGTCAAAATCCGCTCAAAGGTTATTCAAAAAGAATCTATTAAGTCTCCTAATCGTTTTATTCAAAGAACTTAGATAAGAATGTGTTTATGGGTGAATCCCACCCGTTGTGAACGAAACTTGTTTCACCCAGTTACCTAAAGGCCCAATCCACTACCTCTAGTCGTTCAGAGAGACAAGGAAATACATACCATTGCTACGGTTTTTTGGGGTGTTCTGTAGAGCTGCCAGCTAGAGGTCTTAGAAACAGTGCCAGAGAATTGAGGACGATGAAAGAGAGACATTGTATTATCAGCAGCTCCAATTCCCAACCAATTCTCCCCAGCATTAATGGAAAGAACTGCGCCACTATGGATCGTTACATTTTTTGAGCTTTTCAATCCTCCTGCAACTAACAATAATCGAAATCTTGAGTTTGCCATCCTAATAATAAGTCCATCATTTCCAAAAGCGTAACAGATGTATACTCAACATTTAATGTGTCTGAAACTTAATTTCTTAAGATTATGATATCCTACAGGAATTCACCATGCTCTAATAACAGATGGACTTCCATATATCCTTTTAGGATGGCTCAGGGTGTTTGGATATGCCTTCTAAAAGTTATCCAAATATCATATGGTCAGTTGCTTAATGCTAGTGACAGTTAGGTAATACATGTCAATAATCAAATTTTCTCCACTAACTCCTTACCTGATTATCTAAACCTGATTATTTTGACAGCTAGTAATCAGTTTACCCAAACACATCAAACTACAAATTGCAACATTTACACAGAAGTTTCAGTTTAAACGCACATCCAAACACCACCATCAAAGTTTACATCCAACTCGATGGTTAAGTGATTCATTTTATTATATTTGTGTCCTTCCATCAAGAAAATTAGTAAGAGTAATAATAAATGCAGTTGGAAGGTTTTTGCTGTTCTCACCGTCCTCGTTTTCCCAAAACTTGACCAAACCATCACTTGAGCCTGAAAAGATATATGTTATACTTCAGAAGGGTAAAGTGCGGATTCAAAAAAAAAAAAAAAAACACACACACACACAAAATTTATAGGAATGGCAATTTTGACCCATTTACTTATTAATGGGTTGACTCAGGTATGTTTATTCCAAGCCGTTAAATAGGTCAAATACTTTTTGTTTAGAAAAATTGGAACCAGACGAAATATCCCCAATGCAGTTTCAATGCATATAACATCCAATTGCTTTATTCAGATTTTTTGGGTAGTTACTGTCATTGAAAAAAAGGTCTTCGTAATTAAAGTAGCACATTGATTATAGAAAAAGACAATTAAGAGTTTCAAGTTCACACGACCCCTTTCAACCAGTATTGCCAAGCGGCCTTTTTCGACAAGGCTGTTCCGAAAAGTTACCATCTAGTGACATAATAATTTGATTTGAGAGGTATCAATAAAAAAGGTTGAACAATGTAATACAGAAATCACAAACCCGTTATAACTCCTCTATCTGACTTTGAGTACTCAACACAAAGAACTGGGCCAGCATGGCAAGCCAGTACAGCATCACACGTTCCTCGAGAAATGGACCACATTCGAGCAGTCCAGTCATCACTACCAGTTATTACAGATCCCAACCATTCTTATTGATCTGCACGCCAATCAATAATCATTAACTCATGAGTCTCGAGACCAACAATACACACAATATCAGTCCATAATTTGTTTAAGCTCACCTGATCCATTTAGAGTGTCCTAAGAGTTTGTGCATTTGTCGACCAGATCGAATGTCCCATATGTTTGCAACCCTGTTAATGGAAACCAACATTATGATTACTGTTCTGGAGAACACATTACTACGATAGTGTAGGTGCTCTTTAAATAAAGATTTCATTTCAAGTTTTAGGTTAGAAAAATATATCTAGGAGAAAAAAAAGAGGTAATTTTGGCCCATTTACATGTAAATACGTTGACTTAGGGTTGTGTTTAATCAAATTCCGGATTGGTCCAAATATAAAAACATAGTCCAAGGAACAGGTCAAACGAATTGAAAGGCCCCAAAATATATTTGTTAAGGCATACAAATATACACTCTCCAAAAAAAGTTATACAAATTTCTAGATTAGTATTGTAACAGCCTTGGTTTTAAATTGCGTCGGCGGTCCGTTGCGCTCGAGGTCCAAAGACCGATGCGTGATGCGCGATCGCGGTTCTTGAAGCATCACGGACGCGTGGCGCTAGGTAATAAATACAAATATAAAATATTTCTACTTAAATTATTGACAAGTAAATGATTAAATATGAAATAAGTCTCGTGCATATTGATACTACTAAATGTCTAAATGTTATAACATCAAATATGTCACCTACATACATATTCCTAGCGAGTAACGACAATGTCAAAAGTCAGTTACTATTTACTATGCGAGCAATACACTGTTGCGACATGATGCGTCCATTGCGTCCGTTGCGAGCATCACACTGCTGCGACCTGATGCGTTCGCATTAGGCCGCATCCTGGAACAACCTCGCATCAGGTTTCGCGTTGCGTTTTTTCAAACGCATCACTCTGATGCGCGATGCGAGCGCAACGATGCGCGCAATTTTAAACCAAGGTAACAGCGTTATTTTATTGTTATGGTCAACAAGTTGATAAATTACAAAGAAAAGTAACGAATGGAGAAAAGAGTGTCTGTGGTCAACCCAACATGGCCTGCTACCACCGTTCCTGCGTTCTTTCAAATGGCAACTCACACACCCATTACCCAACTGTAATTCATAACATAAATTTGCATACCCATCTCTTCCAGCAGCAGCCAGGACTCCAGTAGAGTCATCATATTCCATGCAAAGGACAGCACTGGAGCAACGACCCACAGTAGCAACACACATATCAGTTCTTACATCCCACATTTTTACTGTTCCATCATATGCTGCAGTCAACACACGCTCCCCAGATAGCATGCGAGCACAGCTAACCTAAAATGATGAATGAAGGGTTCAGGAATGCTGAAATTTATGAGATTTAGAACCTACCACGCAAATTCAATAATAGTTTCACATGTTCAAAGAGCTTATCAGTATTTCTGAATATGTCTAGTTATGCAAGTAATCGTAGCATGCATACTGGTGCATAAATGGAAGACATCAGCATAAAGTACAAGAAATAGCAACATGATTCCCACCAATTATTCCTTTGTGATGCAAGATGGAAATATGAAAGTGTTTACACTCACCAAAAATTTTATAAGATTCTGAACTACAAAATGACATAAATGGTCCTTTGTGGGACTTTCAGACTTCAGAACTTCGTGTGCACTACAAATTGGGAAAAAAGAAGAGTTCTTTTGTACTGTGTGTATTCCTACTAATCTATCTACGATGGTGCTATTTGGAACTCATCACGATGTTCTGGAAATAGGTTTGTGTTTTGCCCAGTCCTCTTAGGATACTGATCGCGCATATATAAAACACGTCTTTACAAAACATTATCTATCTTTTAAATTGATCTAGACGCAAACATCGTTTCATAATATTAAAATGCAATCTGATAAAGGTTGTGTATAGATTTTGGAGGTATCTGGTATCATTTGTCTCTCCAGAAAATGGATGCTATGTATTAAAAGCAAAAAGCATTTCTTTTAACCAATTTCATATTCAATGAATTTGACAGTCAGCCGGGGAGAAAAGGATCAGAGAACAAACAATTTGATGACAAGAAGAATAATCATCTCAGCAATTAATATACTTATAAGAGAATAAGTTAAGGAGTTAGCGAAAACCTCAGCATCATGGCCCTTCAGCTCTTCTAGAAGCTGCGTGGTCTGTTTATCCCATACAAGCACATAGTGATCATCAGATCCTGATACAATTTTTCCTCGATCAGAACTAATTGCCCTCACAGTCCTGTATACCATGGAAAATATTAATGTGAGAACTTCTTAGACCCAGTACCAAACTAATGCACCTCACTTGACAAGTTTTATACTTCAAAAGCATCATCACCTTGTATGCCCTTTTAGAGTTGCTCTGAGTTCATTACCACGAAGACTTGGATCCCAAATCTTAACCTGCATTGCATCAAATTTAGGTCAAATACCATAAAGGTGGAAATATTGAAGAGTGTACTTATACATGGATAAATTCGTGTGATAGCATAAAAGAGGTCAAATAAAAGATAGTTAAAATGGCAAGGGGATAAGACTGGTCAATTGGATTGAAATCTTCCAAAGAATACTTTTATACGACCGACTACATTGTTTTTATATTATGAAACCAATTTTGCATCAACACCTAATAAAATAATTTGAGAAATGGACAAGAAACTGTTTCCAGAACAACCCCCGACCCAGTCTGGCATTAAGAAGTGACCAGTTTGACCCATTAACTTTTTAACCAGCGGAGCCACCATCTACAATCTGCATGCAGTCTTAAGTCAATGACTGAAAGACAATGTGATTACTATCGTAGTCTATAAGAATAACACCTAGATCTTACCGTGCAGTCTGTACTTCCACTTATAAAAAATCCTGCATCTTCACGGTCGCCTACAAGGTCCCAAACTTCTCTCTGTGTCACACAATGCAGCGCTGTAATTGCACCATTGTGACCTCTAAGTGTTCGGATGCTAGATTGTAGTTTAGGCTGCCCAGTAGTACCGTTCTCACTTTTAGCTATTCTCATACCAGATACGAAAACAAGTTAAAAAAAACTATACACTTACTTATAAAAATCAAACAAATATTGTTCCCAAAGGATGCTATACCCACCTTGATCAGACGTCCCTTTACGGACACGAGTGAATGAGTTGGCCCTTAAAGTAGTATCTCTGGTAAACATGCTCTGGACCCAACTCCTACCAGAAGCCTCGGCAGGTTGTTGAGTGTCAGTGGTAACATCTTGTGGGCGTGGGGAGGGTAATGCCAAAGAAGTCATAGCCTGGGACTTGACTGAATATACTCCCCAATAACCAACACATAATTGTTGGATATGCGACATATATCCCCTAAGTTTTATCTGGTGGAAGTTAAAAAAGGAAAGATTCAGAGAAAAATCTGTTTTGAATTTAAACAAGCTTATTTTCAGGAGCATCGCACTAATTAAGTAGTGCATGACATGCAGCAAAGTGAGCAAGATACTTCCATTTAGATGGAATCCTGCCTGGTTCACCAATTGTACAATCATAATTTGAAATCTGTGCAATAGCATATGTTTTCTATAGAATATTTAATATCCAAAAAACTAAAATTGGGACAGATGTATAAAGAGAATGCCTATATTTATATAAGGGTGAATTGCATATATACCCACTAAAACTTACATATTTGCATATATATCCAAAACTTGCTTAACTTGCATTGTACATCACGCATTGAAAACTTGTATTTTGGGGAAATATGCAAGTTTTTAAGTTTTAATGGGTATATATGCAATTCTCCCTTTATATAATTACAATTTTTTAGAAAATCGCTTAAATTACTGAATAACTAGGGAGAATTTATTCCATTTCTGGAAACTAATTAGCGGAAATACCAAGCAGCATTAATTAGTACTTTATTTGTACAGGAAATGCAAAACTACTTCTACTAAAAATTTATAATGGATAAAAGTAGTTTTTGGGATTCAAAAAGTAAACTGGAACAACCTTGAAGGACAAAGTTATTGCAAAGTGTTCACCAGAAAACATAAAACAGAAGTCTTCGTGTGACTGATATTTCATGATTGAGTATAAACTAGAAAGAAAGTTTCAGTGGCGTGACTGTCAATTGTCTAACACACCCATACTAAAACCTAGTCCAAATCACCAGGGACGTGGAGTGATGGAAGAAGGAACTAGGTCAGGAATGAGAATTGAAAATTTTAGATGATTTTTAATATTAAATATTAACTTCACGAATGTATAATTTTAGAAATATATATCTCAAAATGTTTAACTTACAATATGACTGTAACCAATGTTGTTCTTCCCTGCAATTGTTTCGATGATATACCAAGAATCCGTATCAGGAAGACCTAACCCAGCCTTTATAAAAACAAGAACTAAATCAGTATAAAAATATGAAAATATGCTAACCATAAAATAGTGACACAATAGTTTTTCTTTTGAGACGTCCGGAGAAAAACATACCATGTGTGTGGCCAAAATGATTAATTGTGCAGTCACCAATGCCGCATAGTTGGTTGACCTGACAAATTGTTATACAATAATAAAGTTCATGAATCATGATATTACTTTTCTGTTCAAGATTTGTGGTTTAATTGGGTTTTACTTGAAATACATCAATTTAAAGGAAAAGTGAGATGCCATAAACAACAGATTGTTACTTACTTGTTTGAAAAGCATTCCATTAGATACTCAAAGTATACATCCCAGAAGCTGCAATAGGATTCATAGATATAAAGAACATTGACACACAAAAAGATGCAAACACTTAAAAATTTTGATATATACATAGTTACATCCCTTGAGCTACACAGTGAATAAATATTATCACTAGCCAGAACTAGTAACATATTATGACTTTATGAGCAGTAATAATTCATCATCGTGTTGTATGCGTGTTGAAAGCAATTATGTTATACACAATTCAAATCTTGCATGAGATCACTATAATTTTTGACAAATGTTTCACTTCATAGGTACTATCAGTCAATTATTTTGTTTACTCTTATTAAAAGTGGTCATTGCATAAACAAGCACATACAAGATGCATTCAACTCAAATTTAATGGTGAAAAGAAGACACACGCAGTTAACTTGGGTAACTACTAGTAGATCTAAGCTGCATGCCAATTTAGTATTAGAAAAAACATACCGTAACTCCTCCCAGATGGAGAGGGAACGCAAATGTCTCTGAACATAATCTGCAACATTATTCCTATCTTTCTTGTACATTTCAGCTGAAACTTCAAGGGCATCTCTAATAGTTGCTATATCATTACGCGATGTAGCACGAGTGATTGCTGTTTTTAGCTGTGTAACATAAAAATGATTTTAAAATGAGATTTTCTATAGTAAAGTTGAAAAAACAATACATTGTATGAAAAGAAACATGCAGCCTACAGCAATTAGACTGTTTAATACATGTCATACTAAACTGAAGTTAGATAGGAGCACTAACACAACAAATACTCCTACAGCTGGAGCCTAGGTATAATATGTCACAACAGTGTTTAGTACATAATATCATAAGGGAAACGTAACAACGGATAAAACATAACACTAAAATCAAGAACAATAAATCATTTCACAAGAATAACACATATGCCTTCATATACAAAAGAAACAAATACTTGAGCATAAATTACATTAAGTCTATACCTTGTGATAAAATCATAACAATCAAACCCAGACCAAGACACTAAGAGATGGCAAGACAGAATTAACTGCAATAAAACATTATAAGTTTGCATAAAATTTGATGTTACTTAATTTTTTAAATTGATGGCAGCTAAGGGGTTAATCAACGCTACATCAAAGAAAAGTCAAGATTTACAGAAGTAATGACAAGTCAGGCATCAACCATGTCGCTGTTTGGACCACTAACTAGTACTTATCAGATCATACACACTTTTTTAGGTTTGAGGGTATTATGGGAGAATGCACTGTTGGTCATCTGAAATAGAAACTGAACCACTCAAAAGATAGAAAAGTATCTACAGGAGTTGTAAGTAATATCGACACAATTTCAAACTCGACAAAGAAGAAAGAGTATTGATAAGATGAAGACTAAAATCATACTTTATCTCTCACAAGCAAAAGACAGTATAATTATTATTTTTTATTGTAAACAAGGGAAACCCAACCCAAGCCACCTTTTGTCAGTGGTGACTTGGCAAAGTGGCAAGCTGATACCACACGCCACCCCATATGACCCATGGAACCTAAAGCCCTCCAAAATTTTCAATTATTAGGTTGGGCAACTTGGCCCCAAGACCTTACCGCTAGGCCACCCCTTGGGAGTCTGATTTTTAATGTTCATATATCACTAATTTTATAAAATAATTTGCAAATTTTCTTCCCTTTTTACAATCGGAAGACAAAAAATCAATCCTAAACAACATCATATGAAACCATATCCAGGTCAGAATCCCAATGTGTCTACACTATTGACTCTGACAATAAAATAAATAACTAGTTATTAAACCAAGAATCATAAAGCAGACATACCAGTTCTTTCACGGCAATAAATTGTTCTTCCGTCAAATGACCTTTCCAACCCTGACAACACAAAGAGTGTATGTAAGCTCCCAATCATGAGCACTAATTTTAATACATGTACTGTCCACAATATTGCGTACCGAGTGAATATGTTCCCTTATACATTCAACAAAGCCACTACCACCAATCCCCTCGGCATCAATTTCTATTAAAGCTGCAAACATCATGTGTGGCAAAGGCAAAACGAATTAGCATTATTCCTCTATAGAAAATGAAGGAATAGCTTACTGCATAAATACAATTTTGAGCGGCGTACCAAGTATTGTTCCATATTCAAACGAAGAAGAGAGATCATCAGTGGCTCCCAGTTTCAAAAGGCGTAGCCATAGACCCTGTTTCACCACACCATTGATTATCAAGTTGGGAATGCTAAACAAGATCAACATAAAATTTAGATGTTAAATATATATAGGGGATCTTTTCTAGAACATAGAACAAGATGCCAGATTAGCATCTCTTAGTCAAAATGACACCAGAAAAGAGCATATACATATATGTAGAAGCCAAACTATACCTGTCGTTTGCAAACCAGTCAACCAATGGTGCAAATGTGGAAAAAAAAATAAAATAAAAAAAAAAATGTGGAAAAGAAAATGAGAACCCAAAACAATTTATATACAGGCACCACGTAATCTAGAACTAAGGCCATTACAGTTTTCAGTGATATTTCATGCATTGTATTCTGGAGATAGAACATTATAGAAGTTTCTATGAAGGTGAAACAAAATATGGCAATCCTTAAAGTCAAGAACTTGATTTCCTTCGGGTCGATATGAACGGAAAGAGACACAAAAGCAAAGCATGATGCCCATGTGGTAAAAGCATACACATTCATCCATATACATGCATGGATGTGCATGCATCATAGGTACACATGCATGAATTCATATTCATTCCCATAGACATACAATGTGACAGCAGATGTGAAGAGCAAGAGAGGTTCTGTATGAATAGGCCCTTTCCTCACCTGAAGCTTGACTTTTATATCCAAGACCATGCGCTCCCGTTCAGCCTGTATTTTAAAGATGTTTAGATTGAATCACAAAATCAAACACTATAAAATTACCAGGAATATAGGGGGTTAAATGTGCGGTACAGGCGGGTTAGACAACTTGTTCGGACTAGCGTAAGTATTAATTTCACGGGCCTGGTTGGTTTGGTTTGGGTTGCCAGGAACTCTGTCCAGTTTTTTGCTAGAAAATGATGCGTTAAAATAATAAAATGTGATTACAAAACTATGTAATACAAAATGAATTTAATTATCAAAGGGCTTGTGTCCCAATGGTACCCCATGTTGTGTGAGAAGCTCCCAACCAAATGGTAGTCTTTCTTAAGACATGTGAGATAGTTATAAATTGCCGTTCTAAAAAATATGAATTTAATATTTTCATAAAACAGTGGGAGGTTGTATGCATATGAACGACTTTCGACTGTTTCTTCTCAACTATTTTCTTTATTTTACATATTTGACCTTTTAGAGATAAAACATAACCCAAATCGACCTATTCATAAATAAATAGGTTGAAGTTGCAACTTGTAATAGTGATTAATGTAACTTACAGCTCTCTCTCTAGGACTTAGACTTCCTCCTTTAGAGTCTCCATTGTACATTGAAGGTGAACTGTGATATAAAGCAAGTAAAAATGTTTAGCAAAATAGATCAGTGAAGAATATTTATGAATATGTTTCTCACTTAATTACACAATTTTCACCTAGGAGTATGCTTCACAGAGTATTCAAGAGCTCCACTAGCTGCAGATAGTATCTGCTTCCTTTTTTCCTCTTGCTCTTCTGATCTATAGTTGGCAGGAAACCTGTCATAAGTGTGTCTGGCACCAGATCCTGGTCATACAACAAAGTGTTATTAGTATCGTTACATATTAAACTAAGATGCATGACTCTACTTGGTAATAGTAAATTACAATATATATATAGTCCAGTTTAGATGCGGAAATATGTCGGGTTGGGTGGCTGGTCAAAACGGGCCAAGGTATAAAGGGTAACTTTTTGGTACAGCTCAAATCAGGTTGTGTTGACAAAATTTCCACGAACACGTTTATCTAACAAGTATAAATGTTTACATAAGTCATAAGGTATTTATTGCCACAAAAAAAAAAAAAAAAAAAAAAAAAGCTAAATATTTAACATAACTGGTTTTATAGAGTAGAGCATCTCCAATTATTCACTAATGGGGCGTTTGGTTGGGGCAATTTGAAGGATATTGGAGGCATTTGCATTTAATTCCTTCAAATGTCCTGTTTGGTAACTCAAATGGGGGCATTTGAAGTAATTTACAATTCCCAATTGCCAAAATGGAGAAATTAGAATGCCTCAAAAAGTGAGAAATTTTAATTTACTTGAAAAAATTTATAAACTTTTTCTTATTGTTTTTATAAATTTTTATAATATTTTTTATAGATTTTTAAAACTTTTTTTATAAATTTTTTATAAACTTTTTTTTTTTAATTTTTTATAAATTTTTATATACTTTTTTATAAACTTTTATAAATTTTTTATAAACTTTTTTATAATTTTTTATAAATTTCTTATAAATTTTGATAAACTTTTTATAAACTTTTATAAAATTTTATAAACTTTTTTATAATTTTTTTATAAATTTCTTATAAATTTTTATAAACTTTTAACAAATTTTTATAAACTTTTTCATAAATTATTTATAAACTTTTTATAAAATTGTTATAAACTTTTGTATAAATTTTTATAAACTTTTTATAAACTTTTAAATAGAATATTTATGAAATTTATATTAAAAAAATATATATATATTTATAAATTTCATCAACCAAACATGCGAAGGTATTTTAAATTCCGGAATTTAAAATTCTCAAGAATTTAAATTTTCTAGAATTTAAATTTCCGGAATTTCAAATTACCCCAACCAAACGCCCCCTAAAAAGTTTGTATATAGAACAGTGCAATTGCAAATTAGGAACCTTTTTAGAAACATATTCGCACTAAAGAAAACTTGCTCCAATATGTACCCTATATCTTGGCACAAAATCTATTTTAATTACAATGAAATGCAATGAATAAAGAAATAGATAAAACAAGATATATCAATATTGGGTGCATATTGATGGTATTAGTGAAAGACTTTTAAAATATATCCTGTACAGAATTATTTGTGTTAAAAGAAAAAGAATAAGTGAAAATCTTGAATTTTTAGTGCAATGAATATTGTTTCATGCATTTTGCTTAATGCTAAATTCAGCACTAACATTGGAGAGCTTTTTAATTACTTGTTGCACGATTATAGTGCAAAAGGTACAGTTAGTACCAACAGTGTGCTTCTCCATTTACCCATTTATTGGAGATGTTAACGGCTGGAGTTTTGACAGCTTACGACCTGTTTCCCATTTAGCTAATCTTTTTATATTTTATCCATTTAATCCGTTTTGAGATACAAGATAACCAAGATCAACCCATTCATGAATAAACATGTCCAAATTGTCACCTTTAGCAAAAAGGAAGACCAGATAAAACTACAGATATGATGGATATAAAAATTATAAAAAGTACTGGCTAGTTCCACGAAAAATTTATCTACTTTTATTGTCACTCGTAGATGGATATAATATGACCAGGGGTGATTCTTATGTATTATTATATTTTCATATATGTTTCAGTTACATAGAAATTTGCACATAAATGCCATGGCCTACAAAATAATTTTATTTTCCCAAACCTAATGAAGTGAACAGAAACATGAGAAGTACCTGATATTCGAGACCAGGGTCTGATATAGTTAAAATCTCAGGCTCTGCTGAGGCTGAGGTAAAATAGAAAGAAGATTTTGACCTCGTCCCATTGCATCTTGCAACTTATCAAGTAGATTGTTACCATTTTCACTAGAGCCTAAACCTCTTTCTAAGTAATCCAAGAATCCTTGAGACTCTAAAAACTGAGTTACCTGTGCAACAGCAAAAAAAATGCAGTTAGAGGGTTGCAAAAGCCGTACTAGAAATGTCAAAATACGCAGATCAGGCGGTCAAAGTGGGTATTTTTGTGCAGATCAAAATAGTCCCAAGTAGAGTTGGCCCAAGATCACTTATTTATACAGATTGATACCTTTTTTGATGAACAGCTGGTGTAATGTATGATTGCAAAATCATATCATTTAAATAATAATCTATTCTCTGAAGAATATGAGTTTAAAGGTTGTATGCATCTGAAATACAACTTGGTGGACTTTGTACAAGTTCCATCCATTTGACCCTTCCCTTCTAAACTGTGATTCTTTGTTTTAAATTTACCCGTGCGACGCGTTAGAAATAAAAGAAAAACCCAAAATCAATCATAAGTAAATGGGTCAAAATTGCCACCTTGGTAAGCAATATATAAATAAATTTAAAGGAACAGCACTAATTTTGACCCAAAAGTCCAAAACAAATGATCACTCATATAACTAAAGAGCATGTCCAGAAGTGAAAATTGTAGCTTAAAGCATTGTATTCTTGTCCATTACCATATCATCTATAGGTTGTTGAGTTGCCCTGGAGCGCTTCTTCAAAAATGCTTGAGTATTGAACACTTGATTTCCAGTATTTTCCTAGAGATGTTATGGTTCTATCAAATGAGTTCCCACATTTAAATAGCATATCCACTTTGTAAACAATAAGGTTGCAGTTCTTACTATGAAATTGCGGTAGCCTCCCAAGATCGAAGCAAAAAACTTCAGAAATATCATCCTGAGATAGAAGGGGAGTTTTTCCAATGATTAGCATCTGTTTGAGAATTAAAGATAGTCTGCTTTACCATACTATACATTCTATAGCTTAAGAGCAGTGCATTGCACTCTCCTAACAAAAGTTCTTGAACAATGCCCACAATGGAGTGAGTCATTCTGAAAGAATGGAAAAGGTGTTCTGGGTTTCAGTGACTCATCCCATCAAACCTCTCCTTTCACTTACTTTTACATGGGGTATATTTACATCCAGTAGAGGAATGCTTGTTAGGATTTAGAAACCTAACTTGCTGCGGCTTCATTTACTAATTTGCTCCTGAATTTTTAATACCCTAGGTGGTAAATTTTAAGAGTAAAGTAATTCTCATTTTTTCTTAATTTTTCATTGTATGTTCCAATCTAGATATAATATTGCTAGAAACTAAGAGTGGCTTCTTCAAAAGATGGTCACCCTTATCAGGACATATAGTAATGGACAACACCAAAGGCCTTTGACCTAGCGGTATGTGGTGGCCAATCAACCAAAAGATTGTGGGCTCAAGTCTCGTGTGAGACAAATGTTAGTTGTATATACTAAGTTGTTGCCTTGCAGAAAAATTGTAATGAATAACATGACAAAACACACTTTCAGTCTTAACTCAAAACATAAGCAATAATAAGTTTGATTGGATTCCAAGTACTACCTGAGCTGGACATCATTCTCTGGTAACCAAGCCTTGCTATTGAATCTTGCATATTGCTCATGCGAATCAAGATCAACCTTCATTGAGTCTATCCAAACAACATTTGGATGCAATAATTTCATAATCTCATTACGTAGTGAACTCATTTCTGGCTCTGGTATAGAAGGAATGTCCTCAGACGTGGTGATCAAATTATGTTCAAGATCAACAACCACTACCTACAAAAATATATAGTCAGCAATAGATCTAATGCTCAACAATCAAATGACACAACACATTTACAAATCAGTTTTGAAAGTGGATTTCCAACTAAGGATTTGGATCGGCATTCTGAAGTATTCCATGTAATTAGACAATGTAACTAGCCTACATCAAAACTGTATACTAGTGGCAGACCCCATCTTAAGAGGAAGCCATTGGTCCTACAATGAAGACCATCTCAGCAGGATTATAAATTTGTACTTGATAGTTTTGACTAGTAAGCTCTTATACGTCAGTAAATACTACAATCGTACATAACTTAACAAACTCGTAATTTATGCATACTTCTTTGATTACTTTTTGTAAAAAGTTATAATTATGAGGGCATTTTGCTACTTCTCGTCCATTATTGTAGCTTTAAAAAATATCAACTTGATGGGCTTTGTAACTTTTGATTAGTGTTCTATATTCAGAAATTTCCATCTTCAATTAGACCTCAATCAAACTGTTCACTTCTGTTGGCGCCCACAAAATTTTATAATATTAATTATCAAGAAGAGAATAAAAGCAAAATTTAACAATGGTTTAATTTAAGCGAGTGGGAAATATAAGAACTTACACCATCCATTGACAAACCAGTCGTATCAACACCTGAATGAAGTCCCATCATATATGGTGTAGGAGCGTCAATATAGTCAACTCCACTGAAAAATAGCAATGGAATGTAGACATGCTTCAGCACACAAATAAAACAATCATCAGATACCAATCTAAGAAAACATCGCATCATTGTTCCGGTATGCAAACATATCAAATATGATTTGTGTAGCCGCACAGAAAAGATAGCTCGGACCCAGACATATTGAGATAAAGCATTCTAACATTTTAAAAAACTCTACCTGCCACCGGAAGGGATAGATCAAATGGCAAATAGCTTCCGAAGCAAGTGTTAGTAAAGAGTATCTGCATAAAACAAAGAAGTCAGTAATTACTACATGCACTCACAACTATAAAGTAACCACCTGATTTAATGTCTCTTCAAACCATGGTGTTTTAAGGTTCGATTTAAGTTCAGATGGCCAAAAGGCTGTTAGAAGGTTACAATCATGAAGAGGAACCAGTAGACAGAGGTTCGACACCCATGTCTTTCTTATTGTATTTTATTTTATTCTTTTCCATACAAAATTGCTGATCTGAATTGTTCTTTATTATTGATAATTAGATGTTGTAACTGAACATAACTTGTTAGGTATTTTTAGTCTGTTGATGAATTATAATAATAAAAAGGCTTAAATCGTCAAACTGGCCAAACCAAACAAATTTTTGCATGGTTCCGGCAGTTAAGCGGTATCACTGATTCAGCCACAGTTGGATATGGAAAAAAAAATGTGAAAGCGAGTTTACTGGCCAGACAAACTGAACCATGCACAATCTTATAGTGTCAACTCTAGATCAGAAAGTAAAGATTCATAGCGTTGATTAGTCAAAGCTTCAAGTGAAAGAAATACTTGTTTGATCGAAGCAAACCCTCCTCTCTATTAACACGGCTGTAAACAGTTTAATGAAATTGTCGACATCCAGGCACTGAACCAGGGGTTGAAAGGATATCTACTCAAGTAAATAGGCAATAATTAGAAAGCATAAAAGCCAATGCTTAGAAAGCGCATATTAAGTCAGAAAATGTTGATGCACTTACATCGGTGAGGAAGCCCATCCTTGGCGGAAAGTCAACCGAGTAAGCTATTTTCAATGGCAAAGAGAACACGTTCTTTTCAGGAGTAGGCAAAGGTACATTGGACACAGTATAGGCAATAACATCCCATAATGGCTTGCTGCAATGGTTTCAGAACTCAATACATTATATAGAATAAAAGATGGACATGGGCATTTAACATTTCCTAACACATACAGCTCTTTACGGAAAAACTCAAATACTAAAGCTCTAACTATGATGTTTCTCATATTTTACAAGATATAAATATTTAGATAATCAGATATTGAGATAGTAAAATAGTTAGAGGTGGTAAATTTGACCCATTTAGTCATGAATTGGTCAAACCATTTAGTCTTAGTTGGTTCAAATTGGGATGCATTATGTTATATTGGGACAAGCGAGTGAAATAAATAAAAAGCTTAGAAGGAAGCGAGTCAAGCGGGTCAAAGGTTGCCCAGCGTTTACTTTAATATACAAAACCTCCTAAATCTCTTTATCAAATACAAATTAACGAAAAATACAGACTTTGCAAATCACAGTTGATACGCTACTGAATTTTTCTAAACTAAAAGGTTTGGACCATGCAATGTTTGGGATCAACATGGCTAACCCATTACCCAATTGCCTCGACCGCCCAATTTGCCACCTCTAAAATATTTTCACCTGTAGTTGCCTATGTTCCATCAGTATATACCAATAATGAATCAGTGCATGCATTTGCAATAAAGTATCTAAAACACCAGACAGAAACTGATGACAGGTATGAGCATAGAAAGAACAAACTTGATAGTCAAATCACTTAAAATACTCAGGTTATCAATTTGGTTAACCATAAAAAAGATCTTACCTGCTTCCATGTGTTGAAAAGCAAAGAAGATATATTTCCTCTAATACTTCCCTAAGAATGTGAAAACTCGGAGCACGTGAAACCAGACAGATACATTTGTCAGCAAATGAATTTGCAGGAATGTGATAAGCTTCAGCAATATCCTCACAAACAGGGTCACGAAATGCAATGCAACTGACATATATTTTAGAACCGTCGCCCTCTGCACCAGATATTACATCAAAACATAATGAAACGTTAGGAAGTATTTCCTACATAGTTTCAACTACGTAACCATAACAATACTTAAAATAGAAAAATGATGTCATGCATAGGCACCCATACAAAGGGAAAGTAGAATGTGTGCCCACCATTCATTTCAGTGAAACAAAGACTTTATACACTGAATAGAAAGATCTACATGTCCAAGAATTGTATTACATAAAAGGAAAAATAATAATAATAATAATAATAATAATAATAATAATAATAATAATAATAATAATTATTGCTAGAGGAGTGGGGGTTTCGGCCCCCACTAATTTCTTGTAATTTCCTATGATTTTCTAATGAAGTGATGTTTTTATAATAAAATAATAATAATAATAATAATAATAATAATAAATAAATAAATAACATATGAATAAACTACACATACTCGTAAGAAGTAGGCAAATGTTGAAAATCTTTACAACATACAAAGATGTGAGCACAAACAAGAAATTCCATTTGATGGACTCCATATCCTATTTGATTACATCTGATAATGGAATTGAATTCTGGCAGGCTCCATTTAGTTCCCTTAAGCTAAATCATTTGACATTCTGTTATTTTGTCAATGGAAAGCCCAATTTATTGAAACTAAATACAAATGAAGTTTATTACGGAATATTTATCATTATGATCTATTTATTATAGCTATAACTGTTCAATACATCCTAAATTCCTATTATATATCTACAAGCCAAGCATGAACTCACAAGAAACTAAATTGCAGTTGTGTCTCAACCAAGCAGATAGGTTTTTTAAAACAAAATTATGTGAGCCACAACCCTCTAAGGAAAGGAGATAGAACCGTAAGGGACAACACTGCATGCAGCTAACTTATGCGAGAGACAGCAAGGGTAAAGGTACCAAAACTGATCAAAGGATATGGCCAGCTATTGTTCAGCAAATGGAGCTTTTGTAGATCTATATAGTGGCATAGAAAGCATGAGATGCAAAAAAGTGTGACTTTCTAATTCACGCAGACTTGAAATAAGTTTTAGCTCTAAAAATTCAAATGACTAAGGAATTATCCCATTTTAAATACCTTTCCAACAACCTCCAGGTATGATGTACCTTGATTTCTTTGACTCGTCTCTTGTTGTCTAATTACTAAGTAGCAACATAGTTCTGAACATGGTCTTCTTAGTATTCACTATGCTTGTCTATCATAGAAAACTAATTGTTTAGTATGGATAATCCTACCATAGAAAACTACTTGTTTAGTATAGCCAATCCATTCATGCACAATGTAGCAATGAACGGAACGTATTTCAATTTCAATCATTTCGTTTGTCATTCAAGTATTCAATAATATCAGATTTTATTAATTGTATTAGTGATGTATGGTATAAAATTATCGATGTTTTCTTTCAATGCTTGTTTTCTAAGTGATATCTATATCTTCCTTAGGCTGAGCCATATGATAACAATAAGCTAGGGTAGATTTTCCTGCATTATTGTGATCATTCATGCTAGCACATATGGTCAGGTTCCATGATTGCGTCTACTGATATATAGCGTGTATCATAAAGAAGAATAATAAAGAAAAGAGGCCAAAAGAAGGATATGTAATGAAAAAATCCAGACTCCATGCCTTTACATTATAAAATTCACTGCATATCTCCATCATTTGTTTGTATTTGCATGTACGAGCGTTTATTAGTAGACTATAGCTAGTAGCATGCTTGCTGTGTTACCCTACAGGTTATGTTTTAATAACCGCCAATAGCTTAATTACCAATATCCACAACAATATACCATTTTATTTAAATTTTGAATAGCTTGCATATTTAGCGTGTTGCCATTTTATGCTTGTATTCCTTTAACTGGATTGCTTTGATCCATATCCTTGCAAAAAGAGGACTCCTAGACATTACCACTCATAGATAGACCTCATGTTGGTTCATACTACCATAACAAAACCTCGATAACATTAAGATTCCCACCTACGAATGTATCATCAAATAACTTTATCACGCCAGCAAAACAAGTTAGTACACTATTCTACGATCAAAGGCTAAGCTAGATATACACCAACCAGTAATTCTATTCTGTTCAAATACCCTCCCTATAATCATAAAAGGATCATACGGTATCTCCTAAACAACTAGTAACGACAATGCATAAAAAAAAATCCATGATTTGTGTTGAACAGTAGCAAGTGGCGTACCTGTTAAAACAATAGGATAACTACGTGGGAAAGATAACGGATTACTGGAATCAAACCCCGTTGTGTAGAACTCAATACCAGCGGGTAAAACACACTGCAATTACAAACCAAGCTTAATTCAATACTAACGAGTAGTATAAACGTAAACTTAAATGAAGATACAAACTTACCGTGGGAAGCTGGGGAGGCGGAGGGGGATAGAGGGTGTGAGTAGGAGGCGGGTATTGATCGAGAAGTGAAGCTAAATAGAAAACACCAGTTCCGTGAAACCCTTTTTCACCGTCAAGTGTACGGATCTCGGGTCCAATTCCACATACCACGAAATACTCAAATAACTGACTCATTTCTCCCTGTTACTATATAAAGTTTGGTATAGTTATTCGAGTTGGTTAGTTTTATAAGCTCACTTTTTGTAGCTTATTTTGAAACCTTTCGGCTTATACACATTTATTATGTCGTAATAAGCTTATATAAGACAAAAAGCTGCAAAATAAGCCATAAAAAGTGAGCTTATGAAACATAAGCCCAAAACCAAATAAGCCATAAGCCGAAACAAACACCCCCTAATTAACGTAGATACATACATCTACTCTTATCTTTCTAACTCATAACTTATTATAAACAGAATATACGATTCTATCTGCCTATATTTTACTTACGGGGTGTTTGTTTCACCCTATTTCCGAGCTTAGAGCTTATTTGGTTCGTCTTATTCGTTAAGGGCGTTTGTTTATGAGCTTATTTTGAGACTTATGGGGCTAAATAAGTTTATTATATCATAATAATAAGCTTATATAAGCCTATAAATCTGAAAACAAGCCGGAAAAGTTATGGTTATAAAATATAAGCCGAAATCAAATAAGCTTAAACAGAAACCCCCCTAAGATACTTTTCCGGCTTATTCTAAGTTATGGTGACTTAATAATATCAGATCGGAATAAACATTTATAAAATATATAAGTTGAAATGTGAGTACCTTTGGAGATTAATTGATCATTAGAAACACAATGACTGGAAAATGGATCTGATGTGATCAATCAGAAACTAGTTTGACGCCGGTCTACTATTATCAATCAATTTCTACTTTTTTTTTATTATAAATGCTTCAACCAGAGATTTTTGTTTATGTTTCTTTGGTTTATTAAACTTTTTTTTTAAATAATTATAGTTGTGACTACAAAATAATTATAGTCAGATACTGTGATTAGTATTTTGGTGTATCTTTATTAGAGTTATAAGAAGATTACTTAAAATAAGAAGAACTACAATTAAAAATTCGAGATCATGAAACTTAAATTAGATCGTCCTTATAATCTTGAATCGTTATAACGTATTATAGTGTGTTTCTGCTTTTAATTAGATGCGTATATGTATATTAGATCGTTTCACGATTTTTCTTGTTTTTTCCTCTACATGTGTCAAAATCATGAAAATCGATTTAATCCATCTATACATCAAATAAACTTTCGAAACTCAGATGTTGCGTTTATATGAATGAAATCATCTAATGCAGTCGTTGCATCTCAAATCGCGTGGTTTGGTCACCGCCACTTCTTTATTTTAATTTCTTACCACTTGGATCCTCTACTTTATTTACAAGTTGTTGTGATCCTTGATGCAATCTTACGATTTTAATTTGCGATCATTGTGAAAAAACAAATCTATAGGTTATAAACAAAAATGATAAAGTTTAAGTTTAAAGGAATTATAGGCAATCAAGATTACTCAAATTTTAAATATTTTTAGTTTAAAGAATGCATATGCATGCATTATAAGTAGTAAAGATATACGTCAAATAATGTTTTAAAATCAAAACGTTTATGAATTCTCATATTGGCTATAACTTTTTTCAACAATGATATTAAACTTGACTCGGTTATTCACTTTCTATTCTTACAAAATCGCACAATAAGAAAAAAAAAATCAAAATGAATCCCGACTTGTATAAAAGAGTGTTTTGGTAAATGTGACATGGAATGATGACATAGCAAAAAAAATATGACTTATACATGCGGCAATATCATGTTCAATGTATTTGGTTCTTATTTTTGAAAACAAATGTGTGTACCTTTCAATCCTCACATCCGTTATTCACAAAACCTAAATTCTAAAACATATCACCTAACTCATTCGTCATTCAATAATCAGATAAACCTTAACAAATATTTTGTGTAACTACGGTTAATTCATGGGTGTGATTACCCACATATATATTATTTGTAAAAATCATAGGTAAATCATGAGTGCGATTACAAAGGGCTCTTGATGTGTCGGGTTGCAACACACAATTTTTACAACCCTTCTAGGCAGTGTACCTAATCATTGTAGTGTAGTATAGATAAGTCCGGTGGGTTAATTGTTCTCTAGAGAATAGTGAGGTATGCTCGAAGTATATTTTGGGATAAGTCTAAAGGATGAAGGGTTCTTTTTGGTATTTTTTTATTTTTTTTTAAAAACAAGTAAACAATCGGGTTTGAGGAAGTTTGTATTTCAACTAATATTAACCTAGAAAACGATAAAAGTAAATGACAACAAAAAGTAAATTGGTAGGGACTTCTTATATGAGGAAAAATATATTTACCTAGGTTTGCATTACTTCCTACTCGTTTATCACTTAATCTATTGAATTGTCACTACCTTGTCTAATGCAATGCGTAGTATTCCTCATTAACTATTGCAGGTTGGTTAGTCCCACATATATGAACTAGCTTAAATGAGTGACGCCTATCTAAATGTCAATAACCCACCCAATAACTCATTCACGCAATAAATATTCATCATAGTTAATAACCTAAGACATAAGCAGTAACTAGACGTGTTTTAGTAGACGTTCAAACTAAGATCCAAGATATAGCCAGTTTTCCAACTCCTAACACACACACCATCAACAAAATACATTAGATAAGGATAAACATGATTGATTGATTGATAAATAAAGCTCCTATAAAAGCACACCTATAGTACAAAAGGCCCTATATGCACATCCCTATCTAATAGAAAATAATATTTTGGACCACTTTATTATAAGCGAAAATTACCTGTTGGGACAGTTAAAGAGGGCATTATCAAAATGATGATCACTTTTTGCCATTTATCTAAAATAGACTCACAACTCGTGTAAAACTTTGGGTGGTTTTAACGAGTACACGTGTATGGCCAAGAAGGATTCATACACAAATAAACAAAAAAGGTGGCCCCACCCCTGCAACTCGTGTAAAATTGTTCACGAGTTAAGCTAGTATGCATTGGGAAAGAGCAATTATCACGTGGTTTTGCATGTCTTGGGAAAGAGTAAAATCGTTAGGAATGACCGGAGAATCCATATGAACTACAATTCAATCGAAAAATTTAGTATTATAAACACAAGCGACAAGCATGTATTAAATCACAAACATATCAAGCTCTCAATTCATCTTTAAAACACATATCAACAATTCATAAGTTTTTATATTTCGTGGTGGTGTTGTGGTGGTGGCTTTGCATTAACATTTGGTGGTGGTGATGGTGGCGGTATAAAACCCAAACATGCCGAGTGTAACAACTGGAAAATTAGGGAGCCTTTTTAGGTAACCGCATTACGCTAGCTAGACCGAGTAGATTGCCTTAGGAGCTATTTCGGTTAGTTGATGAGTGTAAATACTCATCGTTTTGGTCAATCTGAATCTGCAAAACACTTAAAAGCTCGTAAATCTTGAAAATATCTCAAAATTGTATTTTATATGTTTCGGATGCAAAATGTTTAAAATCGGATGAAAATGAGCTAAGTTTGCATAATTGGCGCTTTCAGTCCCCGACTTTCAAATCTTGTCGAAATAGTCCTGAGCACTTATTTTAAAAGAAAAGTCACCAAAGGTCATTTTGGAATCATAAATTGTCATAATTAGTCCTTTGGTGAAAAGTTCCAAAGTTTTGAGAAATTACGCTTTAATCCACGGATTTTAAAATGGTCATGTTTAGTCCTTGAATTTCATAATTGGTAAAATGGTCCTTAAATTATTTGAGAATGACAAGTTTGGCCCTTGGATAATAATTTCGAATTTACACGTTGGACCTGGATTTTGAATATGCACAAATGGTCCTAAGCTACTAATTGGGTTTAAAATTAATCCTAAACCCATTTAACAACCCAAGCCCAATCCCCTTACCCAGTCCAATACCCGTTTACCTAACCCTACCGGTAAAAGTATTAACACCCCACCTCCCCACCTTTCTTCTTCCCTGTCTTCCCGCCCAAACACACACAGAACACAAGAAGAAAAAAATAAAATAAAAAAAATACCTCCCATTTGTTCCTGTTTCTCATTTACCCAACACAACCCATCCCCAGACACTCAACCTCCAATCTAAACCTCTTACCCGGATAATCCCAAT
This sequence comes from Chrysanthemum lavandulifolium, assembly GCA_022545495.1. Taxonomy (NCBI): domain Eukaryota; kingdom Viridiplantae; phylum Streptophyta; class Magnoliopsida; order Asterales; family Asteraceae; genus Chrysanthemum; species Chrysanthemum lavandulifolium. The sequence goes on along the minus strand of JAHFWF010000031.1, from coordinate 372,932 downwards.
TCCCAAACCCACTTTCACTGCTACCCCTCCTCCCCAAATGCCATTGTGGCAATCCAAGCACATAAGACCCCATGGACGGCTGTGATATATCTAAATGGTACCTAACTCTATTGGATGGCCAAGATTGGATGAAGAAAGCACAAGTGAAGATTTGAAGACCATCAAGATTTTAGTATAAAAGGAGAGCTTGTAGCCATTGTATAAGGCACCTAGGATTTTAGTTTTAAAATTAGTTTTAACTTTTAATTCAGTTGTAATGTTTTTAAATTAATGAAAAAGTTTTATTTTCTACTTATTTGTCTAATTTTCTGCTTATTATGCAAGTGCTTAATTGCTTGTTACTAATTTTCAATTGTTCTTACTAGTTATTCTAAGCTTTTAATTCAGTTTTCAAATCCAAGTTTTAAGTTTTACCAAATCTTTTTTAGTGAAAGACACTCTTTAAGGAGTGTTTGGGTTAGTTTCTAAGATAATCAAAACCTCATTTTTACCCATTTGACTTGCCAAGTCAAAAGCCTATTTGACGTCTTAGATTAGTCTTAACAGTTAGAACATGTTTGCAAAGATTTAAGTGAGTTTTAGTAAAACAAAAAAATGTTTATCTGTCTTTACGAAGGTGTCTGAGATGACTAATCTTCTTTGTTTTGAAACTTTGTCGAGCATTTTGATGTTCAAAGTTGTCAAATTTGATCTTTCTTAAGTCATGGTGTCCCAAACTTAGCCTGTGTTAATTATAATTGCACTATAATCTTCTTTGGGCTTAGTTTAATGTGTAGAAAACTAGAAGGGGGGGTTGAATAGTTTATCGATTAAAAACTTTGTTTTGAAACTTATTGAAAGATCAATTGATATTGATCTTAAGTATGTTAATGAAATATGCAAGCAATATGTAATAAGTAAGTAAGGAAAGAAATGATCAAACCACAACAAGTTGTTTATAGTGGTTCGCCTACAAGGACTCTTTTTCCTGCCTACTCCACTCCCAGAGTCTCACACTCGAGAGTTTAACTTCACTAGTCAACAAGCTCCTTTCACCGTGGAGAAACCTTTACACTTCGCACACTATTTCCGACACTAAGCTAGATGTCGAGTTCTTTCCAAGGGTACAACTACTCCCACACACAATGTATTTTGAGGACTAAAATACTAACCACTCACACTCACAAGATTATGATGGTTTGATACAACAATGAAGTATGGATCAACACTAGATCATACAACACTAAACAAACAAGACTTCCAACTTCTCGTTGAAGCTTGAATATGACTTGATCTTCTTTGCTACAAAGAGATCACTAATATGATATGAAACGAGTTAGAAAGGTTAGAGAAGATATGTATGAGAGTATGTTTGAAAGGGATGAAACTACTTGGCTTGGCATTCTATTTATAGCCAAAATGGACGGAGGCGATCCACGGACCGCGGACCCTAAAAGGGTTCCGCCTGTACCCAATTGTACCGCCGGGACCGGCAAAGATATCAAATCTTGCTTAAAGTCAACTCAATCTAAGAGATTGTGCAAGATATGGAGAGTATAAATCTTAAAAATATCTAATGGAATCTACAAATGATTCCCATGATGTAATACATGATGTCAAATGTTGTATTACTATTAATAGAAATATGCAAATGCTTAAGTAGTGTTTGGTTTTAAGAACCTAACACATTCTACAAACTACTATCATACATAATGATTAGAGTCATATCAAGATGTTACTAATCATAAATGTAAATGCTTGAATGATGAATATATTGTTTGAGAAAGCTTGTTTTAATATCTAATAAACTTGACAAGCTTTAAGCTTTTATAAATTAAATTTACTTTTGTCGTTAACAAAACTTAGGCAAAGATCAAAAATATAAATAACGTTTAATGACGATATTTGTATTAACAATCTCCCTTTTGTTGAGGACAAAATATAAATTTTATTTTATAAAAGAGACAAAGTTTGTACAAAGTTATAAAAATATTAGTTTGAACTTTGAAAAGGAAATGATAATATAAGTGTATGAATTTTGACTTTTTATGAAAGTCGAAGAATCCACTAGTTGATGCATGATGTTGACTTTTTCAAAGTCAAAGTATGCGATTTGACTTTAAGAAAAGTCAAGTATTATCAATGAGGGTTCTGTTTGACTTTTAGAAAGTCAATTGTATGCGATTGACTTTTCGGAAAAGTCAAATATAAATAGTTTCAAGTTCTATATTTTCTCCCCTTTTGTCTCAACAAAAGAAGAGGCTATCTTGGAATGTAATGAGCCGAGCTTATTATCTCCCCATGTTCAGCTCCCCTAAATTGGGTGCTTTAATGGGAAGATACATGGATTGTGAAAATAAAGCTACAAAAAAATGTTAGTAATAATGATCATTCACAAGCATTTCCAAACACTATGTAATGACACCAACAACATAATAAACAACACTCATTTGTTAAAATTTTCATGAGTAAAGATCATGAAAGAGAACACAATGATGTGTTTCTAGTACAAGAGAAAAAAAAATTATCCTAAAACAAAAACAAATAAAAGACTATTCTAAAACCATCCTAAAGAGATGGTGGATGGGAAAAGAGCGTTGAGGCGCTCGAGGATGTGGTTGAGGATGAACCTCATTTCTTCGTGGAAGTCATGGACCATAATCCGGGTCCGTTCCACAGTTTGACCCGTTTGCTCACAATTTGAGCAACCATGTCTTGGTGGGTAGAAAGTTTGCGGAGGTTGTGGTGGTGGAATGGTGGATGTGTTGGTGGTGTTGGGGATGTTTGGATTGGTCATGATGGATGCAAGCAAAGCATTTTGCATTTGCATTGTCTCACTTAAGTGAGAATCCACCATGCCTTTGAATTGGTGGAGGTTGTGGAGTTCGGCTTGAATCTCCTCTCTAGTGGGATTGTCATCCCACATGTTCTCCGGAATGTCCTCAATATGAGGGGACATTGATGATGGAAGTGGATGATCCCCGTATAAAGGACCATGAATGTCCTTGTGAATGGGGTGGAAAAGGAGAGGTCTTGGCCCTAATGGGCGTTTGGGTCAATGGATGACCGAGGTGATTCATGAGCGATTAAGCTCAATGGTGCCAAATGATGGCAATGGTGGTGGATGACTTGGCCTGGGAGGCAAGTCTTCCAAGTCCTCTAGGAAAGGATTTGGTGATGTTGGTGGAGTAGAAAATAACTCCATGGGAGTGAGAGTGGGAGACCTTGGTGAAGGTGGTGAGGTGTTTTGGATGTTTGGATGGGTGCGGTGGAGGTGAAGTGGGTGCTTTTGATGGTGGTGGAGTGGTGATCAATGTGTGATGAAGTGGGTGTAGCCAGGTAAGGTGTGTATCATCTCTAATGGGAGATGAGATTGTAAGTGGTGAGGAGTCGGATGATGAGCTAAGATGAGTAAGACAACAAGGCCTTACGCTAATTCTAGCGGTTTTCTTGCAAGGTTTTGGTGATGATTTAGTCATTTTTAACTTGGGTTTTGATTTGCTAGATAGTAATGAGAATAAGAAAGGTGTGAGGATGATCATGGTAAAGCCTTTCAATTTATAGAGGTGTAAAAATGTTGAGAGATGTGTTTGATTTGATGTTGAACCATTGAAGAGATGAGGTTCCTCATGATTTGGAAGTGGGTTGAATGCTAGTCATGTCACCCAAGTCAATCCATTCAAAGAAGATGGAGTGAAGAAGAAAAGATATGCAATAAATGTGTTCTAGTGGTGGAATTTCCTAATATTGATTACCGGGTTTGAAGGTACCAAAATTTGGTTCCTTCCTTTATGCCAAAGGGCTCCTTGGATGGATTTTCAAATTTTTGAATTTTGGTGGGAAATGGATTTCTTACATTCCTTAGTGGATAATACTAGTTCTAATGACGATTATAAACTAGTTAAGATTGATTTATAAGTGATGGAAGATAATTTGGAATTACGAAGAGTGAAATTGAGAAAATTACAGGAGGATCCACGGCACCAAAATCATACAGACGGAACCCAAAAAGGGTGCCGTCCCAGGTCCTTGTCTGAGATATGGCGGTACCAAATTATATAAGGACGGTACCAAAATAATGGTGCCGTCGATCCGTCAGTCTTGAAATTTGGACGAATGTTTCTCAAAATCAAATTTCAAAATCGAAAATTTTCTCAAAACTGTTATACTAAACATTTCTAGTTAGGAAAAGTAAATAACACATATGTAAACACGGTGGAGCATAGATTAAGAGCAAGGCTTATTGATTTTCACAATATAGTGAAAATGGGTAAAATTGATAACATACTTGTCTATCCCCACGCATGAGATTGTTAGCATACACCATTGTTTCAAGTTATATTATCATCCTACATAATAAAAACAACTAAATAGTATCAAACATTAACGATAATGCATTGTTCCAAACACTCCTTAAAGTATCCTTATTTGTCCAACTTCTTGTAAATTTTGTTCATCATCCTATCAAGGCACTTGAACATTCCCTTAGTTTGCTTGAATTACCGATTCATTCTCAATTTCGGGAAGAGATGTGTAATACTCTTGAGGTGGAAGGCGAGAGCTTGGAAGACCATCCTCGGAGCTATTTGATGATGATGATGAAGGAGTTGGAGGTTTAGCTCTCTTGCCTTTAGTCTTAGCAACTCGAGCATCACTCAAGGCACAAAGATGTGAGGATGAGATCATATTGAAGGTGCATCCCTTTGGGGTTGGTGGAATTGGAGCGAAGTTTCTATATAGGCGGGTGAGAAGCATCCGTATGGAAGAACAACGGATCCTTGAGTTGGAATATCAATCATTCTCCTAGCTATGTAGTAGGCTAAGTTGAATGGTTGTCGGGTGGACAAGTTGTAAAGCATGTGACAAAGACAAGCGTTTATGTGATCCCTATTTCCTATGGTGCTAATAGCGTTTGCTCTAAGTAACTCCTCCCATTTCTTAAATTCGTGCTTGAGTTCATTGAGCTCCATTCCATATGGATCTCGGTCTACCTCTTTTCCCTGGGTGACTCGGGTTGTATCCGTTTTTGGGTTAAAAGGTGTTCACGGATGACATCCTTATCGGCTAAGCAGGTTACGTGGGGAGAGGCGGTCATTGATTGCATCAAGGCGGTGGTGACCACTTATCCGTGTGACACAAGTTCCACGGTTGGGAATTCCTAGTACTCTAGCAAAGTCACTTAAAGTGATGGTGTAGTCATTTTGGTTGATTCTAAAGCTAAGACAAAACTCATCATCTTCATCACTAAAACCGGTCACACTAGCATAGAATTCTAATCTGAACCTAGGACAAATTGGTTCATCAATGTCAAGAAGGCAGTCGAATTGAATGGCGGCTAGTTCTTCACGAAGATTGGTATGCTCAAGGAAGGATGAGTGAATGGTTCTACCTGGAAATACCTTGATTCTAGACCCTAAATATTTCTACTTGTTCCTTGGTGAGTCCTTTGGTTTTGTGGTGTTTGGGAATGTAGTTAAGGGTGTCTTTGTGATCATAGAATCTTGCGGCTACCATGGTTATTCCTAAGGACAAGAATTAACATGTTAAAAATGAAAATGAATTTTAACATTTTGATTCTAGTGTGTGCCTATATAAAACAATTTGGAGTTGCGGTTATCTCGACTCATTTTATGCACAAAATGGTTTTAGTGGAGTGTTTGGAAAATACCATGAGATAACCCAAATGCTCCTAATTCAATGTGGCTACATTTGAATATGCAGGAGTGCATATTAGTTATGCAATACCTTTAGTATTCAAGAGCATGCAAGTGATGAAAATACTAACGTTTCTATTTGTATTAGCAATGAAAATGTTTTCCTATAAGTGAGAAGCTTTTCAAAACTTTTGACATGGGGTGTTTGGTTGTTTGAATAAGGCCTTATATTTATTATCTATCAATTAGTAGGAAACATGATTTGTTTATGCAATATGATAATGTAGTATCTAATTTGAATGACTAGTTATGCAATTTGCCAATTGAATTCATATTTGGTATAAAAGCATACATAAAACCCATGTAATGATTTGTGATAGTTTTGTGCATAAATAAGAATCCTAGACTCGAAATTAAGAGATGAAGTGTAGTTAGGATACTTACAATGATGTTATCTTGATGATTAGTGAGTGGGAAGATGACAATAATGAGCTTGGTTTAAGTTTTACGTTTTGGTAAAGTGGGTTGTGAGGAAGAAGATGTTATGTATAAAGCGGTTTTGTACATAGACACCACGGACCGAGACGGTACCAAATTTTGGTTCCGTCCGTGTGGTCGTTGGTCTGGGCTGGCTCTGATGTGAATACAAGGCTAAATTGTTTTGGTTTGACTATTCTAATGTTTTAGGCTATGTTTATCCACATGTTTGGTTCCATTAACCTAAACCAAGTCTAAGAAGATTAAAGGTTCTCGTTTAGAGGTTTAGTAAGGATGTCGGCAATGTTGTCTTGAGGATACTTTCTCGATTGAAATGTTTCCTTTTGAACATTGTCGCGAAGAAAGTGATGACGGATTTCAATGTGCTTTATGCGAGCATGTTGAGCGGATTCTTCTTGAGGTCGATGGCTCCTTTGTTGTCATGAAGTATCACAATGTCGTTGAGATGAATTCGTAGTCTCGAGCTTGCTTCATCCAAAGAGCTTGTTGACATGCTTTTCGGTGAGGCGTATTCGGCTTGATGGTAGAGATGGCTAAAGCCGTTTGCTTCTTTGCAAACCATGAGGTGAGACAATGTCCAACAAAAGTGCAAATACCACTTGTACTTTTCTATCGACATAATCAGGCATGATCCGATCGGCATACACTATGGTTTCTATACCGTTCCTTTGGGATACCATAATCCTAAACACGTTGTTCCCTTAATATATCTAAAAATCCTTTTTAATGCTTCTAAATGTGATGCCTTTGGGTTTTCTTGAAAGCGAGCACATAGACAAACACTAAACATAATGTCGGTCTACTAGCCGTAAGATAGAGTAGCTACCAATCATTCCTCTATATTTAGTGTTATCTACGGATTCACCTTCTTAGTCCTTGGTGAGTTTAGTGTCCGAGGACATGGGTGTTTTAGTTGGTTTGGAATCTTCAAGACCAAATTTCTTAAGCATGTCTTTTATATATTTAGATTGATTAAAGAAAATACCATCTTCTAGTTGTTTAATTTGAAGTCCTAGAAAGAGTTTAACTACCCATCATACTCATTTCAAACTCGTCATGCATGATTTTAGAAATCATTACATAGTTCTTGACAAGTTGATCCGAATATAATGTCATCAACGTATATTTGAACAATAATAATTTGTGATTCCTTTTCTTAGTAAAAGAGTATTATCTACTAATCCCATAGTATATTTGTTATCAATAAGAAAAGTCTTAAGGCAGTGCGTACCAAGCTTTAGGTGCTTGTTTAAGGCCGTATAATGCTTTCTTGAGTTTGAAGACATGATGTGGTTTCTCAAAGTCGGTAAAACCGGGAGGTTGAGCAACATACACTTCTTCGTTAATAAACCCATTAAGAAAAGCACTTTTAACATCCATTTGAAATAATTTAAAATCATAAGCACATGCATAAGCAAGTAATATTCTAATAGATTCAAGTCTAGCTACCGTGCATAAGTTTCATCATAGTCAATTCCTTCTTGTTGATTATAACCTTGTGCAACAAGCCTAGCTTTGTTTCTAGATACTATACCATTTTCGTCCATTTTGTTTGAAAGACCCATTTTGTTCCAATTATAGTTTGATCTTTGGGTTTTGGAACTAGTTTCCAAACATCATTTCTAACTAATTGGTTTAATTCTTCTTGCATGGCCATTACCCATGACTCATCTTTTATTGCTTCATTTATGGTTTTGGTTCAATGGTGGATACAAAACAAAAATGATTACTTTGATTTTGAGCTTGTGATCTTAAGGTTCTTTGATTAAGTTTTCCTATGACCTTTTCTAATGGATGACTTTTAGATTCTTTTATGTTGACAATTTCCTTATTTAATGGTTCATCTTCCTTGTTATTATTAATTTGACTTTCAATTATTTGACTTTCAACTAAGTCATCATCTACCAGTGATGTCTTAGGGAGGTGGACTTTCGTCAAATGTTATGTTCAACGATTCCTCGACTATCATTGTTTCTTTATTTAGGACAATGTAAGCTTTACTAGTTTGAGAGTAACCAAGAAATACACCTTCATAAGACTTTGGGTCAAACTTGGTGAGATAATCCTTAGTGTTAAGAATAAAACATTTGCAACCAAAGACTTTAAAATATCCTAATGTTGGCTTTTACCTTTATAAAGTTCATATGGTGTTTTGTTTAGGAAAGGGCGTATTAGGACTCTATTTAAAATATATGTAGAAGTGTCAGCGGCGTTACACCAAAACTTTTGAGGAATGTTTTGTTCATTAAGCATTGTTCTACTCATTTCTTGAATTGTTCTATTTTACGTTCTACTACTCCATTTGATTGAGGTGTTCGTGGGCGGAAAAGTTATGTGTTATACCATTTGTATCACAAAAGTTTCCAAATTGAGTTTCGTTGTCAAATTCACGACCATGATCCGTTCGGATCGACACAATTTGACACCTAGAAGATTTTGAATTTTCTTGCTAAGTATTTCAAATTTATCAAAAGCTTCATTTTGGTTTTCAAAATAACGTCCAAGTAAACCTTGAGTAATCATCTACTATGACCAAAGTGTATAAGTTGCCTCCATAGCTTCTTATAGCGGATGGTCCAAACAAATCCATATGTAATAATTCTAGACACTTAGATGTAGATACCATATTTTTAGATTTGTGACTACTATGTGTTTGTTTACCAATTTTGCAAGCGTCGCAAAGTGTTGGTCATATTTTAGTTTTGGCAAATTCTAACTAACTCTTTTGAAGATAGGTTTTGTATAAGTCTCATATTAGCGTGACCTAAGCGTCTATGCCAAAGAGATGAGCTATCGTCTAATGTTGTTAGGCAAAGTTTGTCATTATATGTTTTATCTATTTTCATGACGTATATGTTATTTTCCTAACTCCTTTAGCTATGGTGATACCATCTTTTAGTATTTTACTACCATTTTCATCAAATAGTACTTTATACTTTTATCGCATAGTTGGCTAATACTAAGTAGATTAAATCCTAACCTATCCACATGAGCAACATTTTCAATAGTTAGAGAGTTATGAGCAATCGTGCCTTTGCCAATGATTTTGCTTTTGAGATTGCTACGAAAGTGACATTACCTCCGTCATACTCTTGGTATGATGAGAAGAGACTTTGTTGCCCGTCATGTGTCATGAGCATCCACTATCTTTTATCCATTCATCGGGTTCCAATCCAACTTTCAAACATACCTAAGAAGCGAATAACTCAAACATTTGGTCCCCGATATCTCATGGGTCCGTTTGGGTTAAACATACCATTATTTGATTCATGTATGGAAATGATGGATAAGGGTTCCATGGCATGTGTCTGGGTTTGATATGGTCTAGGAAAGTTTTGATTCAACCGTTGTGTTGGTAGTTATGTTGAGCGTTGTGGTTGCTCTTAGGAAAGGCGTTTGGCAAAGAAGTTTTATGTCGTTGTTGAGTAGTTTTGATCTAAATTCATTTTAATAAGTCCTACTCGATATAATGGTGGTTTTAGTTTAACATTATCATTGGTTTTCTTTGTTATTTTAACAAATTCGATCGATCCGTATTGCGAACATTACATTACTTGAAGTACCGTGATACCGTTTTGCTGACGGACGGAACCCTTTTTGGTTCCGTCTGGTCCGTCTTGTCTGACAGCGGTTGATGAGAATGTTCGTCCTTTTCGACCGTTTTGTTTTGACTCTTAGGAATTAAAACTTCATTAAACCCTAGCCCATTCATGTCTCACGGTGTTTTATGGTTTTAACTATTTCATCGGCAATAGCGATGTTTTTGTTAAACCTTTTAAACTTAGAATTATTTTCTATTAAAACTTCTTGTGTGAGCTTTAGTTTTCTATTTCAAGATTTAGCTCTTGACATGATTTACAATCATTGTCATTTGCTTTTCCTTTTTCAAGTCGTTTTGCTTTTCTTTTAACTCATATACTTCATTTTCCAAAACTCCTTTTAGTTTTAGAAATTTATTTTTAGTTATGATTTTAGACTTAGCTCACACAATTGATTATATTGTTTTTGCAAGGTGTCATCATCTATGGAAGAATAAGAAGAATCGGAAAGTACCTCATTTGACTCATGTGCCATTAGGCGATCTCTTCCTTGCTTGATTCTTCATCGTCTTCACTATCACTCCAGCACCACTTACAAAAGCTCGTTGAGTTTTGCTCTTGGGAGGCTTGGGACATTCTCTATGAGATGACTTGTATCACCGCATCTAAAACACTTTCTTTCACCTTTGATCTTCTTATCATCCCGATCTTTTCGGAATGGCTTCTTTTCTTCTCGAGGTTGTCTTACAAACTTTCCTCTTCTAAAGAACTTCTTGAAATCTCTAACGGCCATGGCATACTCCTCATCTTCACTATCGGAACAAGATTCACCATCATCGCAGATTCCGCCTTTGCTTTAAGAGCAACGGTTTGATCTTCTCCTTTCTTCCTTTGATGATCTCGAATCTTTCTCCATTACCATTTCGTGAACTTTGAGGTTGCCAATTAGCTCGTCTAGTGACATTATTGAGAGATCTTTTATTCTTCAATAGCGGTCACTTTAGCTCTCCATTTGGGATGGAGTGCTCTGAAATTTCGACAAAGTTCTTACTACGAAAAAGATTAGTCAAGTGCTTTAAGTGATGTAATGATAGTGTTAAAGCAGGCAAATCCACAATCAATGGTTTCATCTTGAGGATAACAAATTGTTCATATTGTTGAACAAGAAGATCAATTTTGTTATCCTTGACTTGTGAATTACCTTGATGTGTAACAATTAAAGATTCCCAAATATCTTTGGCGGTTTCACACATAAAAATTCTTTCATATTCTTTTCTAGGTAAAGCATTATAAAGCATCATTTTAGCTTCATTATTTTTAGCAACTAATTTCTTTTGTTCATCAACGGAAATATCCTTTGTTGTAGAACTAAATCTCCTTTAACAATAATAAACCAAAGATCTATATCTTTTGATTTTACATATGTTTCAAAACGGTTTTTCCAATAGATAAATCCATTGGTTTCAAAGAGTGGTGGTCTTTGCATAGATTGCCCTTCTTTAAAGTTTTCAGAATCCATGGATCGTTTCAAGTTTATAAAATACAAGTTATTTTAGAAATTCTTGAGCAACGAGGCTCTGATACCAATTGTAGAAAACTAGAAGGGGGTTGAATAGTTTACTGATTAAAAACTTTGTTTTGAAACTTTATAGAAAGATCAATTGATATTGATCTTTAGTATGTTAATGAAATATGCAAGCAATATGTAGTAAGTAAGTAAGGAAAGAAATGATCAAACCACAACAAGTTGTTTATAGTGGTTCGGCCTACAAGGACTCTTTTTTTTTCGCCTACTCCACTCCCGAGTCTCACTCGAGAGTTTAACTTCACTAGTCAACAAGCTCCTTTCACCGTGGAGAAAACCTTTACACTTAACTACACTATTTAGACACTAAGCTAGATGTCGAGTTCTTTCCAAGGGTACAACTACTCCCACACACAATGTATTTTGAGGACTAAAATACTAACCACTCACACTCACAAAGATTATGATGGTTTGATACAACAATGAAGTATGGATCAACACTAGATCATACAACACTAAACAAACAAGACTTCCAACTTCTCGTTGAAGCTTGAATATGACTTGATCTTCTTTGCTACAAAGAGATCACTAATATGATATGAGCCCGAGTTAGAAAGGTTAGAGAAGATATGTATGAGAGTATGTTTGAAAGGGATGAGAAACTACTTGGCTTGGCATTGCTATTTATAGCCAAAATGGACGAGGGCGTCCACGGACCGCGGACCCCTTAAAAGGGTTCCGCCTGTACCCAATTAGTACCGCCGGGTGACGACAAGATATCAAATCTTGCTTAAAGTCAACTCGATCTAAGAGATTGTGCAAGATATGGAGAGTATAAATCTTCACAAAATATCTAATGGAATCTACAATGATTCCCATGATGTAATACATGATGTCAAATGTTGTATTACTATTAATAGAAATATGCAAATGCTTAAGTAGTGTTTGGTTTAAGAACCTAACACATTCTACAAACTACTATCATACATAATGATTAGAGTCATATCAAGATGTTACTAATCATAAATGTAAATGCTTGAATGATGAATATATTGTTTGAGAAAGCTTGTTTTAATATCTAATAAACTTGACAAGCTTTAAGCTTTTATAAATTAAATTTACTTTTGTCGTTAACAAAACTTAGGCAAAGATCAAAAATATAAATAACGTTTAATGACGATATTTGTATTAACATAATGTACTCGAAAAAACTGGTTTCGTAACTTGGTTTTTCTGTAACAGTGAGAAAATAGGCCCAACCATGCTGATAACAGCTTGATTTTAAGCTGTTAAAAGCTTCTTTTTGTTCCCTACTTGGTTTATTTTGCATCTCTACTATGCTAACCATGTTTTTGTAGCATCTCCTTGCCTTTGAAGCTTGTTTCTCAGCTTAAAAATAAGCTTAAAAAGCCACGATTGGGTCATCTCGCAACTGCTTACAAACAACAGTCATCTTTTTTTTCATTAGCTTAGTGGTAGTTTGGCTTAGTTTATTTAAGTGGTTAGATGTTTAAGTAGTACATTTAGATTAATTTAAGCTCATTCATAGTTAGCTTATTAGTGTTTATAAACAACCTTAGTGCTTAATTCCCATTTAGTAGCTTCTTAGGACTCCCAGTGTAGCTTCGTTGAGCCAGCCTTATTCCCTTATTTCCACTTGTTTCAATTCTTGTTTTAAGCATATTTAAGTATAAATGCGATTGCATGTAAGCCAATTCTTGCTTATCCAGCTGCCTTAGTTGCTTTATCTTGTGTTTAATCGCTGCTAAAGGGGTGTTTGGGGTGAGCCTTTGTCCAAACTGTGAACATTAAAATTTTGTTAATACGACTTTTCAAAAGTATTTTCTAAGAGTTTTCTTTTTACAAAAGTGCTTATCTTAGTTTATGTGGTACGTATGCAACTTAAGTAGTCCTTAAAACTACCTAAAGGGTGTTGGTTTCTTTCTTTGTCCAAAAGCAGGCGCCAATAAGTCATCAAAAGCGACTTATTGCCTTGGTTTTAAAACATAGTTTTCACAAAAGTTCTTGGGTTTAGTTGTATCTTCAAACTTCAAAAGAAAATCAAAAAAATGTTTTGCAAAACACAGCATAGTGGGACTCGAACCCAGCCATCGACTCACACATGACACGCTCTACCAAGCGCCCTTGGGACTTGTCTCATTATTTTCTTGCACACTTAAATCTTTAAGGTATCCACAGGCGGTTTGTGAATTAAGCTTTCTTTAGCTTATTTTGAGCTTATTTTGAATAGCGACCCATAGTTTTATTATTTTATTAGAACCGACATACTTTAAAGAGCGTTTTGTGAATTTTCAAATTTTCTAAAGTAGTTTAGTAATTTTAATTAATTAATTAGATTAAAATAGTTTTTAATTGTAGTAATTAATTTAAAAGTCGAAAAAATACCAGTCTTTTCTAAAATTATTTTAGTCAAATAGAACGTAGGAAAATTGATTTCACACCGTAGTATAAATTGCAAAATTTTTACGTTTATGGCTCGGGTGGTTCTTAGGTTTTACGTTTTTAGTTTTAGCACCTAGGACTTAGTGTAGCTTCGTTTATCATTCCTTAGGCTTAGTGATAGTTTATTTTTAGTTTATTAGGGTTCCTTGCCTTAATTACCTTCCGTTCATTAATTTGTAGAAAGGTAATTCAAAACAAACAAATCATTAAAACCAATTCAAGTTCAAATCACGAAACTCAACGAATCCTTCCATTCGCACCTCGTTGGGACACGACCGGAAATCAATTTTCGGTATCATTTTATCACACCCGTGAGGTTTGGCACGTTGACCTTTTCCTAAAGGTTAATTTGTCGAATTTTATTGATATTGTGTTTGTTTTCTGCCACCACTTTACGAATCAAATTTTGGCGCTTTTGCCGGGTGTGTTGCGACAATATCGTGAAGTTTTTGCGATTAGTGACTTGAAGAACCTTCCTCGTGAAGTTATTGTTTTTATAAAAATACAAAAATACAAAAATATTTTTCTTTTCTTTGTATATATATGTAAAGATTAAAAATACAAAAAGATTTTTGCTTGTTGTTTTAAATAATATAGAAGACACAATCAATATAACATTCTCAAGCGAGGTGTTATCATTATAAGTTCGAGCTAAAGATTTAAAACTTGCCTTTGTATCGCTCGTGTTTTGGTTTACTTTTATCGGTTTAACAAAGCGTGTGAGGGTATAAGGACGGCGACATTAAATGCAGGTTGAAAAGATCACGGGTTTTAATAAACATTGACGACCTACAAAGTCTCTCCGCTCCTTTGTGCGTTTACTTATAAGTGATCATTTCGTGGGATTATTGGTTTAAGTTCACTTTGTGTTTTGCCTCGGTCTTGTTTTAATTGAAAGTGTTGTTTTAGAAGTGCATGCTTTTCGCTCATAAGCTTCGTGGGCGTAACAGTAACCAAGCAAGCGTGCAGAGATACGTCTGGTTGAACAACCCACCATGACACAAAATCAAGCTCCGATCTCCGAGCGATGGAGGCTTTGCCAACCCACGATGGATGGGCGGGCGGTCCTATTGCCCGATCGACATCGAACCCGCAGTTTTGGTTTAAGCATCACATGATTCAACAAGTCCAAAGTTTTGCCAATTTCACGGATCACGGGTGGCGATGCCAACAAGCATCTCGACAAATTTCTCACCGTCACCCAAATATGAAGCAAAATGGGGTCACCGATGGCGCCCTTCGCTATACCTCTTTCCATATTCCTTGGCGCTTCATGCCACCGCATGGTTTGATCGTCTTCCCAAAATTCAATCCATAGTTTCGATGAAATGATCTCCAAATTCTTGGCGAAATACTTTCCACCGTCGATGGTGGCGAAACTACGGAATGAAATCGATAATTTTCGGCGACATCGATGAGTCCTTATTTGAGACATGGGAGCGCTATAAGCTTTCGATTGATCGATGTCCGAACCACAATATGTTGCTTGTCACCCAAATAGACACATTCTATAACGGGTTAACATTGAGACATCGTGACACGATAAATCTTCTTCTGCGGTGGTACCTTTATGAAAAAGCGACGAAGAGTGCTATGATCTCATTGAAAACATGAGCGCCCACCACAATTATTAGGATTCCTCGGTAGGAGGTAGAGTCAAGGAGATCTACCACCCTTCCATCTTGGAATACTGCGACTCTAACCAAAGATTGAAGAAATATCCTGCTGCCGTATTTAAAATGAGTCAAAATAATAACAATCGACAAGTGAGTGTAAGTAAACAAAAGTTGTGAAACTTGTGGTGGTCCACATCCTTATTTTGAGTGTCCGACCTCCGGTGGCTTCACTCAGAAGGCGTTTATGCCGCTCGGTTCCTACAATCGGAGGTAATTCCTACCAACCATGAGGGCCGAAACCTTCTCATTATCGTTCTAACAATTTCCTTGGACCACCGGGTTTAATCAAAATCGAACAATCGGAATGTGCAAAATAGAAATAATCAGTTCAATCAAAATCGAGTCGAATCAGATTTTCAAAATCAAAATCAAGGAAATTTCAATCAAAACCGATTCAAGCTCCTCAACAAAATGTGCATGCCGACCTCCTCGAGCTTCCATTGATATTGCGAATTACATCAAAAGCAATGAAGCTAAGATGGTGTCCATGCAAAATCAAATTACCACTTTGAAGAATGATTTCACTTAGAGCTTAGAGCTACTAGTAACAAAATTGATCAATCTCAAGCAAGATTGAAAGCATGTTTGCTAGTCTCGTGAGTCAAAGAATCAAGCTTGACTTGGTGCTCTTCAAGTAATACCATTCCCAACCCAAAGGTGAATTGAATGCTATTGCCACCAGTGGTAAGTCTTATGAGGACCCTCGATGCCTAATCCTTCTCGGTGAGGGATGTGGAGCGAGCCCGAGGTATCAAAGGACAAGGTGCATAACTCGAGCCCAAGTACCGCAGAAGTCAATCTCCGGTGGTCTTACCTCCGATTCGGAACCCGTTGTTCGATGACCATTCCTAAGCCTTCACTTCCTTATCCTTCAAGGCTTAATGACCAAAAGCTCCGTGATAAAACTAGTCAACAAATGGAGAAGCTTATCCAAATCTTTCAAGATTTGCGCCGAGATTAGTTTCATGGACGCTTTCTTCTAATGCCAAGTTCGGTCCAATAATCAAAATTTGTTGAATAACAAAGAAAAGATTTCGAAATGGCTAAAACTTCTTTGAACGAAAATTGTTCGTGTTATCCTTAAAAACTTCCAGAAAGTTAGGAGACCGGAAAATTTCTCATCCATGTGATTTTCAAGGCATAGTTCAATGCTCGCGCTTGGCGATCTTGGTGCTAGCATTAACTTGATGCCACTCCATGTGGAAAAAGCTTTCATTACCTCCGCTTACACCTACATGTATGATCCTCGAGCTTGCGGACGTACAAGTTCTCGTCCGCTGGGTATAGCGAGGATGTATTTGTCAGTAGGCAAGTTTCATTTCCCGCCGACTTTGTTGTTGTCGAATTTGATGCCGATCCCAGTACCCTCATCCTTGGGAGGTGCTTCTTAAAAGCAGGTGCATTGATCGGCGTTGATGAAGGAAATCACTTTCGGGTAAACAAGGAAGCCGTTACTTTCAATCTCGATCAAGTTCACGAAATACTCCCCGATTATGGAGACAATTCCGTCAACAAAATTGATGTCCTTGACATTGTGTCGGAGGAGTATTCTCAAAAATTCTTGGATTCTCGGTGGCAATCCACTTGGTTGATCCCATCGTTGCTCTCTTCTCGTCCCTCGCTCCGTTTGAGGAAGTGACTTTATTTGGAATAGTTTGAAGCATACTTGGCTAGTGATTACATTCCATGGGAAATTGATCACGCTCCCATCGACATTGAGGAGATATACTTCTCATCGAGAAGATGCTCAATGAAGATCCTTCATCACTCCTCTCAAGAACTTCATAAAGGAAATCAAAACAATTGAAAATTCTAATAATCCTCCAGGGTCGAACTTAAGGACTTACCACCTCATCTCGAGTATGCATTTTGGAGGTGACAATAAATCACCGTCATCATTACTAAAGACTTGAGTGAGGATGAAAAAACCGCTCTCATAAAGGTTTTGAAGTCACACAAGCGAGCCATCGCTTGGAACCTTCCGACATCAAGGGTATTGACCCGAGATTTGTACACACAAAATTCTCATGGAATATGACTTCAAACCCATGGTTCAACACCAAGAAGGGTGAATCCTAAAATTCATGAGGTTATCAAAGCGGAAGTCATAAAACTTCTCGATGCGGATTGATTTACCCTATCTCGGATAGTCCTTGGGTTAGCCCGTTCATTGTGTGCCCAAAAGGTGGCATTACCGTTGTTGAAAATGATGAAAGCGAGTTGATTCCTACTCGATTGGTTACGGGATGGCGTGTTTGCATTGACTATCGAAAGTTAAATGAAGCCACCCGTAAAGACCACTTTCCATTACCCTTCATGGACCAAATGCTTGAGAGATTAGCGGAAGCGAATACTATTGTTTTCTCGATGGTTTCTCGGGTTACTTCAAATACCCATTGACCCCAAAGATCAAGAAAAGACCACATTCACATATCCTTATAGAACATTTGCTTACCGGCGCATGCCTTTGACGTGTAATGCTCGATGCGTTCAAAGGTGTATGATGGCCATTTTCCATGACATGATCGAAAAGACTATGGAAGTCTTCATGGATGATTTTTCGGTCTTTGAGGATTCTTTTCAAACATGTCTCTCCATTTGGACAAGATGCTTGAGCGTTGTGAAAACACGAATCTTTGTCTAAATTGGGAGAAATGTCACTTTATGGTTAAGGAAGGAATTGTCCTTGGCCATAAGATTTCTAGAGCGGGATTGAGGTTGACAAAGCTAAAGTCGATGTCATTTCAAAATTACCTCCTCACTTGTTGTTAAAGGGTTAGAAGTTTCCTTGGTCATGCAGGTTTCTATCGTCGTTTCATTCAAGATTTTCGAAGATATCGACCTATGACCCGACTTCTTGAAAAAGACACTCCTTTCATCTTCTCAATGAGTGCATTGAAGCTTTTCAAACTCTTAAGAAGAAGCTCATTTGAAGCACCAATTCTAGTTGCCCCGATTGGGAATTACCATTTGAGCTTATATGCGGCATGGCGATTCGCCATAGGTGCCGTTTTGGAGACAGCGAAAATCAAAACATTCCGGCCTATACATTATGCTAGCAAAACTTTGACCGAAGCTCAAGCACATTACACTCTGACGGAGAAAATTACTAGTCGTGGTGTATGCTTTCAAGTTTCGGCCATACGATCTTGTCCAAAAGCATAGTGTATCACGGATCACTCGACCTCAAATATCTCTTTGCTAAGCAAGATGCAAAGCGAGATTGCTCCGATGGGTTCTCCTCCTACAAGAATTTGATATCATTATCCGTGATAAAAGGGCCCGGAGAACCTAGCGGCTCATCATCTCTCGTCTTGAAAATCCACATCAAGGTGTGCTCGAGAAAAGGAAATAAATGAAACGTTTCCTCAGAGACTCTTAATGTGGTATCTCATCATGAAAATTGAGTACCCATGGTTTGCCGACTTTGCAAACTATCATGCGGGTAACTTTGTTGTGAAAGGATGTCGTCCCAACAAAAGAACAAATTTTCAAAGATGTTAAGCATTATTTCAGGACGACCCTACTTGTTTAAGGTTTGTGCGGATCAAGTCATCCGGCGGTGTGTTCACGGCCAGAAGCGGATAAATTCTCAAGGCTTGTCATCATGGACCCGGGGGGACATCATGGCCCGAACTACACCGCTAAAAGGTGTTTGATTCCGGTTTCTATTGGCCCACGATTTATAAAGATGCCCATGACCTCGTCAATCTTGCGACTCTTGCCAGCGTCATAGCAACATCTCTAAAGAGATGAAATGCCTCAAATGCCATTCAAGTGTGCGAGATCTTTGGCGTTTGGGGCATTGACTTTATGGGTCCGTTCCGTCTTCTCGAGGGAACAAGTATATACTAAGTGGCGGTCGATTACTTGTCTAAATGGGTGGAAGCGAAGCGCCCCCATACGACGCCGAGTAGTTGTGAAATTCTTGAAGTCTCTCTTTACCGTTTGGAACTCCCGTGCCATCATTAGTGATCGCGGTGCGCACTTTTGCAGCGACGATTCGCAAAGTCATGCTTAAATCTGATGTCACTCACCGTCTTTCTACAGTATCACCCACAAACTAGTGGGCAAGTGGAAGTTTCGAATCGTGGTTGAAAAGAATCTTGGAGAGGACCGTAGGTGGCAACCGTGCCTCTTGGTGGGACAAACTTGAAGATGCACTTTGGGCCTTCGTACTGCTTACAAAACACCCATCGGTGTACTCCTTACAAGCTTGTATATGGAAAGGCGTGTCATCTCCGTCGAGCTCGAGCACAAAGCCTATTGGGCCTTGAAGCATGTAAATTTTGACCTTAAGTCAGCGGGTGATCATCGGAAAGTTCAACTCAATGAATTAAATGAACTCCGTGATCATGCTTACGAGAACTCGTTGATTTATAAAGAAAAGACAAAGAAGATCCATGACTCGAAGATTAAGAACCGCGTTTTCAGCGTTGGTGACCGAGTCCTTCTTTTCAATTCTAGATTGAAAATCTTCTCGGGAAACTTAAGACCCGTTGGACGGTCCATTCACCATTGCCAAAGTTTTTCCATATGGCCGTCGAGTTATCTCAAGCGGCGGACCAAACTTCAGGTGAATGGACATAGATTGGCTTTATTATTTTGGAGGGACATACCATCCTTGGTTGTCCGGATCTAAACTTTCCCATGAACAAATGAATGCGGGGATCGAGTCAAGCTAGCGACTAGGAATCAAAAACAGTAGCCACTATATGGGTTTTCACCGTATTTGACTTCTTTCTACTTTCTACCACCACTAGTGTGGGGTTGCCCATTGTTGTATATAAAGTTTTACGAAAAAAAAAAAAAAAATTCAAATAATGGTCGTAGTATTTCCTTTTACGTTCTATGTTTGGCATAACGCGGTACTTTGAATATTGAGGCAATATTCATTTCTAGTGTGGGGAAATTCTCACGAATTTTATCATGTAATTATACCACCCAATTCTCCCGTTTTTGGCCAAAATTTTTTGGAGTAAGTGTTTTACCTTACTCAATCGGTTATCGATCCGCCATGTCTAATAAACAAAAGGATTGGCTAATCCGAGAACAACGGCTCTTGGTAAAGATATCTCAAATCCGTTGACGACTTGCAATTTGCCCAAAATTGTATGGTGTTATTTCGTATCCTTAAAAGTGAAGAGTTGGCTAGCCCGCAAGTTTATGGCTTGTGGTAAAGCGATGGAAAAACCATAATTGTGTCGACTCACCAAAGATAATATTGATAATTTATCAAAGAGTTGGCTAGTCCGAAGCAAAGCGGCTTACGGTAAAGACAAATCAAATCAGTTGAGGCGGTGGTTTGCTCAAATCACATGGTTATCGATGTACCATAGTTCTTACTTGAATTGAAACATTTGGCTACTCCGAGTAATGGCTTTTGGTAAAGAGATTCAAATCCATTAAGTTTTCTCAAAAGATTGCTAGGGACTAGCAATAGTTTAGTGTGGGGGATTGATGGTGTGTAAATACTCATCATTTTTGATCAATCTGAGCGCAAAACACTTAAAAAGCAGCTCGAAATACATCAAAATCAAAATATCACAAAATTGTATTTTATATGTTTCGGATGCAAAATGTTTAAAATCGGATGAAAAATGAGCTAAGTTTGCATAATTGGCGTTTAGGTCCCCGACTTTCAAATCTTGTCGAGAAATAGTCCACGAGCACTTATTTTAAAGAAAAGTCACCAAAGGTCATTTGGAATCATAAATTGTCATAATTAGTCCTTTGGTGAAAAGTTCCAAAAGTTTTGAGAAATTACAGTTTTGATGCCTGGATTTTAAAAATGGTCATGTTTAGTCCTTGGAATTTCATAATTGGTAAAAGTGGTCCTTAAATTATTTGAGAATGACAAGTTTGGCCCTTGGATAATAATTTCAGAATTTACACGTTGGACCCTGGATTTTCAGAATATGCACAAATGGTCCCTAAGCTATTAATTGGGTTTAAAATTAATCCTAAACCCATTTAACAACCCAAGCCCAATCCACACCGGTCCAATACCGTTTACCCTAACCTACCCGGTCAAAGTATTAACACCCCACCTCCCCACCTTTCTTCTTCCCCTGTCTTCATGAACACACACACGCGAACCTGAAGAAAAAAAATAAAAAATACCTCCCTTTGTCCCTGTTTCTCATTTGCAACACAACCCATCCCGGACACTCAACCTCAATCTAAACCTCTTACCGGATAAACCCAATTCCCAAACCCACTTTCACTACCCTCCTCCCAAATGCCATTGTGGCAATCTAAGCACATAAGACCCATGGACGGTGTGATATATCTAAATGGTACCTAACTCTATTAGATGGCCAAGATTGGATGAAGAAAGCACAAGTGATGATTTGAAGACCATCAAGATTTTAGTATAAAAGGAGAGCTTGTAGCCATTGTATAAGGCACCTAGGTTTTTAGTTTTAAAATTAGTTTTAACTTTTAATTCGATTGTAATGTTTTTAAATTAATGAAAAGTTTTATTTTCTACTTATTTGTCTAATTTTACGCTTATTATGCAAGTGCTTAATTGCTTGTTACTAATTTTCAATTGTTCTTACTAGTTATTCTAAGCTTTTAATTCGGTTTTCAAATCCAAGTTTTAAGTTTTACCAAATCTTTTTAGTGAAAGACACTCTTAAGGAGTGTTTGGGTTAGTTTCTAAGATAATCAAAACCTCATTTTACCCATTTGACTTGCCAAGTCAAAAGCCTATTGACGTCTTAGATTAGTCTTAACAGTTAGAACATGTTTGCAAAGATTTAAGTGAGTTTTAGTAAAACAAAAAAATGTTTATCTGTCTTTACGAAGGTGTACAGGGAATGACTAATCTTTCTTTGTTTTTGAAACTTTATCGAGCATTTTTGATGTTCAAAGTTGTCAAATTTGATCTTTCTTAAGTCATGGTGTCCCAAACTTAGCATGTGTTAATTATAATTGCACTATAATCTTCTTTGGGCTTAGTTTAATGTACTCGAAAAAAGCGGTTTAAGTAACTTGGTTTTTCATGCTGATGAAAATAGGCTGACCATGCGATATGACTTGATTTTAAGTTTGTTAAAAGCTTCTTTGTTCCTACTTGGTTTATTTTGCATCTCTACTATGCTAACCATGTTTTTGTAGCATCTCCTTGCCTTGGAAGCTTGTTTCTCGACAAAAATAAGCTTAAAAAGCCACGATGGTTGTCTCATGACTGCTGCTATGACTCAACAAGTCACTCCTTTTTTTTTTCATTAGCTTAGTGGTAGTTGGCTTGGTTTATTTAAGTGGTTAGATGTTTAAGTAGTACATTTAGATTAATTTAAGCTCATTCATAGTTAGCTTATTAGTGTTTATAAACAACCTTAGTGCTTAATTCCCATTTAGTAGCTTCTTAGGACTCCCCTAGTGTAGCTTACGTTGAGCCAACTGCTTATTCCCCTTATTTCCCTTGTTTCAATTCTTGTTTTAAGCATATTTAAGTATAAATGTAGTGCATGTAAGCCAATTCTTGCTTATCCACTGCCTTAGTTGCTTTATCTTGTGTTTAATCGCTGCTAAAGGGGTGTTTGGGGTGAGCCTTTGTCCAAGCATGAACATTAAAACATTAATACGACTTTTCAAAAGTATTTTCTAAGAGTTTTCTTTTACAAAAGTGCTTATCTTAGTTTATGTGGTACGTATGCAACAAAGTAGTCCTTAAAACTACCTAAAGGGTGTTGGTTTACATTCTTTGTCCAAGCAGACGCTAATAAGTCATCAAAAGCGACTTATTGCTTGTTGGTTTTATAAACATAGTTTTCACAAAAGTTCTTGGGTTTAGTTGTATCTTCAAACTTCAAAAAGAAAATCAAAAAAAAAAAAAATGTTTTGCAAAAACCTGGCATAGCTGGGACTCGAACCCACGCCATCCAGCTCATACACAACACGCTCTACCAACTGCCCTTGGGACTTGTCTCATTATTTTCTTGCACACTTAAATCTTTAAGGTATCCCTGGCAGTTTGTGAATTAAGCTTTCTTTAGCTTATTTTGAGCTTATTTTGAATAGCGACCCATAGTTTTATTATTTTTATTAGAACCAGCATACTTTAAAGAACGTTTTGTGAATTTTTCAAATTTTTCTAAAGTAGTTTAGTAATTTTAATTAATTAATTAGATTAAAATAGTTTTTAATTCGTAGTAATTAATTTAAAAGTCGAAAAAATACCCGGTCTTTTTCTAAAATTATTTTTAGTCAAATAGAGCGTAGGAAAATTGATTTCACACCAGTAGCCCTAAATTGCAAAATTTTTCGTTTATGGCTCGGGTGGTTCTGGGTTTTACGTTTTTTAGTTTTAGCACCCTAGGACTTAGTGTAGCCGTTTTATCATTCCTTAGGCTTAGTGATAGTTTATTTTAGTTTATTAGGGTTCCGCACCTTAATTACCTTCCGTTCATTAATTTGTAAGCGTAATTCAAAACAAACAAATCATTAAAACCAATTCAAGTTCAAATCACGAAACTCAACGAATCCTTCCATTCACACCTCGTTGGGACACGACCCGGAAATCAATTTTCCGGTATCATTTTATCACACCCGTGAGGTTTGGCACGTTGACCTTTTTCCTAAAAGGTTAATTTGTCGAATTTTACAGTTAATTTGATATATTGATATTGTGTTTGTTTTTCACCACTCACTTTACACGAATCATTAGTCGTGACTTATCTTGGTATCGTTTATTGGCTTTTATGAAATGAATTTACTAAGCGCGTGAAAAATAGAAAGGAGAGTTGGATTACTATAGTTATCCCCGCTCCGCTGTTGTGGGCGGGTATTCAACTAGTTGTTTTAAACTCTTGTATGTTTATTTATTAAGTATGACCTATCATGAATGAATGAAATAAAATACGGAGTAAAAAGGAAAAGTCGTACAACAACCTCCCTCCGGTGGCCCACACCAAACAAACAAACAAAATCAAAATGTCGGTAAAAAATCACACAGCACTCTCGTTCCTCACTCCTCACAAATCATTTCCATTAACTAACAACACGTACAATGGGGACCACAAACGAAACATTCCGCGGAAGCATTATATTCGACAAGGTATGGCGACTTTGAGAAAATGTTTTATATTATTTTTTGTGTGCATAAACTTGAAAAACATACTAACGTCGTTGTGTTTTGTTTACGTGTAGAAAACTGCTACCAAGGAGAAAACCCGTTGAGATGTAGTTGGTGAAGCTATCAAGTCACTCAATCTTACAAAGGACGAGGTTCATGTAACAACGGTAATTTCACCTTACTTTTTATCATGAATGCTTATCCATTTTTTCGTATATTTTTTTTTTACAATATCAACTTATTTGACTACTACCCTTTCATGTGGCGTAACTTCACATCCTTAATAAATGTGCTCACACGGGACCGACACCGACCTACTTCATGTTATTTCAACATAAATATTTTATATGTCAATTACCAAAGTTTTACCAACTTTCATTTTGCCACTTTACGTTGATCCGTTAACGACGATTATTAAGCGTTCAAGCTAAATTTTTGCTATCTATTAAAGTCTCCATGAAATCCTAGAATTTCTATAACTACGATTTTGGGTAACTAGACCATAAACCTTCAAGTACAACACTCCAAAGCTAAAGTAACAAGCTTTTAAATCACAAAACCCTAATATTACGATATCTCCGGTGTAAACCCTAAACTTCCAAAACCATGATTTTATACGGACGAATCACAAACCACTAATTATTAGGGTCATGTTTTCTAAAATATGAAATTACAAGTTTTCCAAGTCAAGGTACAAGTCATTAAAGCATAAAGAGTCAATAATTATATAAGGCTCATTATAAACCTCGGTGTACTCACCATAGAGCACATATTATAAGTCTTTTATGCACTGACTTTAAAATATATTTCATATACTTAATAATCCTAAGTACAAGTCCACTAAACCTAATTGATGGATCTAGACACACACCTGTGTCAATGATATTTTGTATAATATATTAAGCACGCGAATTTACTTAGTAATACTTAGAAGATAGATTGTATGATATTTTGTAAGTAAACATAGATTAAACACAAAACTTGAGCTCGATATTATTGATAAATATACGAGTGATCTTAGCTTATCACTGTGGTTACACCTTGAAGCCTTTGTGAGTATCGTGGTAATTAGAACACGTCGTAAGACAATAACCTAGGATCTCCTTTTATACAATGGGAGTCCTTTACAAGATAAGTATAAAGCTAACATTATAGAATATACACGAAATCTATTCTATACTTATCTAGGCGCGTTCATCTAAACATTATCTAATAGTGGGGTAGGTTCGGATGGTGTTCGTAGCCAATATTTCCTTAGGTCATTTAGATAGGACGAAGCATGATTCTATGATTATCGGGCTTGCTAAGATCATTGCGTCTGAAATCGTTTCGGGGCCGAGCGTCCACTTTCGGGGCGACATACGGAGAGAATACTTCTCTGTGTCTGGGATCGCTTCTTTCCCAGGCTCTCCTATCATTCCTTCTCCTGTCACCTCCCCTAAGGTTCCTATCTCTCGGGAACTGGAGGTTTCCTCTCCGGGATAGTTCGCCTGTTTCTCCCTTCGGCAACTCGGTGTTCTTATAAGCCTCTTTCGCTCGAATATAATCATCTACTCTAGTCATCATTTCTTTTACGGATTTCGGAACCTGATCAGAAAACTTTTTAGATAAGTCAGGGCACCGATGAGCACTCATGAACGCTGATATCTTCATGAGCTCCGGGACTCCTGGTATCCTACTAGCCTCGTCGGTCCATCGCTCTTTGAATACCGGTAGTGTTTCATTTGCCTGCCTAACAATCCGGGTGACCTCTGTGGGATCCTTCATGTTCTTTTGTCGTAGAGCAAACCTTGTAGTGAATTGTTCTCTCAGCTCGTCCCAATTGTCGATGCTCCCTGGTTCCAAATTGCTGAACCATCCTTGTGCTGCTCCATCCATGGTCTGTTGGAACATCCTGCACCACACCGGCATCGTCCATTCTCCCTGATTTGCTGCTCCCATGAAGCGGTTGATGTGATCGTCCGGATCAGCCGAACCATCATACAGCTTCAGGTTAGTAGGCATGATATACTTGGGACCAGCGACCTCTACTATCCTTCTTGTAAAGGGTGGCCAAGGGCCACTTCCTTATGGGGCTTCTTTGAGATCATCTTTGGGGTTTGGTGCGGGATCCTCCTCCTGCTCATCTTCGTCTCAGAAAGAGTGTCGGCCCCGTTGCATTGTACTTTACGAGGAGAGCCTCTAATGACGCCATCCGGGCTTGTATATGTTCGGTTATTCCGAGGTTTGAGTATTGAAGACCCCGCTCCCCGGCGTGTTCGGTGGTGAGGTGGGTTCGAGCGGATGTGTAACTCCGGACCGGTCATTCGATTCTCGGTAGAATGAATCGAGGTCCCACGGATGGCGCCAATTTGTTGAAGCAAATTCTTGTTCGGCTAGTTCTGCGTTCGGTGAAGGATTGGAAATTTCTGCACAATGTCTGAGCGCGTTAGCCTCGCGCCTCGGTGTTGTCCCGAGACCGGACTCGGCGTGAGGATGAGTAAAGGCGATAAATGTAGTAATAAATGTAGTAGAGAATGTAGGTGAAAAACTTAATGCAAGTTATTCAATGTGTTGGGGTATTTATCTACAGAACTTCCTATTCACGATACTATTCTACCACCGTTCGATCACTATTCCATGGCTATATTACATAACTGCGAACTATATACCACTCTACCTAGTAGCCACGTGGTAAAATCCCTAAAATCTGCGACATGGTCGGTAGTTATTACTCCTTGACCGGACGTCGGGATGACCGTCCGGATGGTGAGCTTGACCGGATGTTGGTCCGTTCAGGCACATCGTCGACATTATTGTAAATGATTTTCACTTTTGTGTTCTTACCGAGGCGTCAAAACATATTATGTGTGGAAAACTGCATTACTCTCTATGCAACAACCGTTTAATCTCTCATAAATCGCAATCGAACACCTCTTAGCTATTTGGGATGGTGAAAGATGACTTTGTAAAGGGTCAAAATTGTTTCGGTATGGGTCAGGGTCAGATTGACTCATTCATGATACATCTGTCCAAAGTATTCAACTAAATTAATATTACTCGTCATGTCAAATTTGATTCCAACAATCTTAATTTTCAATGATTTTGTTCACTGGGAAAATGTCAATATGTGATCTTATTCATTACAGACAACATTTGAATGACTTTTTAACTTGCTCTCTTTTTAAAAATATTTCATGGCGGTTCTACTTGTCGAATTATGACCTCTAACAGAAATTAGAAAGTACTGTGTGTGATACAAAGAACCTAATGGATCATGTAACACATAAAAGTAATTCTGTTTTCTAGGTTAACAAACAATCTACAAATTCAATTAAATTGTCATGATTTGTATAAGTGTTGATTTAGATTTTAAAGTTTCAGCACCAAAAACCCAATGAGCAAAAACTACCCGGTTCAAAAAGGAAAAACTCTATTATCCTGAAAATTATTGATATTATGCACGACCTTTGTCCCTAGGGGATTGATAGTCATGAACTCTGTTATACTACAGTACCTACTGATGCAGTCGAGGAGCACAAATTCCTTTGAATAGCATCATGCATTACGCGAAGGTCGCATTCATAAACTAAAACCCCTAAGAAAGGTGGCCTTTCAGCTCAGTTTATAACCACTAAAAGCACAAGAACCTAAAACAACTAAAACTATTGCCACTTTTAAGGCATCTCAACTTCAAAAACAGAGGCCCTCGCTGTTAAAACTTGAGGTGCTGCAGTAATCTCCAAGCGGCCTGTCCATTCTTCTCCTGGCTTCAAAGTAATCGGATTTGCAACCACCGCACCATCAACACAAACCATCCGTCTATATTCATCAACTCCCATATCTGTCATTGCTTTTGCCTTTTTAGCCCAAGGATTCCATACCACTAAAACACACAACAATAAACCAAAAAGGTCAGCAAAGGATCCACGTTTGACACATTAAGTCTGGATGAATACGTTATGAGCAATCAATCTTACCAACATCTGAGAGGCCTTCTCTTCTTATCACATATGTCCGCCTCCTTTCATGATCAAGTACAGCAACAATATTAGGAGACCCAAGATACACACGATCAAACTGAAATACCACACAGAACCAACATGAGCGTTATTCAAATTGCCATTAGATGTGACTGAAATGAGAAGTTACTAACAATTGAGATTTACCTCTGCTTCAAAGGTAATGGCGTCTCCTTGTTCAGTAAATCGTTCTTTTTTACAAAGGTTGTCCAAGTAGTCCATTGTTTCAAGCCCTTCAACCCTCACTTCGCTGTCATATAACATCACATTATAGTCAAAGTCAATTGTGCATTTATGCAAAGCCAATATTGAAAAGTTATGGTTAAAAAAAGTTGACTACTTTATTGATACCTGATGTCAGAAACTGATAGATAAGAGTGATAAGCAAATGAGAAGCGAAAAGGCTTCCATTAATGTTCCTGACTCTGGATGTTAAGGTCAGGTTGCCATTTAATCCAAGGCAGACTCTAAGGCGAAGCTCAAAGCTAAAAAGGGATCTCAATCAGCCACATGTGCCAATAAAAAAGGTGTGGTCCAAAATGATATCACAAATGGTTCACAAAGACTGAAAATAAATTAGAACCTGTGTGGCCAAATCTTGAGGTCTTCTTCAGATGGTTTCAGTAGCAAATCAATAAACGAACTCCCATTTGAAGATTTAGCAAGAAATGGTGGAGGAGCTTCATCGACAATCCAGAGCTTGTTTCTGGCAAATCCTTGTTGCTCAAGTGAACCACAATTACTAAACTGCACAATGAGTTGCATGTATAAACAGAGTCAACTCTGCTATCTACTTCTAGTTCAAAATTAGCGACTTTTTATAAAAGACTTATAGATTTACCTCAGGAAAACAGATTGCAATACCTCCTCGGTTCACTTTTGGGGCCTTAACAACCTGAAAATCGTCCAAAGTTGTACACATTAAGGTATTGTGTCCCAATTACAAAACATGATTTGCATACCTATTGGCTTACTGTCATTTTAACAAGCCATTGACGCTACTCATTTTGGTCCATTCTTGGCGTATTTTAAATAGTGACTAAACTAACAAAATCAATCAATGATTAGTTAATAAAATACATTTATCTCGATATCAATTTTCTTCAACATTTAATGAATTTTCCCCAAACAATCAAAATCATTATCAGTTTCCACAAAACACTTTGGATGACTATAATTGGTTGATTCAATCTATCTACTTTAGTAAACAACAGCAACAAAAGATCGAATTGAACTCCTAAAAGTGGTAAGAATTCAATCAAGATTCTTAAAATGCCTTTTAAGACAACATAATTAAAGGGGGGGAATTGACACCTTACTACTAGTGAACAAGTGTTCATTGCCTCGAGCGTTACGCCACGAAATGACCTGTCCCCCCTGCAAGCTGACCTGAAAAAAAACGATCACTTATAATTCAGTAAACAAATCTAACTTAAGATCAAAATCACTTCATTGATGCAAACATTCTACTACTAATTATCTAAACTTAAGGCAAAATCTTAATGAAAATTTAGGGTTTATAGATAGGATCAGACCTTAGCTGAAGCGCCTCGTGGATTCAAGCACGATTTGATCGATCCTTCGAGTCTTTCACCCATTCAATGGCCATTTTGCAATCTGAAACTACATAGGATGGCCCATTTTCTTATTTTTCAGAAAAAATGCACAAATCTTTTTCAATCCGTTCCTTAACTGCTTGCTTTTATAAGCCCTTAACGACACATTTTGCGCGTGATATATGTAGACATCATTTGAGAGGTGGTGCCAAGTGTCACTAATTTTGTGCAACTACTCTTAGTATCTTTCTTGTGAAAAAAGGAACACCCTTTTTAATCTTGTGAAGAATCTTTAAAATCCCCATCTGCTTTAATTCAATTCTTTTCCCAATCAAACTCTCTTCTCAGAACATCAAATTTCTTACTTAAAATGGAAAGTGGTTCCAGTTGGCAAACTGCTCATGAATTATCACCTAAAATTCAAGAAAAGAATCTAACCATATATCAAATGAAGCATGAAAGTAGCAAACAACACATGTAGTAAACAATATAACTATTAAATGCATACAATCTTTATTTAATTAAATCAAATATCTCACAGTAAACTACTAATAACATACATGCATGACGCAATACAACCCAAATTACTAAATCAAGAACATGCGACTTAGATACAAATTAATTACATTATCATTTCGAAAATGCAATGCCAAACATCCCCTAATGTGTAGTTTGCAAGCAATTTCTAACTCTATTTTAATCCTAAGAGGAAAAACGTTTAGTCGATGTACTGCAGAAGATTAAGAATAAATAATCAGAAAATAAAAAATCAACAAACTGAGGAGGATTAAATTAGCAAAACCAGGGGTTTAAGTCAAAAATTGTGCTAAAGTCAGGAATTATACACGTACTGTTAATTTTTGGAGACTTTCAGGGGTTTGGTTGAACTCACTGACACACAGTACCTGTGCCCCTGCCAACAACTACCCTACCTCAAACTGCTTATGCCAAAACTAATTCACAATAAGCAACTAAGCAAATTTAATAAGCAATCCCAAACACAACATGAGTTCATGACAAGTTATGATTATTCGAGGAATCGACATTTAAAATGATCCCTAAACTATTACATAACTGGTTTTGTTGTAGCTGTCCATAACTGTCTATTTTATAAAATTGCTTTCATTATACCCAAACACTACAAACCAATAATGTCCAACTTAGAAACATTTAATAACCCTTTATCACTTTCCAAGCAATGCCAAACACCCCGACATATAGTTTGTGATATACACAGTTGGCGTTAATTTGCTACTGCGCATACAATAACGCCTGTAAGTAACGTATCATGCCTTTATCATTATAATTTGCAATCAACAAAACAATGTCTAGAATTCTACTAATCATAATACTTTTTCATACATTTGGAATAAATAATAAGACTGGCAGTCAATCTCAAACACAACATTTGACAGGTCCTCATCATTAAGTATCTACAAGTAAAACCGACCTCCAAATAATCACAATTCACATAATCATAATCATTTTGTGTTTTATCCAAAATTCACTATTAAAACCGAATGTCAAAACATACAGAAACTAAAGTTTATAATGCAGACTCTTAACTTAAGTTCACACATACAAAACGCTTCCAAGTTCCAAACAACCGATTTTAAGCACATATTACATATAGATTGTTAACTATATTATAATTTTACATTGCTATACATTAACACCAAACATAACAGTGTTTATATAATTCTGCTAATGATAAAAAGGTCCAATTTTTATTTACAAATCCTGAGGAAAAGCATATAAAATCAGCTTCAGTTCATATACTAGGAATATATAAGAAAAACCCTACAACAACAACAGACCCAATCCCGCCAGGGCACAGATCCTACCCCTACCCCAGGATAAATCCGGGAGTAGAGAGACTGCTTCCAACGAGACCTCCGGCAAGTGCAGGTGTGTGTGATAAAGAAAGAAGGCGAGAGAGCAGGCCTGAAAACCGCAAGCAAAAGCAGGCAAAAGCAAGCAAGAAAAGCAAGCAAACAGGGCAAAGCAGATAGAGCAGCAACAAAAGGGACCCGAAGAAAGGCAAGGGGACCCAGGCAAAAGACACGAAAAGTAGGCGCAAACATAACACGATCCAAGTATAAGAAAAACCCTAAAAGAGGTATATTACCTTAACGATGAGAATGTGCATTGAAGAAAACATCTTCAATTGGTGGAATGACCTCATGGAGAACCCAGAGCGTAAATAAATAAAAGTATTAGCAACAAGATGAGCAGTGTGACAGGTGGCTTACGATCAAGTCTCATACTCATTAACCGCTTGAAATAACATTAATGGTATCATTCCGTTGCTTATATTGTTGCTTCCTCTCACCATTTTCGATCAACTAATTATGCTGTCAATTTGAAGTTGATAGATTGGTTGGTTGGATAGTAGTAGGAATTAAAGAGGAGATGGTTCTAGTTCATTTGGGAGATAAAAGACTTGGCAAACAAGTTATATGATTTTTAGGGGCGTTTGGTTTGTTGTCATGAATCACTATGGTGCAGGGGTTTAAAAATAAAGATCTATATAGCTAGCATTATACAACTTTTGTTAAGCTTTTGTAAAATTTGGTACAACAATTCTAAATAAACTCCTAGTATATGTATTTTGCAACACTCTGAAGTGGCGGGCACCAAATCCACGTTTAGAACACTTGTGTTCTTATGTTATTCTTGAGTTAGGATTAGAGTTTGCTTGCAAAAATGTATTTTATGCATATCCCATTTTTAATGGTCCTGTAAAAGCAGTGAGTACACTTTTTTTTAAGTTGAAAATCTAGTCGGCTAAGATAAACTATAAAAGGTTTGTGCGCCATAAAAGCGCTCAAGACATCATAGAATCACCACATCTCGAAAAAATTATTATCTGTATATTAACATGAGCTTAAATTTATTCAAAGTTTTAAACCAAATCATTACATGTTAGCGATTATGTCTACCAAACCTTTGAAGTCGTCGCTGACGTATTTCATCTAAAGGAATCTCTGAATCCGACAAATGCAACGATGACAATCCATCATCACTACACGATGTCCCACACCTCACACACGTTAACCAGCCGAGTTATCAAATGTACAAGCCCGACACCTCCATACACCAGCGTATTTACACCGCTCACACCAGTTCTTCCTCTACGGATATCCGTGGTTGGCGGGGCCAAAAATGCAGCAGAGACCTTAAAGGCCAGCTTATCAAACTAGTTAAGCCCTTTACGATTGGTGACAAAGGTGAAGAACCGTCTCTATATGAAGCTTTCAAGCGAAGATAAACTATACCCGCAAGTATCCGCCCAGATGACCGAGAAAAGATACACCAGGAACAAACATTTGAATCAAAATCAGTTCTGCCCATGCAGCATGTTTTGCAGGTACCATAAATCCATGGACGTTAGTGTAGTTATCCGATTGGGAATTAAGTACCACTTTCATTGCAAAGAGGACGCCGAGAACCAAGCAGCATATTCATTATAATAAGCTTTTCATAATCGAAAAGTAATAGGGACTTGGCTAATAAGAGTGTAATGCCTTGGGATAACCCGAGTAGTGCTGCAATCATAGATGCAAATTCAGTACTACCCATTGATGTTTCCAACTGGATGCCTTTCCATAAGAGCGACATCATGTTGTAGGCCAGATGAGATTCACCCAAATGGTAGAATGCTGATAAGAAGAAGCGCTTCATGTCCTTATGCTGCTCAACACACGAAAAACGGTCAGATGAGATTCACCCAAGTATTTCTTTTTAAATGTGATTATGTGATATGGCATAATCAGAATACAATAGCTAGCTGTAAGATAACGGACTGCTTTGCATTTATGATAATCGATAATTAGTTGTTCTAGCTGGTGTTTGGCATTGCTTATCAATACTGTTTAATTCTTTCTGAATTGGCTATTTTGAATAAGCAATAAGCTTGGATAAGCAATCCCAAACACCCCCCAAAACTAGATACACACTATTTCAACAAGTAAGCCCCAAAACCCAAATCCAAACACCCCCTAATGAAAAGTGCAATTTCTAAATAATACCTTGACGATGAGATGTGCATTGAAGAAGACGTCATGAATGGGAGGAATGACGTCATGAAGAAACCCAGGGCGTAAATAAATAAGAGTATTAGCAGCAAGAAGAGCGGCAGTGACAGGTGGCTTACGATCGAGCCTGCGGTACTCATTAACCGCTTGAAATAACATGAGTGGTATCATCCCGTTGCTTATATTGTTGTTACTTCTTCCTCTAACCATTTTTGATCAACTAATTATCCCGTTGTTGACTGATTTATTAATTGGTTAAAAAGGATTTTAGTTTGGGGATGAAAGAGGAGGAGATGCTTCTAGTTCATTCGGGATATACTACTAGACTTGGCAAACAAGTTATATCCTCTCGTGGAAGTATTATTTGATTTTCAAAAAGTATAAAAGTTTAGTATCCGCGCGTGGCGGTGGTAGCGCTGATTATACTTTTGGTGATAAGAAAGTTTTTGATCATTCTTTAAAGAAGCGAAAAAGAATGTCCAACGTATGTTATTAATTGAAAATTATTTTGCTTTTTACGCACGCGTTTAAGAATATAATAAAAACTTTTAAGCGGGGTCTCACGCCGATTATATGTTGTTTATGATGTTAACTTAACACATGGCGATAAATTAATGAAACAACTTTCGACAATGATCTTTAAAAATACAGACTTGCATAGTCAGCGATATAATTATTCGTTTAACGTGTAATATTATATATCGTTTAAACATCTGATGTTTTCAATAGCGGTTTTAAGACCATATAGTGGTATCTATATTCTTCAAGTTGTGGTGGTAAATGGTGGTCCGTTGCGTGGTCGAAAAAGGTGGTGTTAGAAATTACACTACATAAAGATTGGTTTATGATTGTTTAATGATTTGTAAAATTTATTTAGTGGGTGTTTTAAAGAAAAATATAAGATAAGATGATTTGTGCGTTATTATTTTATACCATGTGATATATTAAATATACTTTTGAGTGAACAATATATTAATAATATCATTATTTAGTGGGTGTTTGAAATATATAAATGATAAAATGATTTATCATTATTGTTTGATCATTTGATATATTAATTGTCTTTTTAAGTGATGGGGTATTTTAATTATATTATTAATGATTTGTAAATTTTATTAGTGAGTGTTTTAATGAAAAGAAAAATTAGATGATTTATATATTATTATTTTGTACCAAGTCTTTATATTAATTGTATTTTGGTGAGAGTATTTTAATGATTTCATTAATTATGACATTAATATACATAAATGTTCTGAGTTAGATGATTTATGCATTATTGTTTTTTACCAAGTGCTATATTAATTGTACTTTTGGTTACAAGTTTAGTGGGTTACTTTTAATAGAAATGTTTTTGTCTTAAAATTTTAAGACACATATTTAGAATGTTTAAAACACTTTATATAATAGTATAGATTGTTACTGAGCTCCACCATCTTACTTTCATTTTATTTGGATGAAATTAATCCCAACAAATTTAAAACTCATAATCATTTTCTTTTCAAATATTAATATTTTCAACCTTAATATTTAAGCGAAAAAAATATACAATTACGACGAAGATTTAATTATCTTTCATAGATAGACTTTGATATCTTTCGACATTTTTATTAATTTTTTTTTGTTGTGTTTTCACTTTTTTTATGTTTTTTTTTTTCGTTCGAATTTGCGTGAAAAAAATCACATAAGATTAAACACTAATTGAATATTCTAATAATATCACATGTCTATTACATATCGTAGGTGATTTAACATTAATATCGCGTGTGATATTATTAGAATATTTAGTGTTTAATTATATGTGATTTTATGCAAAATCGCTTCTAAAATAAAAAAAAAAAAAAAAAAAAAAGACAACGTGAAAATTTGTTTTTTCTCGAGTTACATCACAAGCGGTCTTCCCCATAGAAGATAATTAAATCTTCGTCGCGATAGTAAATTATTTTTACTAACGATTATCGTTTTAAGAGGTGAGATTTACAATAATCAATAATTATCTAAAGTTTGGTATATAAAATAACCTTCCAATCTTTTAATCTCAACCATTTGATTTCTTTCGGATGAAGGAGTGCGGATGAGTCCTTTAATATGTGATAAAAGTTTGGTATATAAAATAACTCTTCTCCAATTATAAAGTTATGCCTCTCAAACTAAGTTTAATAAAACAAAGCTTATAAGTAGCTTATTTTATTACAAAAATATACGCATATTTTTTAATGAGGTGAGATTTACAATAATCAATAATTATCTAAAGAACAAGGCAAAGAATCATAGCCCTTCATTTTACTTTCATCCAATGGTAGAGATCAAACCAAACAATAACAAAGCAATGGTAAAATTGTCATTTAATATAAAACATATTTTCCACCTTTTTAAAAAACAACATATCTTTCAAATGGTAAATCTTTAAGCTACGAAAATTACATCTTCGGACGAGAATTAAATTATCTTTCTTAGATATGCACTTTTATATCTTTCGATGATTTTTTTAAAATTTATTCGGAAAAATCATGCGTGATTTTAAAATCACTTGTAATTTGTAAAATCACTTGTGATTTGTTATTTAAAAATCACGTGTGATTTTATAAATCACAAATCGCATGTGATTTTAAGCCACTCGCAATTTAAGTGGGAAACACAACTTACAAAAAAATAAATGTGATTTCACAAGTCACATACGATCTTTAAAGTAATAATCACATATGATCTTTAATATAAAATCAACTTATTCCTTCATTTTATAAAACAAATTCGTGAAACGCGTGTGATTATGTTATTTTTTCGTTTTGTTATGAAAAATGTAATTCACACATGTTACATTTTAATCACATATGATTCTGTTTTTTTGTTGTGATTAGTGTGTAAATCATATGTGATTAGATCAGAAATCACATGTGATTCACTATTTAAAAAAATAATTTGAGGTGAAATCATATGTGGTTTTCGATTGTGTACAACTTGTCACCTAGTTCTCTCAGAGATGATGTTTCATCTAATTTTATGTTTCATCTAAACAACTAAACCACGATTTAACAAACTAATTACAACAACTGCTTATATTCCAACGATATTTGTGCGAAATAAAATATCAACCCAAACACCTTGTGATAAAAAAAAACTTTAAAACAAAAAAATGTATGCCATATATCCTTTAATTAATTTGGCCACTCAACAAACTTCATATAACTTAGTTACAAAGACACCCTGGTGAAGACATTAAAATAATCACATTCGCGAATCACAAATAGGACTACAATATTATGTCTCAGTTGGCTTATCTTCTAAATCCTTAATGGTAAAGTTTTCTACATGGCATGCCTATTCATTATATCAGCAATTAAGATATCCAGAATATGCCGTATTCACCCCTGAATACACCGTATTCCATCCCTGACAGAAGACTATAAATACAAACCCTGTACGAGAGTTTTTTATATCATTCACTCACTACTCATCATCACAGCCAAATTTCACCATTCTAAAGCCCCAAGATCAGTCCCATGTGATAGGGAATCAAGAAGAGAAGGTCTCGTATCATCACATTAGGTTTAATCATTTAATTTGCATATCGATTTCATCTCGATTTTTATTTGTTCTTCATTTGAATTATCTTTTGTGCTTTTACATACATTATGGGCTAACACCGCGGGTGTTAGCCATATTATAAATATTACATGATTTTATTTCCGTTTATTAAGATTTTATGTTTTATATTATTTAGTTTATGTTTTTATTGTTCAATACGTGCTCGTTTATATGTTTGAGTATTTTAAGTCTAGCTATCGCATGGACTAGGTGGGTAATAGACAAGAACACTTGCTAACATAGTGCTCTTGATATATTGACCGCATGAGAAGAGTAGGTATCACTTGGACTAAGTGGACACCATAGATAAATCACATATATTAGTTGACATGAATTAGTGCATGCTTGTAGTTGAATAGGTGCATGGACCAAATGGCCTAGGAGATTACATGTGTAGAGGCTATATTCATGGACCAAGTAGTCTAGTCTATGTTAGATAGGAGTATCGGGTTATGCGGACCAAGAAGATACTCTCATACATCCTAAAGTTACGGTGACTTTACAATTAAATCATTGCATTGATAGACGGATAACTAAAATGTAATAAGAGTAACATGGCTAGCACTACTTTCTCTTATTGACTACAACACATGTAGAATAGTTTAGTTTAATTTACTTTATTGTTTTAGTAGTTAAATATAAATCAATCAATCAAAACCCCATTTCAAATCAGTAAAACTCACTAGGTTGAGTCTAAACATATTATTCACGAGATCGACCTCGTCACTTACCCTATTGGCTACATCGATCGGGTGCACCGCCTGAAAGTGTATCCCTTGTATAAGTCCACAAAATATAAATTTAAAACTTGAATTAAAAATACCTACAGCGAAACACATATCACCTTTAAAATGATTTTAGTGATTAGGAGTTTATGTTTGCTAAGGATTTCTCGGAAGAATATGGAGGTGTGTGTTTTATGATAAAAGGCGGTTGTGAAAGGTCTTTGAAATTTACTTTAAACATGGTTAATGACAATTGGGTTTGTATTACGGAAAACAGGGTGAACATGAAAATTTGCACCACACTTTGACCAATCGGAGAGTGGCACATGTGCCACTAAGTAGCTGTTGGGTCACTTTTACATTTTTATTAACCACAAACTAATAAGGAGAAGAACTAAAGGAAACGAATCCTTGATATTTTCATTTTCCCGTCAAATCTCCTTTTAGTGTATATTATAATTATGAGTATTCTCTCTCAAGTCTTCCTTTTACAAGTATTCCTTCCCAATTAAAATTTTGAATTGAAAATGAAATATAAAATTATCAACTTACACGTTATAGAATCTCATCATTAACTTTTCATAAAAGCATAGTTGTTATTTCAACGAGTTTCACGGTGGGGCCGCCTTCCTCCTCGCTAATCCAGACCATTTCCGAACTCAAGCATTTAGACTGTGCAATGCACACGGTTTATATAAAGTTGTTACGTACATAATGTTCGGTGATAAAGTTAAAGTATAAATCTAATTGTGTATTCACAGAGCCTTTTGACCATATGTCTTTGAAATTTTATAAGGTACTTTTTTTTACCTTAAGTTATTTGCTTTCGCTAAATATATTTATCGTCTTATGAACTTCATCATTATTTTAATAGAAGGTCGAAGTATATTAATATGTACAATTTAGGTTTGCCAAATTAGAACATGCAGAAACACATAAACTCACATTTAGTGCAAATCTTTACTACTCATACTTCAATATCCATTTAAAGAAATATATTTTGTCTATTTACCGAAATGCATAAGATTTGTATAATATGTTTATTAATTTGCATTCTTAATATAAGAGGTGTTTATTAATTACATTAATTGATGTTTATATGTCATTTATTTTGTATGTATTTGCGTATCAATTGTTTGTACTTATTGTTTATTGATTTGTGTCGATTAAAACTTATTTTGAAAATCTTAAAAAAATTAGGAAGAAAGTAATGCTTATAGATTATTATTTATATTACTTTAATTTTCATATAACTAAGTCCATATATATATGGTACAATTAAGCGAGTCCATATATTGATAAATTAATTCAAATATCTGTAACCATATACTAAAATGAGAGAATTGAGTGCCACAATAAAATGAAAAAAGTAAGTAAAACAGCCCAAATTGAATTGAGTGCCACAATAAAATGAAATAAAGAAATGTATGAACCCAAATTGTTTATGTAATACTTGGCCCTTTTGTAAGTCCAATCTTTATAACCCTAGTATATAAAACTTACATAACCCTAACCACAGAGACAAACTATACGCCACATTCTCTAAATGCAATCATTGTCTTCAAAACTTATCTCCTTTTTTAACACACAAATTTCATATAACGTGATCTAAATCTTCGTCTCTTGAAGTAATAACAAAATAAATTTGTCCATTGTGTTTAGCAATCAATCGGACACAAATATTCACTATCTCAGACCCATTTGATTAACACCAAACCAAACATAAATTAAGAACCCTTTTTGATCTCTTGGTTTCGAGTAACTCATGAAGAACAAATGTCTTTCGGCTTCAAGATCCTTTATGGGTCTTGGGTAGGTACTATTTTTGTTGTTCTTGTGTGTTGTTTCAAACGAAAGAAAGAAAGAAGGGATGGAACTTTGTTTTTTTTTGTTCTTTCTTTTTAATTTTTGGATATTTAAAGAAAAGCTATGCTTTTGATAGATCTATGATGGTTTACAAGAACTTATGAATCTTCAAAGATTTGAAAGCAAGTTTAAATCTGAGATCATTTTATGTTTTATAACAACCCGTAAAATTTCAAACAAAATTTAACAATAAACTATAGTAATTATGTTCCTAAGTTTCACTTCTGGATTTTTTCAAGCCTATTTGAATCAAGAACGATAGATTTTGTCATAAAACATAAAAACCAGGACACTGCGACACACATTTAAGCTCAAATGGTACCCAAAATACACTAAATAAACCTAAAACCAAAAGTTGGCCAAATTCCTCCTTTTCTTTTTACTGTGCATCGAGCACACAAAATTCACACAAGAATTTTTAGAGCCTTGCAATTGTGAAATGACAAAACATACACATATGTCTTTAACCCTTAATACTTAGGACATATTAGCATGCATGTATGTGAAAGAGACAAGTAATGCTCTTCTATTCTTGTTGCAGTCATCTAAGCAAAAGCAAAGTTAGAATATAAAACTTGGGTCAAATAAGCATGTGCTTGTGTGATAGGAAGAGGAGACAAGACCTAAAAAGCTACCCTAGCCATTTAAAATATTGCCTAGACACCTTTCTTTTCTCGTATTAGGCCTTGAGCACTGCAATGTCATACAAGAATTTGGCACTCAAAATATTGCAATTAATGTACCATGTCTCGTGTAATCAAGCCTCGACAAAAACAACACCAAAACGTGCCATAAATCCCGCTGCCACATCCGAGCATGCTCATGCAAATCACCCTAACTTTTCTTGAAAC
The DNA here is from genome assembly GCA_022545495.1 of Chrysanthemum lavandulifolium. NCBI lineage: Eukaryota > Viridiplantae > Streptophyta > Magnoliopsida > Asterales > Asteraceae > Chrysanthemum > Chrysanthemum lavandulifolium. Next base: position 331,895 of record JAHFWF010000031.1, on the reverse strand, counting down.
CATACAAGTCCATGCATTGAATATTAGAGACACCATACTTATTTATCTTTATAAGATAGCCATGGTCCTTTTCTTGCTTCTGTGAACTACCCAACGAGACCCCCAACACCACAACAATCACCTAAGCTAGTTTGACTCACATTTGGATAATACCTAGTGGGTAGTATGTCTCCTTGGACCACACATGACTTGACTAGGCATTCTCATGCCTTCTGCATGCTCCATCTTTTCTCCTTAACCCATGCTACTTTATAATAAACAAGTGATAAGACCATACCTTCCTTGATGTATTTAAATGACAACCACCATACGCAACATACTTTCATGCAATTTTTATATTCTTATAGCCCTATAGAGTCTTAATATATTAGTTAAGGCCATACTTGTTTCAAGAATAAAAACTAGTCTTACACTTTTCATATCATCTCCAACAAAACACACACATTCCTTTGTTCTTCTTTCTTGGTTCGACAACGATGAACAAGAACAAGGACAACATAAATTTTCGATCGTTGGTTTAGCTTAGATTAATATTTTGGAAGCAAAAGGAGTATCGGATTTCATTTTTTTGTTACAAGCGGGTTATAGTCTTTGGTCCTCGTTCACATTCTCAACCGCATCTTCCTCACCACCATCTTGGTGTCGTAAGTCTTTCTAAACCCATTTCGATACGTAGCATAGTCTCGTTATTAAGTTTCTTTAAAGTTTTCATGTCGTATGGACACTTTAAAACTTCTAAACTCGTTTTCATTTCACACATGACACACGTAGATCTTAAAACTAAACGAACCTAACGTATCGTTGCAAGCTCGTGTGGTTAGGAACTTGATTTGATCGACATTTGATATTTATATATGCTTCATAAACGTCGACCAAGCTAAACCTTTACCTTGTTTATAATTGAAAATCAAGCATACCCATTCATACTTCTTTTATCCAAGCAAACTTTTGTTTATTACTACAAAAACAAATGCATGAAACTGAGAAGAAGGCATAAAAACATTACGGGCAATCACCCACGACCATACATGCACTGGGTAAATGTTTACAAAATGAAAAACGCAGCAGTTATACCATAACATAAATAAAAACGCATACCCTTACACGATTAGCCTAGTGGCTTAGATGGTTGGGGCGTTTGGTTTGTATGCGAAGGGTCCCTGGTTCGAATCCCCTCCATAGCAGTTTACTTTCTTTTTTAATTTTTGTACAACTTTGGCAACCTGGCAGTTTAAGCCCCTCAACTTTGAATCAAACAATAGTTTTCTTAAGACTTATAAAAGTTAGTAACTTATATAAGATTTTACATTTTAAAACCCTCAACTTGAAAAGACTTAAACATTTTCTTAAAACTTTTTATAAGTTTTGAAACATATAAGAATCTTTACAACTTCAACCCCTCAAGGTTGAACACTTTGACATTTTATCAAAACTTTAATAAGTTCGATAAACTCATATATTTACCACTTTTCGTCTAGTTAAATGTGTTTAACGACCTTATCGGCGCATACAATTTAAATACTATATTTGTCCAAATATATTATTCAATAAATTTATATTTTCTCATCTCGAAATTCATTAATCTAATAAATACAAATTGTATTTATTCCTCACTTCCACTTGAGCCAATATTTGAGCCAACTCTTATCGAAAGTTTCGTATGCATTTTCTCACATTTATTCCATGGGCCAATACTTACAAATATTTTAACAACTACATTTTTGTACCTCATCGATAATCAAATTAACTTATGAAACTCCACATAAGCTATAATAACTCAAATATTTAGAAACATTTTGTTTTGAGCTTTAAACATTACCACACAAGTTAAAACGATCACGAGTGTCTCATAGCAAATCATTTTTCAAACATTACCCTTTAGGTCATAAGCGGAATATATCACCTAAGACTTGCCATATTATATCTAGGTTTCGTGTTGAGCGGTTGTCATATCGTACTTGCTATTGTAGTGCATTGCTACCGTATCACTAAGGTGAGTTCATAGCCCCACTTTTACTCTTTTAACTATTTTATAAACTCCTTGGGGAGAATACATACTACTACTTGCTTTTATGATCACAATTCCTTGAAAACTATTTACTCTTCTCTTGATATTATGACTCTTGCCTAAGTTGTTTGCCAAAAGACCCATTCATCATGAACCATTAGTCAACTTGCGGTGAGCGAAATATGTGGATAGTACTGTGGAATTAACGACCTCGAGCTTTGGTTATCTAAATAACCCAGGCACCATATTGAATCTCTTGGGTAATTGGCAATTACCTCTTGGGAAGCATATTATTACGCACACCAAGAATTAGGTGTATGTGGTTGAGTCTTGGTGTCATGAGCTTAGGTCAATAATATCAACTATCTTTTATGGCGTGATAACAACGTAGCCATGGCTTCTTTTAAACTTGAAAATCTTGTGATCAACCGCTTTATTACTAAACCTATGAATTCACTCAACCATTGTGTTGACTTTTTAGCATGTATTTTCGGGATGAAAAGGCGATAATAACTCTGGGTGAGGGGCATTGGCGTACTGCATACTCGTAGATGACTGATTTACTATGGGGACCATATTTTATTAATGGACCATTTTCCACAACAATTCAAACTTTGTAAACTCTATTTTACCTCAATAAATGAAATCTTTATTGAAAAGCTATTATTTTTCACTTGTGTTATGATCAATGAGTAGCATCCCAAAACTTTTTCTTCCTACGCAAACCATTTTGGGGTGTTATATGTTTTCGATGGTCTAGTCTTGTAAAGCCGAGATCTTTGGTTTTGGTCGATGTGTTGTTGTGGCGGTGAATATGATGCATTGGTGGGGTTGGGTGTTGTGGCGTGGTAACCCAAATGAAAGTGGTTTATTTATACATTAGAATGCATAAAATGTTTCTAGAAGATATGTATAGACGCCTTTAATTCGGCAAAATTAAAGTGTAAATGATACCCGGGATGGTTGGTATACTCGCACACCCTTCATGTTCATTTTCCTGGTTAAATATAGAGAATTGATACTCACACCATATTTTTTGATGCATGCACCACAACTTGTGCATTACAGTTTATACCGTATAATACCGTAATGCACAAATTATGGTGCATGTAATGCAATGTAGTATCACCCCTTTAAATATAACATAATTGAGGGCATTAAATTAAACCATCCGAGTTGCGATCACCTTGTACCCAGTACATAATTTTTTTCACATTAACACTTGCACAATAAATTAAAGTACTGAATCTTTAGATATAATAAATTAAAATATATAAACATAAATATAGATTAATTTATGTTACACTTCAATTATACAACTATGATCATGTCTTTCATAAACACCCACTTACAAACACCAACTATATAAAAGGAAACAAATCACTACAAAGCCACATGGAGATATGGCCATACTTTAATCTACACTTCAATGTATGAATTACATTCGCTGTTTAATGACCAGACATACCAATACATCAGATAAAGCAAATTGTGCAAACAAATATGACATAAAACTCGAGCAATTACATATCATTTTCAACTGGCCTTCCCAATTAAAATGGAATTATATAATCAAATTCACCTTAAAAACTTAAGATAAATAAAAATTTTAAAAGTAGATACTCATCAAATCGCATGATATGGGAACCTTAGGATCAAAACAAAACCATTTTTGCTTATATCTCAAATAAATATATGACACGTGTGTTTTTTTTTAATGGGGAGTGTTTTAGCACATTATGAACACAAAAAATCTTACTCGTAATGGCGGGCTTCATAAAACATACACAAACTACAAGTTGTTGTTGGTCAAGAGCAGGTCATTTGTTTTCTTTGTATGATTTTTTTTCTTTTTTTAATATCAAAGGAAAATCATACATCAACATAAAAGGAATATGAGATTGATGAAAAGAAAAAAAGAGTCAGGAAACATGACAATTTAAGGAGTAAAGTATTAGCGGCGTGACACAAATAAAAACTTAAAAAACTTTAAGATGATACTGATAAAACTTTTCTTTCAAATAGGTGGTTAATGGCCCATTGAAAGTTATAAATACAAACCAAACCAATAGTAAAAAGCCCAATGATAAAATAGATGTTTGTATGATTTTTAGTTTTGGTTCTTTTATATATTACATGGTATTTAAGTAATGCGATATTTTATGCGCTGAAAATTACTATGCAGCTCCTTTCAAAGAGCCTTTTTCGCAGAAGTCCTATTTTTTGCAATATTCAAAAGGCTATTTTCCTCGCTGCTTATTAGCAACGATTTGTTTACTCAACACGTGTCACATTGGGGTTAATCGGAAAAGAAAAAATAAAATAAAATAAGGGCTATTCGCTGCTTCTACAGTGATGATTTACAATATCTGGGGCCCACAAGCTGAAAAAGAAAAGTATACCTACCATTTCGCTGCTACTTAGCAGAGAAGAGAAAAATAAATGGGCCCCACCTCCTATAAACAAGCATAAAACAAAAAAAATCTAGTACCATTTCACTCCTCCAACGCAGCGAATTCTTTGACTATGAAATTGGAAAATAAAACTTACCAAAACTACCATAAACTTTTTAATATTTACAACTTTTTTATATAACAAACTTTATTCGTCAAATATATAGCGAATTCGTTAATAAAAAAATACCGTTGCGAATAGCTCTAAATTACGAACAAAACAAGCTTAATATTGATATGCTTTTGATGTACGTACGATTTTATAAAAATTTTGAAGTTTGATATATATATATATAAAACAAACATATAGTTTCAATAGATGGATAAACTAGTATCGAACATATAATGTTGTTATATTTTAAAACAAAGTAGAAAAAGAGTGAAAGAAAAACACGCTGCTATGTGTAGTTTGGTCTCTTTTATTTGTAAGGTAGTATGTAACTCAGGTGAATTTAAAAATCTTATTAACCTACTAATAATAAGGCTAAATAATTAGAATACTTCAAACTTGGGTTAATTAGCATAAAATGTATTACTTTATATATGGTTTAATTAAGATGTTTCACACGTGAAGTTTGAAACCCGATACTTTACATAAAGTTTTCACTATCTTTTTAACCATTTTATAGTCGTTTCTTCATCATAGCCTTATAAATGATATACCATTTTAAAACATAGTCTTTCGTAATGGTATTTTTATAAAATAATGTATATCAAAAGATATCAATATTGTCTTCGTTTTATTAAGTAATTTTGAGCTCTTATAGCGGTATTTTTTATTATGAATTGCTACATATTTGCTAAATATTTGACGAATAATGTTTGTTATATAAAAACATGTAAATATTAAAGGTTTAGGGTAGTTTTGTAAGTTTTGTTTTCAATTTCAAAAGTCAAAATTCACTCACTTTAGGCAGCGAAATGGTGGTTTGTTTTATTTGTGGGCCTCTTTTTAAGATATCGCTGCTAGTTGGCAGCGAAATGATGTTATGGATTTTTATTTTAATTTGTAATTAATATGGATCGGAAACGTGTTGAGAATTGGCGTATTAAAGGCGGCGATGAAGGTGGCTTTTTCGGATATGGAAAAAAGTTGATCGCTGCGAGACAACTTCTTTAAAAAGAGCATTTGCAATAATTTTCGCTTTTATGTGACTATACATTTTATTTTACCAAAACTATGCATTAGTTTATATTGTGTGTTTTATCAATGGTTGAGTATAGCGTGTTAACTTGTTTTGTAGCGGAATGTATTAAACTTGTATAATCCGTTCATCTAATTCGGATCGAGTCTTTTATTCATCGAATGTTGAGTTTTCAGCATGTACTACATATTATGAAAAATGATTGTATATTATATTTTGATTTGCAAACATCATTGTACAAGCATGTAAACATAATAAAAATATTTATCTAATACATAAATTAGATACCAACAAATTTCAAAGTTACCGCACTAAATATATTAAAAAAATTATTATTAGTGTCCCTTCAAATAAAAGCTCAAATAAAAGTAAGCGTTTAAAAAATATAAATGTTTAAGCATTTAACATATTTTGAGATGTCTCTAAAATAATGATTTGGTGTTGCACCGCATATGTATAATGCTTGAATGATATTGTAGAAAGATATCGTCCCATCGTAGTGAGCTAATAATGTGCTAATATGACGGGCACGTATCTCTCCCACATGTATGCTACTTATGAGTTTGGTTCGATAAAGATTAAAGAAAAATTAAAGATTAAATAAACCATTATCAACTACCATTTTTCATGACAAAATTACACGGTTGGTTTTGTGATTTCTTCGTATTGCAGTTTGGTCACTGCCATTTTAATTACCCCACAAATACCTATTTTGAAGCGTTGCACTCTTTTAGTCCCTAATTTGGATGGCAGTTAGTGCGGTCAGTTAAGTATTTTTGTTTGTTAGTCTTTCGTTAATAAATTTTGCACCGTTAGTCCTTATTTTTTAAAATATAGTTTTCAATTAGTCCTCCGTTAATAATAGTTATCGCCCGATTTTTACGTTTTTGTCCGTTTTAGTTCGTTTTTATCCGTTTTCCCCTTTTTCGTTTTCCGCTTTCGTTTTTTATAGTTTTGTCCGCTTTTCTTACGTTTTTATCGGTTTTCATCCGTTTTTGTCCGTTTTCTAACATTTTTCTTAAATTTTTATCCGTTTTTTTACGTTTTGTTCATTTTCTTCGTTTTGCCCGTTTTCATCCGTTTTGTCCGTTGTTCTTACGTTTTGTCCGTTTTTAAATGCGTTTTATCGGTTTCATCCGTTTTTGTCCGTTTTCTTTCGTTTTTGTACTATTTCAACATATTGAAAATTTTCCAAAAGAAAAAATTTAAAAAAACAATTAAAAAAATGGAAAAAATATTTTTCGAAAAAAATTTGAAAAAATAAAGAAAATTCAAATTTCAAAAAAATTGAATAAAAATTTCAAAAAATTTGAATAAAAAATATTTTCAAATATATATATATTTTTAAATCTTAAAAAAATGAAAATTTTTTTTCAAAATTTTCAATATGTCGAAATACTTTTTTTGTTTCAAAACTTTTTTCAATATTTTTGAAATTTGGTTTTTTTTTGAAATTTTTTATTCAAAATTTTTTGAAATTTGATTTTTTTATTTTTTTCAATTTTTTTTTCGAAATATTTTTCCAATTTTTTTTGGAAATTTTTTCCAATTTTTTTTTCTTTTTGAAAAAGTTTCAATATGTTGAAATAGTACAAAACGAAATAAAACGGACAAAATGTAAGAAAACGGACAAAACGGATGAAACCGATAAAACGCATCGAAAATGTATACAAAACGTGAGAACAACGGACAAAAACGGATGAAACCGATAAAACGTAAGAAAACGGATAAACTTAAGAAAACGGACAAAAATATAAAAACGAAAGAAAACGGCATTAAAACATAAAAACGGGAAATCGGATAAAACGAACGAAACGGACAAAACGTAAAATCGGCGATAACTATTATTAACGGAGGGACTAACGTGGAAAACTATATTTTAAAAATAAGGACTAATCTGCAAAATTTATTAACGAAGGACTAACAACAAGAAAACACTTAACGGACTGCACTAACTTGTCCAAATTAGGGACTAAAAGAGTGCAACGCTTCAAAATATGATCTCATGAATTAAAACGACTTAGTGACCAAACTCAGAATCTGAAGAAACCGATGCGACCAACCCAATTTTGTCTTTCATCAAAACAATAAAATAAACTTTTATCTTCATTTTAAAAGCTAAATATCTCACAAACCATTGATCATTAGACAAAACTAATCATACCATCACGACAAAGATAAAATTACCTTTAATTTGATATCTAACATCATATCTTTTCGGCGATTTTTTTGATTTTTGTTGGTTTAGGGTTCTGGTTATGGTTTAGGTGTTTAGGGTTTAGGGTTTGACTTTTGGGTTAAGCTTTTAGGGGTTAGGGTTTAGGTTTATTACGGTTTAGCGGATAGGGTTTAGGTTTTTGGTTTAGCGGTTGGGGTTTAGGGTTTAGGGTTGTGCTAAACCTGCTAAAAAGAGTATTTTTAAAATTTTTTTTTATAGTGTAATATATCGAAGCCGCAAAACGATAAAAAATAAGTTAGTCGAAAGTATCTGATATTGGATCTCTATAGAAAGATAATTTTATTCTTGTCGCAATGGTATAATTAATTTTAACTAACTATTAACGGTTTGTGAGATATTTAATTTTTAAATATAAGAGTGAAAATGAATTTGATTAATTTAATCAAAAACGAATGGTTGAGATTGATCCATTCGATCTTCGCTTTTATGTGATCGTTATTGATCTCACCCTACTACTTATAAAGCATTTAAGTTTATTTTTGAAGGACAAATTACGAAAAAATATTCATTTTGCGTCTAATTTCAATTAAAGATATTACTTTTTTTCTTCTCGATTTAAGATACTTGACTTTTTTTTGCCGATTTAGGGTTTTTCTAACTTCCGTTAACCATTTTTAGTAAATTACATGTTTGGTCATTGAGTTTGTATAGGCATTTCATGTTTGGTCCATTTTCATACGTTTGCATACATTTTGTCTGTTTCATCCATTTTACGTTGTTGTCCGCTTTTACGTTTTTGTCCGTTTTAAATACATTTTGCGTTTTAATGCTGTTTTTACATGTTTTTGCACGTTTAGTATGTTTTGCACGTTTCGCTTTTACACGCCGTTTCGTCATTTTACGTTTTAAATCATTTTACACGCTTTCGTCCGTTTTCGCGTTTTCGTCAATTTTACATTTTTGTCATTTTTACGTTTTTCGTCCAGTTTTACGTTTCGTCCGTTTTGCGGTTTCCATCCATTTTACACGTTTTCGTATGCTTTTATGCGTTTTAAATGCATTTTATGTCTTCATCCATTTTTGCATCGTTTTAAATCCGTTTTACACGTTTACATGCGTTTTACACGTTTGGTCTTTTTATCGTTTTACGCTTTGTTTTTATGCATTTTCGGCGTTTCGTCCGTTTTGCGCTTTTATACACACATTCATACACGAGTATAAAAGTGTAAAATGGACGAACGTAAAATGAACGAGCAGCGTGCAACGGACGGAAACGTGGAAAAAGGATGAAGCGTGCTTAACATATGGAAGCGTGCCAAACGGCGAAAACGCAAAAGCGCAAAGTAAACGGGCGAAACATGCAAAAGCGGACTAAACGTCGAGCCGAGTATCGAAGCGTCGGCGGACAAAACGTGTAAAATATATGAAAACGTGGAAAGATGAAGCGTGCAAAAGCGACAAATATCAAAATGGACAAAACGTGCAAAATCGGAAAAACGTAAAATGGGCGGAAGCGTGTAAGCGGACGGCGTGCAAAATCGGACGAAACGTGCAAAACGGACAAAAGCGAGCGAAAATGTGTAAAACGACATAAACGTGTAAAGCGGACGGCGTGTAAAGCGAGCGAAAATGTGCTAAAATATACGAAACGTGTAAGCGGACGAAGCGTGTAAAGCGGACGGAAGCGTGTAAACGGAAGAAAACGATAAAATGTACGAAACGTATGCAAGCGTATGAAAACCGATTAAAATGGACCAAACATGAAATGCCTATACAAACTCAAGGACCTAACATGTAATTTACTAACGAAATGGTTAGCGGAAGTTAGAAAAAAACCTAAATCGGCAAAAAAAAATCGGTCTTAAATTGAGAAATAAAGAGAGTCGGCTTTAATGAAATTGGACTCAAGATGGGTAACTTTTTGTCTGATTTGCTTTTGAAAACTTAATAATTCTTAAAAATTGTAAAGTTAATTGTCTAATTTGCCTCCTTAATACCTTTAATTAATTATTTGAAATGAAAATTAGGAACTAATAAATGAAGAGCTATGCTAAATCAACAAAAGAACACGAATAAACGTTCATAAAATGAGGTATCGTGTTTTGATTGGGTAATTAAAGAGAAAAGAGATAAATTATTTCAAAAGTCACCGATCAAAACATGCCACCTAATTTTTGTGGATGTTTATTTGTAGTTTTTTTTGTTAGATATAGTATAACTCATAAATGAAATAGAAAATGATAGAAATTAATACTTTGAAGCAAACGTTGGAAACTATAAACTAATAAATGAAATGGAAACTCGAATTTATTAGACATACACGGTTTGCAAAGTACAAATGAAAAGGTAAAAAAATACAGATTAAACATACATGGTTTAAAAACTTAGGCATACATTATAAACTTATATTTAATACTTTCAAATAATTATCCTAATCTCTACTATACAAACACCGAAACACCACATCCTTTTGTTACTTTTGTGGTACATAGGCGAGCAGATTATGCATAATAGTATCAACGATATTTTATAGAAGCGTATAGTTATAATGATATTTTGGTTAGTTTTGTGTAATCGAATATCATTATAACCATCTCTACTATAATCCCGTTTCATCGTTTTAAATAGTTTTACATGTTTTTCCGTTTTACGTTTTCGTCCGTTTTCCACGTTTTCGTCCGTTTTGCGTTTTCGTCCGTTTTGCGTTTTCGTCCGTTTTACGTTTCGTATGCTTTCAGCGCTTTCATCCGTTTTACATTTTCGTATGTTTTGCGTTTCGTATGTTTTGCGTTTTCATACGTTTTACGTTTACATCCGATTTTACGTTTACATGCGTTTTGCATGTTTTAAATACTGTTTTACGTTTAAATGCGTTTTACGTTTACGTATGTTTTACGTTTAAATACTGTTTTACGTTTTCGTCTATTTTCACACGTTTTGGTCCGTTTTGCACGCTTCAACATTTTCGTACATTTTACACATTTCGTCCGTTTTGCATGTTTTCATCCTTAACCACGTTTCGTCTATTTTACATGTTTTCATCGCTTTTTATGTTTAGTCCGTTTTACATTTTCATCATTTTGACATTTAGTCCATTTTGCGTTTTGTCCCATTTGTACACATTTCATCCATTTTGCGTTTCCATCCTTTAAAAGCGAACAAAACGTGTAAAACAAGACCGAAGCGTGTAAACGGGCGAAACATGTAAAGCGAATGGCGTGCAAAAACAGACGAAAACATGTAAAACCGACGGAAACGTTGCAAAACAAGCGAAACGTAAAATGGATGGAAGCGTGCAAAGAGACAAAACGTGTAAATGGACGGCGTGTAAAAGCAGACGAACACGCAAAATGAACGAAACGTAAAAAGCGAACAAAAGCGTGCAAAGCGGACAAAAGCGTGCAAAGGACGAAACGTAAAACGACTTTAGCGTGTAAGCGAGGCAAACGTGTAAAAGCGGGCGAGCGTGCAAAAAGGCGGAACATGCAAAACGAGCGAAACGTGTGAAAGCGGGCGAAACTTGCAAAGCGATGAAAACCTACAAAAACGGACGAAAACTTGTAAATATGGATAAAAACGTGTAAAAACGGACGGAAACGTATAAAAATGGACGAAAACGTATAAAAACGGACCAAACATGAAATGCCTATACAAACTCAAGGACCAAACATGTAATTTACTAACAAAATGGTTAACGGTAGTTAGAAAAAAAACCTAAATCGGTAAAAAAAAATCGGGTACCTTAAATTAAAAAAAAGAGAGTAGTACATTTAATTGAAATTATACCTAAGATGAGCACCTTTTTATGCAATTAGCCCTTTATTTTATTTATTTTTATTTTTCTAAAACTTAGAGACTTAAAACTGATTATATTTCAATTACTAATATACCATTGATTAAAAATAGTAACAGTAATAGTTTAAATATTTTTTAATCCTAAATTTTTTTTATCATTTTTAGTTTCTAACTCATGGTATTTTTTTCTCACAATGACTACAAATTAAAATCTTAGTGTTGGATTAATAGTCACACCAGAACCACAATTCGCAAATATAATTATTTGTTTGCTATGTGTCGTATGCGTATTAGTCTAGTATTTTCAAAAAAACAAAATTGATATGGGTTCCATCGTCATTCATAAAATTATTGTAATGGAACATATATGATGTAAAATAATTTTTTAATTACATGGTAACTCGATATTAAGAAAATAAAGAAAGCTACATGTATATTCTACATTGACCTAAACTTCGATACCACATATAGTAAGACTGGACAAGGTTCCTTGAAACATATCGCTTTTAAATCCATAGGAATATACTCCGATCATAATGTCTATCAAATATAGTTTCCCAGACTATAACCTCCATCCACCCATCTTCCCTTTGTTTTGGAATCCATTTAATTTTGTCCAAATTCACTATACTTGGTGGTGTGAAAGAAATTATGTTGGTTCTTTCCTTTTTATATGGTAGCGGATCCGTGCCTTCACCGGATACTTTAGCCACGACATTTTTCTCGAAAGTTTGAACACAAGGAAACAAGCATAGGTTGTATCGATGAGATAATTGTGTTTCTATGTTGCACCTTGTTGAGGTAAAAATCAGTAATTACCTAACAAGCTAATCCTTGGTCGAGCTATCCGGATTAAGTTACTTGGATCCAGTAACACAAAGATAACACGCGTTAGCCTCGTCCGAGGTTTTATCCTAGACCAAGCTCGGCGTGAGAATGAGTATGGTTATATGTCGAGTAAAATACAATGAAGCGGGGTGAGAATTAGTTAACCTTGAATGTTGTAGCTTAACTCCTTATATAGATGGGAAGCTTTTGTCCTCACCCTTGGGTCGCGTGGGCGATAGTGGCGTTTTGGCGGGAGTTGACTTTACTCTGTTTGGTTCCGTGCGGAAAGGTCGATGAGTTGATCAAGATTCCTTTCCTTTTATATATGGTGATGTCATGTGTCGGTTATGCCGGGGTTATGTCTAACCCTCCGTATATATACTGGAGTGCCTTGGTCTAAATTGGGTTGTAGCTTTTATCAGGAAGATTGTATATTGTCTTAGGCGGTTTTGTTGTACGTCAGGAGAGTTAGGTTCTTGACATTTTACTAATATCTTGGGGAGTTGTATCTCGGGACATACGCTAACATATCCCCAGGTATCATGTTAATGGATGAATTCATTACATGATATTGGGAGTATGTAGTGATCTTGGTGAGTATTGCCTGGCCGTTCGACTTTCTTTTCTAATAACCCCTTTTTTCTTGTGCATTATGACACGTCGGCAAGACCGTCGATGATGTGATGCAGCGATGTTAGGACACGTGGCGGTTGGTGGCGTGTGGTGATGATGATGCCACATCACCGTCGGACACGACGGGCGCTAATACTCTCTTTCTACTTTATAAATCATTGTTATTCTCATTTTACCACGGTAAAACTTTTCACTTACCCGCCTTCTGCGTTATTTGGCGGACGATTTTATTTGCTCTTAGATACACTAACGGTATTCTTCTAGTTTATCTTCTTTAGATTTTAAGGTTTAATCATTCCTTAGGCTAAAATGTCATAGTCAGGTTCTTCATCCGCTCGGTCGGGGCGGTTCGAAGGTCCGTCACGACCAAAACCCAAATTTGACTTGGAAAAGTATACTTGGTTATGGTGATAAATCATTCGATGGGCGTGAAGGAATTTGGTATACCTCCGATCTTCATCAGAGGCTCCACCGGTGATTTTACGATGGGCTGACTGGGAGATGATGCCATAGGATTGTATCTAGAATATTTTATTGAAGGTGGAATTTCCGTCCGTTTTCTAGTTTTCTTTTAGATGTTCTTCACTATTATAAAGTTCATATTTCTCGATTAGTCTTGATAGGTTTGCATAGGGTTACTCTTTTTGAAGTATATAGTCGTAGTCTTTACATTATTCCACGACTTCTTTGTTCCGAGCCTTTTATAAGTTGCATAAGCAAGGGCATTGGTTCACCTTTGCTAAGCGGAGACGATAAGCAACGCAAGAGTGCCTTTCAAGAGATCTTGTCTTGACCGAAGGGTTGGAAAAGGCGGTTCTTTTATTGATCGGCGAAATTGTACCGCTTTGCTATGCGTGGTGAGGCATCGGATCGAGATGTCTCGATCCTTTTCCGGTGGGGAGTTTTCCATGCCTCGCGCGGTTATTGTCTGCTAATGTTATAGATTTGATAAAGATTCCGCGAGGTTTTCTATATGCCATTGGGTTATCTCACGAATGGAAGTATCCGGGTTCTGGGCTGACTCGAAGGATCTTGGGGAATGGTACTTGGCACATGCATTATTTAATTAGTTTAAGATTTTATGCTTTCTTGTGACTTAGCATTTTCATGTGTTTTGTAGCAATAACCATGTCGACTACCTCATCAATGAGCTATCGTAAAGGGGCTATGACCCGTGGAGATAAGTATCGGGATAATCGTGCTCATATGATGCATGTTACTCTTAGAGTCCACACAGCGCCGGTTCCACCAAGACTAATGTTATGAAAAAGGTCGGTGGGTGATCCAAAAGTCTTGGAGGCTAAGGAAAAAAGAAAAAATCTTAGAGGCTAAAATTTGGAGGTTACAAGCATGAAGCGCCAGTTGGGGAAGGAGGTTCCGGCGGCCAAAGCGAAGGAGGAAGAGCCTACTCACGTGGTTAACTTGGATTCCACCACTAATCAAGCCTTGCGAATCTGGTTCCTCCGGAGGGTCAAAGTCGAATGATCCTCCTATCGTTGAGAAGGAGAACTTGGAGGGTCATTCCAGCAATAGGTTGGAGAATGCTGATGCCGGTGTTGATGTGAATGCCGGGGCGGATCCCCAAGAGCAAAACCCGGATCCGAAGGATCATGAAGCTGAGGCTTCTCAATTTGTTGAACAGCCTGCTCTTCAGGACGATGGTGAGTTGGTTTCTTTATATCACTAATCATTTTTCTCCCGTTGTTATTTATTTATTTCTTTCGTGTACTTAACATTTATTTTGTATTTTTACTGACTTCTCCTCCTGCGTAGTGAAGGTAAGGGTCTTGGGTGGAGAGGAAGGCCATCGTCGGTATTACTTATGTCTTGGGGTGGTCGATCGAGAAAGGATGAAAGGGTTAAGGGATATGAGAAATATAGAGATATGATGGTTCATTTGCCCCACAGCTAAGAGGAATACATGCGGACCTATCGGATCTTGGGCGGCCCGAGATCATGGGGCCTTCCGCGGGGGTTCTCTTGCTTTTGTTGACTTGCTTGTCCGTTTTGAGAGCCTCGATCTGGAGCATAGGGAGTTGGTCGAAGAGCATAGTGGATGTGAGGCTGCCGCCAGGATAACCGCTTTTTGGACAAGACTTTGGGGGTTGAGGCGGCGGGATGAGCTTGGTGAGACCTCACTTGGGAAGAGATTTTGAAAAACGGTGCGTACTCTGGAGGCCGAGAAAGCCGAGATGGTCTAAGTTGTCCCATGCTCGGGGTGAAAAGATATCCAATTTGGAGAAAGAATCGATGGAAGCCAAGAGAGCCTTTAAGAGCGAGGAGGAGGAGAATCGCCTTCAAACAACGCCAAGAGTCGGCCGTGTCAGTGGAGAATCTTGAGATTGATCGGTCAAATCTAGTCCGGACTTCATTCCTACTTTTGTGGCTCGCCTTCTCGTGACCATGAGTATAAATCTTCTTTGGCCTCCCCCGGTTTGAGTGGAATGGTAAGATGGTTGGATGGTGTGTCCATTGGTCGTTCGGAAGAGGAGGTGCGAGATCTTGTCGGACACCGAGGATTTAGACTTGGGCGCTCCTAACAAGTATTGACTATGTATGATGACTGTTTGTTAAGAAGTATCCGTATGTCGCCAAGGTCCGGAGCGCTTTGTCATCGTCCGTCCGCCGATATCATGGCCTTGGTGCCCGACCCCGCACCGGGCGTATTGTTGTGGAAGGTGAAGGCGGGGCCTAGCGTCCCTCTAATTGAAGCAACCTTTTGATATCATAGCCTAATATCTTTTCTTTAGCTACCTTTTTGTTGTAATGGTAATGTCATCAAACAATGTTACTTATTTGAAACTTGTGATGCTTAATGAGATTCTTTTGGGGCGTTTTTCTTTGTTTAATGAAACAGTCAGTCATTTTCTTTGTATGTCTCTAAGTATGTGCCTTGTTTGTTTGTTTATCTCTGTCTTGGTGCTTGATAGATCGTTCGGTAGGTTTATAGCGATCCTTTTTGGATATGAACCATCTTACATTTGCCTCGGCAACCCTTTTTGGGTATGAACCGTTCGGCACTTTATGGCAATCCTTTTTGTATATGAACCATTTTATGTTTGCCTCGGCAACCCTTTTTGGGTATGAACCGTTCGGCACTTTATGGCAATCCTTTTTGGATATGAACCATTTTATATTTGCCTCGGCAACCCTTTTTGGGTATGAACCGTTCGGCACTTTATGGCAATCCTTTTTGGATGTGAACCATTTTATATTTGCCTCGGCAACCCTTTTTGGGTATGAACCGTTCGGCACTTTATATCAATCCTTTTTGGATATGAACCATTTTATATTTGCCTCGGCAACCCTTTTTGGGTATGAACCGTTCGACACTTTATGGCAACCCTTTTTGGATATGAACCATCTTTGAACACTGATCATTTTTCTCCGGAGGTCGCGAGCCTGTCGGGGGGATCACTCAATAATTATGTTCAGAAAACAATAGGTATGTGGAAAATTGCCCCTCCTACATCCGGGGAGCTATGTTTTTCATTAATAATTTGTTTCAACAATCGCCTCGTGGGCTTACAGTTACAAACTTTTCTTTATCTTACAAGAAACACTTTCTTAGGTTCACCGCATTCCAGGTACGGGGGACCTCTTTTCCTTCTGCCGTTTGTAGCTTGTATGAACCGTTATCGTATGCTTCTATGACCTGGTATGGGCCCTCCCAGTTTGGTCCCAATTTTCCTTGGTCTTCTTGCCTGCTAGCTTCATTTTTCCTGTAGACGAAATCTCCTACTCTGAGCTTTTCACCTCTGACCCTCCGGTTGTAATATTGCTCTACCCTCTTTTTGTACCTGGCCTCTTCAACAGCCGCTGAGTCCCTTCTTTCTTCCAGTAAGTCCAGGTTTAAACGCATTTCCTCTTCACTTCCTTCCTCTGTCATCATCATCGTTCGGAAGGTGGGCATGCCGATTTCTGCAGGTATCACTGCTTCGCTTCCGTATGTCGGGCGACGGTGTTTCCCGTTGCTTGTTTTTGGGGATGTCAGGTGAGCCCACAAAGCGTTCGGCGACTCATCAACCCATCCGGACCTACTTTTGCCTAATCTTGTTTTGAAACCATGCATCAAACTCTTGTTTCTCATTCTACGGACCATTGGCTTGAGGGTGTGCCACAGCAGTATTTATCTGTTTGATGTTGAGCTTTTACACCATCGTTTGAAGGATCATGGATGAAGTTCTTGCCATTATCGATTACAATTATGTGTGGCAAGCCAAAGCGACCTGCGATATTATCCATACAAATTTTATGACTTCTTTCCTGTGGTTTCGCGGAGGTTTGGCCTCCATCCACTTTGTAAAGTAGTCGATGGCTACGATGGCGTATTTTACTTTCCGGGTGCTTGAGGAGGGCCCAACACGTCCATTCCCCATTGGAAGAATGGCCAGGTGACATGATAAGTCATAAGATTCTTCATAATTGGGGATCGAAGTGTATTTGGCAAGACTAGCATTTACGAATGATCTCTCTGGCGTCCACATGCATTGTCGGCCATGGTATCCTTGCTCGATCGGTTTACCACGGATCTTGGGCGGAGTGCATGCCACATGCCCTTCATGCACTTCTCTTATCACGTAATTGGCACATAGTGGGCCCACACCTCAACATTGGACCTAAATCGACTTTTGAACAACACCCCGTCTTCCATTGTATAATGGGGTATCTTCATCCGAGGGTTCTTGTTTCGTTTTCATCGTTCGGCCACTTTCCTTGATAACGCATCGGATAATTGGAGACATCAGGTTTCCTCCTCTTCTTCCACTATTTCTCCAATGACCTTCTCTTCCGTTGATGGTGTTTCAATACTTCTACAAGTATTTCCTTGGTCAAATGGTCAAATCGATAAATGCTAGCTTGCTCGACACATCGCCTATACGGTTTTGTGCTACGGGGATGTTTTGTATTACGAGCTTGAAACATCAATATATTCTTTTGCCTTAGCTAAATATCTTGCCATGCTTTCCTTGTGGGTGGTAAACTCTCG
This sequence comes from Chrysanthemum lavandulifolium, assembly GCA_022545495.1. NCBI lineage: Eukaryota > Viridiplantae > Streptophyta > Magnoliopsida > Asterales > Asteraceae > Chrysanthemum > Chrysanthemum lavandulifolium. The sequence continues at coordinate 313,864 of JAHFWF010000031.1, read as the reverse complement.
ATTGATTTGGCTTGACACTAGGTTGGAGTCTACTTTAGCATTTAGCACTTGGATCTTCATGTCCTTGGCTATCCTTAGTCCGACCGACAATGCTTCATACTCCGCCTCGTTATTTGTCTTTGGGAAATTTAGCGAAGAGCATAAGTGTATTTTGTTTGGTCCGGCTTATCGACCAAACACCTTGATAAGGTTTTAAAAGGTACCATTTGAGGGTCGTTTAACCTTATTTGATCACTTTTGTATCCATTATTGCTTAATATCGTTCCTTTTCACTTTTAGGTCTCTTGAAGGCAAAATCTTTGGAATGGCACTTATTTGGACGAAAAGGCTATAATATCTGAAGAAAATGGCAAAAGTCGAATCGAGACACTCAAAGTGCTTTGAAAATAGAAGGCGGCAGGCGTCATCAAGCTTAAGCTGCGGCCGTCGGAGGAATTTGATGACTCGGAAGAGAAAATGCTAGTTCGAAGGGCGGCGTCGGGCTTTAAAGGAGTAGACTATCGCAACTCGACGGCCTAGATGCGACCAGACGGCGTCGAAGGCGAAGAGGGCGTCACGGACATAAGGTGGCGCCGTCGCAAAGGTTAACGTGGCCAAGCGAAACCACAATGGCGCGACACGGCGTCACAAAACATAAGGTGGCGCCATCGCATATGTAATATTATATATAGAATCAATTTTTCGGTTTTAGGAGACTCTTTTGGAGTAAAACCTAAAACCCGAACCAAGGTGTCTTATACGATATTTTAGGGTTCCAAACCCTATCTTACATCAAGATAAGTATTTACTTCATCAATTCAATTATGTCTTTGATTATTTGTGTGTATGCTTGCATGTTCTCCATGTCCGAGCTAATTTATTTGTGTGTTTGCTTAGGAGTATGAAACTTAATTATTGAATATTGATTGGTTGTTTCTTATCTTAGTTGATTAATGATCTAGTAATGCGATAGGTCATTCGTTGTGTACTAATGCTTGATTCATCTTTGTGAACCTCGAATATAATTACGAGTAGTTGTAAGCTAAACCATCCAAAGAGTGCCTTAGAGTAGAGTTTATTATCCCTAGTGGGTTTTGTAGGCGAGACCCTTTGGTAAGTTCAAAGAGTTAGGGAGAAGCATACCCTACAACTTTAGACACACAACGCAACTAAGAATAAGGGCGTGACAACTCAACCATCAATAGGAGATAATTAAGGAGTAGTAAAACCTAAGTAAACACATCTTTAAACTATCATACGAGCACACATTAATTAGACATAGACTACCACCACCTTAGTTTAGATAATTAGATAATAGTAGAGTAATCGGTGAAATACCAACCCCCAAATCCAATACCGAGATTCGTACCTTTCAATTTCCTAAAAACATAAAAAGATAAAAATAATCTTCGTCAACGCCAACCTTAGCGTAGTAACTTCTCACTAGCACCTAGAGAATGATATCAATACCCGTGGCTTACCCTAATACTACACTACAGCGATTAGGTTCCTTTGCCTGGGGTGTTGAAAAACTTCTTTCGACGAAAGGAAGTTCCTTTGACCTGAGCAGCGGCGCGTGCGTATCAAGTTTTGGCGCGGCTTGCGGGGAATAGAATAGATAGTTAGTAGTCCACCTCGTTTGGGTTCTTTGCTTGATTCCTATCAAGTAAATTTTTCTCATTTTAGCTTCCTCATAGTCTATCCCCTTCTTGTGACCTTTGTTACGTAACACCCATCACTTTTCATCATGGAAGGTGATAACCAACCACCACTCATCAACCCGCGCACCAAATGACCGCCAAGGCCCGTACTCTTGGTGAATACTCAAGACCAAGCCACCTAGGCTATAGGAACACCATTGAGCTTCCGACCAAGCCCAAACTACGGCCTGCGATCCGGCACCATCCGGTTGGTGCAAAGCGGATGTGCATTCCATGGACTTCGTTAGAAGATCCAAATCGACATCTAAGGGATTTCCTCAAAATTGTCGATTCCATCGACCTTGATGCTACTACTCGGGAGACCACGCGCTGCGTCTCTTCCAATTCTCTCTCGAGACCAAGCTAGTAATTGGCTTGGCGACTTCCCTTGGCTCCATCTCAAGTTGGGATGATCTTACCTCTCGCTTCCTTGCTCAATTTTTCCCACCGGGAGAACCACTAAGCTTAGGAATGACATCTTAATGTTCCAACAACGTCAAGGTGAATCTCTCTGAAGCATGGACCCGATTCAAGGACTTACTTCATAAAGTCCTCATCACGGCATTGATATTTGGCTCCAAGTCCAAATCTTTTATGATCATGTCAACTTCCCCACTAAGCGATCCATTGACCAAGCGGTGGTGGAAAACTTAGTGATCTCACCGCGGAAGAATCATCGGGTATAATAGAGGACCTTGCCCTCTGTGACAACGAAAGTTGGGATGACCCGTGAGCTACCTAAAACCGTCAAGGCAATCTCCTTGCCTTCCATCAACTCACAACCTTCCGACCGTAGGATGATCGAACTTGAAGATCAAGTTAAATTCCTCATGAGTTCCTACGAAAATCCTAAGTCTTCACACCATGTGAACAAAGTTTCTTCCTCGTGCGAGCCGTTTGTGATCCTCATGCTGCAGCGCTGCGCACCGATCCCGAACACGCTTCCGTTGACTCGCATCCTCGGCGTATTAATGGGCGGAAGGAAAATTCCTACAATACCGGACCTAGGAATTTCAATGAAACCCGTGAGGCATGGAAAAACAAGCCGGAAACTTCTCACGGGGACAAACCAAAGAATTCACCTCTAATGATTTCTCATGGCCCCCACCTAACGGTCCTAACCAACAAAACATCGAAGGATGTTGCAAAACCTTGTTGCATCCCAAGAAACCCAAATAGCTAAGCTCTGGACCGCTTTAACCATCAACAAGCCGAGATGGATAGGAAGATAGACAACCTTTTGAAAGCCATAACCAATAATGATAGGAAGGTTAGTGCTATCTCAACTCCGAACCTTCGGTATAGAGATTAAGGATCCAAGCAAGCTAACTAAGCACATTCAATTCATCAATATCATCGCCTTAGTGAAACGATAGAAACGGATGACGAAGAGGACCATCGCTTGTGAATAATGAAACACAGGAAGTAGATAAAGTAGACATTGACTATTTCAACAAATTTCCTACGGAAGAAGAACTATCTCGCCACCCTCACTTAGTGCGTGACCTCCGTCACATGTATGTTAGGAAAAGCCCTAGAATCAAGTTTGGGACACCTTTTTGTGGCAAAGGCCTACATTGATCGCAAATCCCCAATCAACATAATGACTAGCACCTACTACAATTGGATAATAAAGAAGCCTATCCCAACTAAGCAAGACCCCGATAATCCTAGGGATAAGTGCAATTTTCTTGGTAGAGTTAAGGGATTGCCCGTCTATGTAGGTAATTTCACGTTCCCTACGGACTTCATAATTGTGGTTGATATTAGCACGACCATAGACTACAGCTTGTCCCGTTATTCTAGGAAAACCTTTCATAAAAGCAGGATGACCTATGACCCCTCGTTAGGAGTAGTGCGATTCAAGGATGAGACCGACGACATAGCTTACCAAATGCCGTTTAAAATTGAGAAGTTTTCATCACTCTCTAATGATGAAAAGGAACTTAATTGTCGATCTATTATAGGAATGATAAGGATAGGGAAAGGGAGTAGATTATGTTATGACTAAGATTTTCGGGTTCTATAAGGATTGTTTGAACTTAGGACGAAATATAGGACCAAGTGGGGAGAGGACGAACTCTTAGAGAGGTGCATCATAGGACACTTCTACAACATGGAATCCCGGTAGAGGCCGTCAAGAGGGCGGTAATGAGAAAGCGTGGAATGCGACTACGAGTCTAGCTACAAAACTCTTAAATAAAGAAAAGCGCTTCGTGGGAGGCAACCCATGCTTAATTGTTTGCTTGTTAGTGTCATATATCTTTTATTAATTGTTTATCCTCATGCTTAAATTTGTAAGCATGCTTTATTTTGTTTTAACCTCGTCTTAATTGCATATAAAGGTATTTTACATAAGGGATAAGTGTAGGGAGGATTACGCGTTTCAAAAGAAGCGTAAACATGAGAATAACAATTAACCAAAAGATATATATGTTTGTTTGTTCGAGTCAAATACTTGTATCGAGTCATAATGGATGTTTTGCGAAATTTTCCAGTTCTAAAGATGTAAATTTTCGAATTTTTTGAAAAATCGCGAGCAGTTTTGTCGGGATAACTGACGGCGTCGAGATTGCAACTGACGGCGTCAGAAGGAGTGAAAACATCGGATCACTTTTCTCGTTTCTGAGCTACTTATAAATTTTTGGAATTTTCGGTCTTAATTTTCTTAGAAGTGCGTAAACATCCATTCCATGAGCATTATATCCTAGTTTAAATCGAGTCTTATATATATTATTACCATGATTTTACGCGAAGGTTTCGTTTGTTTTCTTCAAGTGTGCGAGTTTAGTTTGTCAAGAAGAAGTTACACAAGATTGGAAGGAGCTTTTCACGAAATAATTCTTCTTGGAAAGGATTTAACCACCACTTTACGGATCTTACCGAGCTAATCGGGGAGTATTAGTTTCTTTCGTTTTTGATTACCTTCTTTTATCATAACTTTGATACTTTCGGGAACATTGGGGACAATGTTCGGTTTAAAATGTAGGGAGGAAAATAAAGCGGAACTTTGAAACTATGCTTATCCTTGATTATTTGCTTTGTCAATTGTGATTGTGTAATAAACCATGAGAAAATGTCGGTTAGGGTAATTTTGGCACAAATTTAAAATTTTCATGACATATAGGAGTGGGCCATTAGTCTTAACAAAAGCGTCTCACGGATAGGAAGTTATATGACTAGCACAAAACCCTTTACCACCCAAATTCCACCCAATGTGAGGATCGCCTTAGATTAGTAGGAATTAAAAGCATTCATCTTCAATGCTTAGAGTGTGAACCGGTAGTATATTAGATTCTAGAACTTGTTTTGTGATGCATTCGAGATCATAGTGAGGCTACACTTGTGTAGTTAGGAATAACTAAATGATAAGAGGCATTAGGATAACCCTTGTTTGATACCGTAATATAATTACTTCTTCCGCATCGGTTGAGTAATTCCCCAGCACCGCTGCGTTGTACTCATCTTTAGTACGATACCCTAGTTAACCCCTCGAGCCTATCCTTTTCGCGGTTCTCGTGATGTTTCGGTTTTCGGAATATCAATGAAACATTGTTTACACCCCCCGAATATACACCCAAATCGCCTTAGCCTACCCCTTATGCACTCACTTTTAGTGCAAATGTTTGTTATCACCCTAAACCCTTAGTTTAATTATCTGGTTGCTTGCATGAGTTGCTAAGTCGAGTCATATCCTTTGTATATAGTTTTGGGACGATTGGATTCATGGGAAAAGTTAAAATTTATGAAATGACGGGAAGGGAACGTTAAATTCAAATTCCCTTTGTTTGCGTAATAATGTACCCCAAGTGTTTTGATCTTTTCAATTCGGGTCAAATTAGTGTTAGAGTAATAAAAACTCAAGTGTGGGGATGTGCCTATAAATCCCTATCATTTTGATGTTACCGTAGGGGATGGTAGAGTAAAAGTGTATGAAAAAAATCGAAAAAAAGAAAAATAGAAAAAAAAAAAAAAAAGAGTGTAAAAAAAAAAAAAAAAAAAAAAAAAAAATACGGGCTACCATCCTATATCTATCCTTTAAATTTATGTTTGTTTATTTCCGTTACCTAGAGTTTTAGAGTGTCGAGTCTTGGCTTAGCAACGCCATTCTTCGTATGCATTTAACATAGAGATTTTTGACTTGCCACCACTAAATAGCCTATCCCACCAAACCCTTGTTTCCCTACAGTAAGCCTAACATTACAACCCTTTAAAGACCTCTTTGATAGTCTTTCCTAGGTGCTTCACGTAAGCGATGGAGGTTTGATCTATTCTCAAGCCTATGGTAATCTATGTACTAGGACCGGTTAATGAGTGTTTACCTTCCATTTCTATTTGTTATATTTTATATATACACCCAGAGAGATGTGAGTATCCAAACACCCCATGTGAGGTGCTAGTATGTAATTCCGTGCTTGTTATGACTTTCTGGGCTTTTATGTGTTGTGGACCGTTTTAAATCAATGCTTCATGACCCACAACTTATAAATTAATTGGCTAAGCACATTTGCTTGAGACAAGCAAATAACAAGTGTAGGGATATTTGATAAGGTTTAAAGGTACCATTTGAGGGTCATTTAACCCTTATTTGATCACTTTTGTATCCGTTATTGCTTAATATCGTTCCTTTTCACTTTTAGGTCTCTTGAAGGCAAAATCTTTGGAATGGCACTTATTTGAACGAAAAGGCGCGAATATCTGAAGAAAATGGCCAAAGTCGAATCGAGACACTCAAAGGCTGAAAGCAATGCGGCGTCCTTTGCTAAGCTGCGACGCCGTCGGAGGAATTTTGTGGCGGCTCGGAAGAGAAAATGCTAGTTACGAAGGGCGGCGTCGGGCTTTAAAGGAGTAGGCCGTCGCTGACTCGAGCGGCCTAGATGCCACCAGGACGGCGTCGGAAAAGGCGAAGAGGCGGCGTCACGGACATAAGGTAATGCCGTCGCAAGGTTAACGTGGCCAAGGCGAAACCCTAATGGCGGCGACACGGCGTCATAAAACATAAGGTGACGCCGTCGCATATGTAATATTATATATAGAATCCGAATTTTTCGGTTTTAGGAGTCTTTTGGGTAAAACCTAAAACCGAACCAAGGGTGTCTTATACGATATTTTAGGGTTCCAAACCCTATCTTACATCAAGATAAGTATTTACTTCATCAATTCAATTATGTCTTTGATTATTTGTGTGTATGCTTGCATGTTCTCCATGTCAAGCTAATTTATTTGTGTGTTTGCTTAGGGAGTATGAAACTTAATTATTGAATATTGATTGGTTGTTTCTTATCTTAGTTGATTAATGATCTAATGTCGATAGGTCATTCGTTGTGTTAATGCTTGATTCATCTTTGTGAACCTTAGAATATAATTACGAGTAGTTGTAAGCTAAACCATCCAAGAGTGCCTTAGAGTAAGAGTTTATTATCCACTAGTGGGTTTTGTAGGCGAGACCCTTTGGTAAGTTCAAAGAGTTGGGAGAAAGCATGCCTACAACTTTAGACACACAGCGCAACTAAGAATAAGGGCGTGACAACTCAACCATCAATAGGAGATAATTAAGGAGTAGTAAAACCTAAGTAAACACATCTTTAAACTATCATACGAGCACACATTAATTAGACATAGACTACCACCACCTTAGTTTAGATAATTAGATAATAGTAGAGTAATCGGTGAAATACCAACCCCCAATCCAATACCGAGATTCGTACCTTTCAATTTCCTAAAAACATAAAAAGATAAAAATAATCTTCCTCGACCTTAACCTTAGCGTAGTAACTTCTCACTAGCATTCCTATTCCCTGAGAGCGATATCAATACCCGTGGCTTACCCTAATACTACACTACAACGATTAGGTTCCTTTGCTGGGGTGTTGAAAAACTTTCGACGAAAGGAAGTTCCTTTGACCCGAGCAGCGGCTGCGTAAGCGTATCAACGCTCCGGAGCCTTTCTTGTTAGATGCTCCGTCCGTGAACAGTGTCCATTTGTCTTCTGTGGTTGAGATGTTGCATACTTCTTTGCCCTTCCCTTCTTTCCCTACTTTGCTGACCGGTATATCATTTATGAAATCTGCCAAGACCTATCCCTTGACGGCGTTCCTGGGGATGTAAGTAATTCTGTATGCTCCCAATTCTACCGCATACTTCATCAACTTCCCCGAAGATTCGGGTTTGTTCAAAACGTCCCGGATGGGTTGGTCCATGATTACCTTAATGTGGTGAGCTTCGAAATACCTTCGGAGTCTCCTGGAGCAGTGTCGTAGAGCCAAAGCCAATTTTTCCAGAAGGGCATAGTTTCGCTCAACATCATGGAGTGTTACAACACATAGTGTCTGGCATTTGTTTGCCCTTCCTTTCTACCATCGGCCTGGTAACTTATGGCCTCTTGGTGCCGCTAAGTACACAAAAAGATCTTCCCCTTCAACCGGGTACATTAAGTTGGGCAACTCTAGGATCGCGCTCTTCATCTTCTGGAATGCCTCCTCAGCCTGATCACTCCATCGGTATTCCTTTTGGTTGTCTTTCGTGACACTCTTTAAAGTGTTGAAGAAGGGGCAAAGCTTTCTCAGCCTATCGAGATAAGAATCGGTTCAGGGCTGCCAACTTCCCGCTGAGGCTCTGCATCTCCTTGAGTGTTCGGGGCGGTTGCATGTCGGCTATCGCCTTTGTTTTTTTTGGATTGGCCCTTATTCCTTCGGATGTTACCACATATCCATGAAATTTTCCTTCTTCAACTCCAAAGGAGCAATTTTTGGGGTTGAGCTTCATGTTGATCCTTCGGAGGTTATCAAACGTTTCTGCCATATCGCCAACAATTCCACTTCGCTCGCTTTTGATCACCATATCGCCGACGTACACCTCAAGTTCACGCAATTTGCCCTTAAAACTTGAGTCTACAGGTCTTTGATAAGTCGCCCGGCGTTCCTTAAGCGAAGGGCATCTTGGTGTAACAAAAGTTCCATGTTCCGTATAGAAGGTGTCTTCTTCTCTTCGTCTTCCTTGGCCATCCGGACTTGGTGGTACCCTTGTATGCATCAAGAAAACACTTGTACTTGTAACCCATCACGGACTCTATTTTCCATCGATCTCGGGAGTGGGTAGTAGTATTTTGGGCACGAAGCATTGATGCTTTTGAAATCCATGCACATTCTCCATGTTCCGTCCGGTTTCTTTACTAAAACCGGGTTGGAAATCCACGTTGGATATTTCACTGCCCGGACTATTCCTGCTTTCAGCCACTCTTCTACCTCGGTGTTGATTGCTTGGTTCTTTTCAGCCGAGAAGGTTCTCTTTTACGGGCTATTGGCTGTCATTCACGTTGACATTCGGTTTGTGTTCTATGATTCGCGGGGACTCTGTCATGTCTGCGGTTGCCATGCGAATACATCCTTGTTGTTTTCGGTAGTTCTACCGTTGTCTTTTGCATTCTTTGGAAAATTGCTCCGATGGTAATCATTTGTTCGGAAATTGGGGTTTATCATTACTTCTTACATTTTCTTGCTAGACTCTTCTTCCTCAGAAGGTATTCTTCCTCTTGCTTTCCGACCCTTTCGCCATGAAATGTCTTTCTAACCTTCTACATTCCGAGATGATAGCGGTTGGTAACGGGGTTGCCACTCCCCTGTGTTGGGAATTTTATCATAGAGTGGATGGTTGACGGGATCGCTCTTAATTCTCTAATGCTGATCGTCCCGAATAATGTTATATGGGGAGGGATCTTATCACTATAGCGTCATTGTGGCTCGGCGATATAGGCCCTCGTTTAGAAACAAACATTTAGGTCTATCTTCCGAGGGTTTTATTGCTTCGCTGAGAATCCCGCTGTGACGTATTCGTTTCTCTTAGCTTCGCTTTGATTTACGGGCATAGGTTACGAAAGCGGTGTTCGTACATTACTTCCACGGTGCCCACAGGTCAACGTAAACCCTCTCACGGTGTATCCTTCCACATTTGCTTGATTATCGGTAATTTGTTCGAAGCGTCCCGGGTAGAGCGGGGAAAAGCTATATGGGCGTTCATCCAATCCTCTTCTCATTGTTGGTTTTCCTTTTCTGTCCTTTCCTTCGTGATATACCATATTTATCACTCTTCCTCTGCACGGGCCGATTATCTCGAGGGGTTTCTTCCCTTTGCCTCACTTCCTTGATAAATGATCCAACTTGCCGTCTCCAAGCTACTCTTAGTTGTTCCTTGAGTTGGTAGCGGTCATTAGTGAGATGGCCTTTCTACGCCATGATAATCATGAACTTATCTAAATTTTCTCTCCTTGGAGCTCCTCTCAAAGGTGGGGGTGGTGGCAGCTTTAGTTGGAGCTCCGTTGCTAGAATTTCCTTAGGTGCTTTTGAGAGGAGGTTCAAATCCATGGGCGGTGCTCGTTTACGTATTGGTTTCTCCGGTAGTCGCTTCGGTGGTCGCTTCTATAGTTATCGGTCCTTGTTGGGTAGTAGGGGTTGTACTGGCTACGGGATTTTTGTTCTGTTCTTCGGTCTCCTCTCCATTTGTCGGGGATATTTGCTGTTCGGGAGGTTCGATCGGGTTGACTGCCTGCGTATGACTTGCGGTTCCATTCCCCTTTAGGGAGTTCCGTGGTGTTGTAGGCTTCCTCCGATCGTACAAAATCGTCTACCCTTTTCATCATTTCCGTGACTGTTTTGGGAACTCTGTCTGAGAATCGTTTCACCAATTCCGGGCATTTGCTTCCGTTGGTGAATGAGGATATCTGCATTACTTTTGGTACACCGGGGATGTAGCTAGCCTCGTCGGTCCATCTTTCCTTGAATTCTAGCAAGGTTTCATGAGCTTTCCGCACGATCTTTGTGAGTTCCATCGGATCTTTAAGACACTTCCTCCTGAGCGCGAACCTTTCTAGGAAACTCTCTCTAAGCTCCTCCCGGTTGTCAATACTACCGTTGGGTGTCGCTCGAACCACCGCTTGCAAGGCCGTCAAAGTTCTTTGGAACATCCGGCACCATACCGGCATTGGCCGGCCGCCATGATTTCTTTGCCGGAGAAGCGAGTGGCGTGATCGTCTGGGTCAGAGATCCGTTATGCGATTTATGTTCTTAGGTAGTTCATGTCTCGGTCCGTGAACTCTACTATCCGTCAGCGTGAATGGAGATCTGGGGCATCTTTGTATGGTTTGTGCAAGTCCTCCACGACCTGCTTTCCTTCGGATCTTTTTCCTTTTCTACTCGGGTAGGTCCTTGACTTCGTCTCAAAGTCGATCCGTATCAGGTTACAGCGGGCTTTTTCCTTGGGTGTTATCTTTGTTGTATCGGGGCCTTTAGTGATGATATGTGGTTTAGTATTTGTTCTTCTAAGTTAGGTGGGTTGTTTCCGGGTAGTGTTTCAGTGGAGGGGCCTGTTTCAGTGGTGGGGCCGGCCATTTTCTAGCTTCGGTAGTTAGAATAGCGGTCCCACGGATGGCGCCAATTTGTTGAGGTAAAAATCTATAATTACCCTAACAAGCTAATCCTTCGGCTGAGCTCTCCGGATTAAGTTACTTCTGATCTGTAACACAAAGATAACACGCCTTAGCCTCGTCCAGGGTTTTATCCCTAGACCAAGCTCAGTGAGAATGAGTATGGTTATATGTCGAGTAAAATACAATGAAACAGGGTCGAAATTAGTTAACCTTGAATGTTGTAGCTTAACTCCTTATATAGATGGGAAGCTTTTGTCCTCACCCGAAGGTCACGTGGGCGATAGTGGCGTTTTCGAGCGGGAGTTGACTTTACTCTGTTTGGATTCCGTGCGGAAAGGGTCGATGGTTCGATCAAGATTCCTTTCCTTTTATATATGGTGATGTCGGTGTCCGTTATGCGGGGTTATGTCTAACCCTCCGGTATATGTAACTGAAGTGCCTTGGTCTAAATTGGGTTGTAAGCTTTTATCAGGAAGATTGTATATTGTCTTGGGCGGTTTCTTTGTCGTCCAGGAGAGTTAGGTTCTTGACATTTACTAATATGCCGGGGAGTTGTATGTCGGGACATCGCCAACACACCTCATACGCAATTCATGGCAAGGGAGAATCTCAACAAATTCTGCAAAACTGCAACTGTATATATTACTAGTATGATATTAGTTATAATTTATAATGTGAATCTACAGCTAAATGAATAAATATTTCATCCGATGAAGGTAGAATTAAAGTAGGTTCAGAAAGCTGCTAAACCTGCATTTCACTTGAGGTATTCTATTGTAGGAAACATTTGATGTGTCATAAAGAAACGCTTTCGCTGGTAGCATATGACATTTCTTCCCATTCACTATGTCAAGTGAAAAAATCTATTCATCATAGAGTTACAAGTTTTCATTATGACAGATTCACAGTGAAGAATATATAGTTTCATATTCTCAAGATGGTATATGAAAGTGTTGTGATTTCTTCTATATAAAGAATACAAGAATCGAACCTTTTCACCCTTGTTTATAAAAATTCCCTTTAAAAGCCGGAGATAGAGCTCCTTTTTAGAGGCGTCTTGAATATAATTTTCAGACCTGTTCAATATATCCTTACAATCTATGGCCACTCGTTCCACCGAGTCCTTGTCCAACTCAGGTTCCAAGAGTCCACACATCTTCTTTTCATCATTTAGTTTGTCATTCTCCTTATATTGTAACTGCATAAATTGATTATGGGTTATAGAATATTCGTGCATATGTTCCTTTCATAAATGAAACGAAAAGAAATGAAGCATAAAAGAAAGCGATGATTACGCATTCTTTTACTTACACTTGAATGGCAATGAATTCTATGCCTTCAACAAAACGCCCAAATTTCCGCAATGATAGCGAAAAGTTTTCAAGTAGAAGATCTGAATCTGCAGATTCTTCACTGTTCCTGAATCGGAACAATTCTACCATCAACCACTCGCTGGCTCTCCACTCTGCAAAATATGCGTTTAGGGTTTCACCATCCTTCTTGTATCTTAGATTCACGTATAATGGTAGACTAGAAATCTTTCTTCGATTGCAAAACTTGAACACTAGGTAAGCTCCATACATTATACCCGGAGTTAGATGTTGAGGTTTTAACTCAACTTGGATTATGAGATTTGATATATCTGATATCTTTGCGACCTTCGAGAACCTGCAAATTTAGATTATAACATTAGAGAACCTTATATAATACTCAGCATGCATATTAAACAATTGATTTCCATTAACCTCTCGGATATGGAGAATTGTATTCATTTAAAGTAGATATATGTGAAATTCCCTCCAACATTATTTGAAAAACTAAATGGACCAAGTCGGAATGAAATGAACTTGTAACGTTTATGATGGTGAGAGAACGAACCTTGATTTCCGTATAGATTCCACTTCACGTTTTTGTAAGAAAACTTTCTGGCTGATATCATTTCAGTGTTTACTCCATCAGCATTTATTGAAAACCACTGTTAGAATCAAAGATGATCGAAAGTGGAAAATGAGACATGGCCCATATACTTGTTTATGAAACAAGGTGAATATAACCAATCAAAATTAAATATCCAAAGGATGGCTACACGGAGAGATTATTGTTGATCAGTTCACTTGAATGCAACTAAATATTGCATGCAGTGGCGAAGCCAGGAAATGTGATTACAAGGGGCAATCGAACACTAATCGGGGTTAAATAACATTTCGAGAGATATCAACTTTTAGCATAATTTAAAACAAGTCGGGTCGGGTTTGATTGAAGGTAACAAAAGCACTATACTTTGACGCAACTAACACTAAATATAGGTCTAATCCGATTGGCAATTTTTCAACCACATTATTATAGCATAAACCGACTTAGCCTTTGCATTACGTCTGTATATCAATAAAAGAACCTTGCGAAAAAATTATTCATACCAAATGTATTAAAGCCATGGGCATGTTATGAAATTTAAACATAAAGTTGTCATATTCACATATATAAAATAAAAATTTTACATTATCGTGCTAAAACTCAAATATTCATGTTAAAAAAATGTCAACCGAATCTATAATAGAATGATAATACTGGTGTTTTTGTTTAAATACAAAAAGCAGTGAAATAAGTATTTCCCAAGTGGCCAAGTGGCCTATGCTCTAAAACACAAAGCGTGCACTAAGAAAGGCACACGTAAAATATAAATTATTTTATTTGTTTATCGATGACCCACTACAAATTACTGACTTCCCACTACCTCTCTCTCTTCCACTTTCTCTTTCCTCCATGTTTTCCGACTAAGCAAAACAACACGGAAAAACATTTGTTGGACATTAAAAGCACTCATTGTGTTAGAATTCAGCGAGCGAGGGCACTCAGTTATTTAGCGAAGGCCTGGACTTTTCCATCATTTTAATTTTTTTTCCTACATGTTTTAGTGTGTCCGGAAGAACATGGTTGGGGGCATTGCCCCCCACTACCATTAACATGGCTCCGCCCCTGATTGCATGTGGAACTGCATTATTTTACATATTCATGCCTCAAGTTCTATTCATCAGTCCATGGCATTCAATTCGTAGGTTCACTCTGTAAACTATAATCTCGCCATTGCTTCTAACTCGTAGGACCAAACTTGCTCGCTATAAAGATCTCAACCGCCAAGCGGTTATAGTTAGTTACATAACCATAAAACGGTTATGGATAGGTAGTTAATTAACCGCCAAAAACGGTTACTAGGAAACGGTTACAAACGGTTACCACTGAACCGTTGTATCATTTGGACGTACCCTTTCGTTTAGTATAAATACTCGATGTAATGAATCACTTCAACAGTTAGACGATTAGTTATTCAAAAGTTCTTATTGTTATTGTTTGCATATTTCATATCGACTCACTCATATACACGTTAGGCGTAGAAACACGAAGTTACGAGTAGGATATGGTTATGAGTAGACGAGGCTTATCGTGGGATCTTAGGCGTAGGATTCCTTAGGGCGTGGGATCTTATGCGTGGGTTTAAAGTTACAGTAGAAAAGTTATGCGTAAGATTTAGCTTATGCGTAAGGAAAACTTAGGCGTAAGAAAATGCTTATCGTAAAGTATTCTCAGCGTGGTCGAAACTTATGCGTAAGATTAGGGTTTGCCCAAAAATCCTTTACACTATCACCGTGTAAGAGATATCCAAAAGTCAGTGTTCCACAAACTTATCCAGTGAGGAAGCATGAGTCACCGTTATAGCTCGAAGAAACTTCACCAAAAGTTACAGTGAAAACTAGGGTTTTGACTTTTTGACTTCTCTAAGTAAGAAATTTCCAACGATTCAAATGATTTCTTTTGCACGATATCCTTAAAAACACTCGAATAACCAAAAATGTTGACCTTTTTCACCCAAAGTGCCTAGAAAAGTTACTTAGTAGAAATGACCAATGAATAAAAACGAGCTCAAAACTTAACCAAAAGCGCGTAAAGCTTGAACTTTTGCAAAAAGCGAAACTTTAGCACCAAATAAACCTTAAACCACAAGAATCTTGAATTTTTAAGTGCAAAATTAAAGCTTTATCGTGAATCTTTGAGAGCGAAACTACGGCGTATATTACACAAACAAAAACTTCAACTAAACACTCCTAAACCATTGTTAGGCGATTGATACCAATTGTAGGACCTTAGTATTATCAACCTTATCACAAACCCAACACAAATACCACGTTAACACAAACAACACAAACACAAACAACACAAACACAAACAAAGCTTAGAAATAAGATGAGAAAGATGGTGACTTGAAGATATAAATTCGTGTATATGTGAGATAAAGATGAACACAAGATGTTGTATATTCCAAAGGAAAAACACACACACACACACTTTCAAGCACACCCCTCAAATGACCATTTGAGGGGTATTTATAGTACAAGAGGCATAAAACCCTAAAGGCTTTAGCTTGGGCTTTCATTGGGCTTTCGTGGACTTGGATTGGATTACTTAATAGAAGGCTAGCTTAACATAACTATTAGCCATTTAGCTTAGCCCAATCCACGAGCCCGTTGACTATTCTATCACGATATCTAACACACGTTACAGAGTTCCTAATCGTGAATGACCATCACTTCTAATAAAACTATTAAGGCTAACAGAAATTGAATTAGATTCAATCAACAAAAATAACACATGGACCCTTACCACATTTCCCGAAAATCAGAAGGTAATAGGACTCAAGTGGGTTTATAAAACCAAGAGAGATGCACAAGGAAGGATCATAAAGTATAAAGCTAGATTAGTAGCAAAAGGTTATGTACAAGAACAAGGAATAGACTTCGATGAAGTGTTTGCACCAGTTGCTAGGATAGAGATAGTTCGACTGATATTAGCACTAGCAGCATATCATGGATGGCAAGTACACCACTTAGATGTAAAATCAGCCTTTTTACATGGAGAATTGAAGGAAGAAGTCTATGTTACACAACCCGAAGGTTTAATTCAACAAGGAAACCTAGGAAAAGTCTACAAGCTAACTAAAGATTTGTATGGCTTAAGACAAGAACCTAGAGCTTGGGCGTGAAGCTTGACGGACCTTGAAGTCCCTAGATTTTAAGAAATGTAATCTCGAACAAGCAGGTCTACACAAAGAAGCAAGACTTCTACACTTATCGTTGGAGTTTATGTAGATGATTTAATAATCACGGGCACTCCAAAGAAGGAAGTAGACTTGTTCAAATCGAGATGGAAGAAAAATTTGAAATGGCGACTTAGGGTTGCTAGCATATTACCTTAGGATAGAAGTTACACGATTGTGAGGAGGAGATTACGATTAAGAAAACGGATACATTAACAAGATCTTAAAAGAGACAAGCATGACGGATAGTAATGACACGAAGACACCAATGGATCCGGCACTAAGTTGGTCAAGGCGGAAGATGGAAACCCGGTTAGACGCAACTTATTACCGAAACCTAATTGGAAGTCTCGGATACTTACTACATACAAGACCGGATCTTAGTTACTCAATCGGACCACTCAGTGATTTATGCAAGACCGAAGGATCATCACCTAAAGCGATGAAACAAGTAATCCGATACATCAAAGGCGAAAGACCATGGAATAATATACAAGAAAGAAGGAGGTCGCAAGATTACGGGATCTGACGACAGGTTATGGAATCAATACGGATCGAGGAAAAGGAACTCTGGAATAGTATTTTACTTTGGAGAGTCACCTATCACTTGGTGTACTCGAAGCAACCGACGATGCACTCTCATCATGTGAATCGAATTCATGGCGGCTACTACGGTATGTCAAGCCTTACGGCTAAAACAATTACTCAGTGAATTAACTGGATTAGAAGAAAAGAAGATAACGCTTAGAGTTGACAACGTATTAGCTATAGCACTCGTAAAGAACCCCGTTTTTCATGGAAGGAGCAAGCACATAGACATTCGCTATCACTTCATTCGTGAATGCGTAGATAATGGTCATATAAAAGTAGAACACGTAAGTAGAGAACTACAAAGAGCAGATATCTTAACGAAAGCTTTACCAAGACTCAAGTTCGTGACTATGCGACAAATGCTCGGAGTTCAAGACTTAGGACGAAGCAACGATCAAGATTAAGGAGGATATTGTAAACTATAATCTCGCCATTGCTTCTAACTCGAAGGACCAAACTTGCTCGCTATAAAGATCTCAACCGCCAAGCGATTATAGTTAGTTACATAACCATAAAACGGTTATGGATAGGTAGTTAATTAACCGCCAAAAACGGTTACTAGGAAACGGTTACAAACGGTTACCACTGGATCGTTGTATCATTTGGACGTACCCTTTCGTTTAGTATAAATACTCGATGTAATGAATCATTTCAACAGTTAGACGATTAGTTATTCAAAAGTTCTTATTGTTATTGTTTGCATATTTCATATCGACTCACTCATATACACGTTAGGGACCAACACACTCCACCTTACCTTTTTTTGATATACTTTGGGCCTTAAGAGTTGTGTAATGGATTTCGACAGTGAACCTAGTTTAAAATTGTTCCCTAGAAATGATTGTAACTAGTCTCCACTCTCCACAGTGATACTACCTAGTTTATTTTGCATAGGTTTTGCGGGGTTTCCACAGGATCTGATTCTATTTTATAAACAACATAAAAGTGTTTACATTGTATTTTCAAACACAACTTTACAAACTAACATATGTAGTGTATATATAGGTTTCCAACCGACACCTTGGAACCATTGTGACTTTTCGAAATATAACTAACTATAACCGCTAGTAACTACCCATAACCGCTATTTGGTTATTAACTATCAAACTAACAATATTGGTCCTTTGTCTATCGTTATTTATATGTGTACACCGAGCCTATCAAGACTTATACAATTATGGTGCAACATTTCCCCCCTAATTGTTTAAGTCTTGTTCTCCGAATCTTCATGCTCTTCTCTGCGTTTTCCTTCCCATTGCCTTCTATCCTGACCCCAAACTTTGTCTTGTTCATTTCTTCATTCTGTGACTGATCTTTGCCTTGTGGGTCTCTTCTCCCACTTCTCTTCTTGGCTTCTCATTCCAGGGCACCTAGCAGTCTCATGGTACACCTTTATTATGTCAATGAACCTTCTATAGCAATCTCTTATTGCTTCCTCTTCACCATTTGTCAGGCCATGTATTCTTGCAATTTTCTTTCATTATGTCACGTTCAAGAGCAGTCCTTTCTTGCTAGCCTCTTCCTTCCGGTATCACGCTATCCTTACAAGCGTTAAAACGTTTGCTTTTCCTCCTTTGTGTTGCGTTCCAGCAGTCCCACAAAGTTCTTCTACAACGTTGTCTTTTCCTTCCTTTGTTGTCGCGTTATGCAGTCCCAACAAAGTCTCCATCGTATTCCTTGGCCAGCGTATTCCTTGGTTTCTTTTCCTTCTAATTATTTTGATCTTCTTGATCAAAAATTGAATCAAACTCTTGCAATCTTGGAGCCTTCACTCTGATACCAGTTTTGCACAGGTCTTGCGGGGTTTCCACAGGATCGAATTGATAAGATATACAAGAATCTGATTCTATTTGATAAACAACATAAAAGTGTTTACATTGTATTTTCATACAAAACTTTGTCTATCGTTATTTACATGTGTACACCGAGCCTATCAAGACTTATACAATTATGGTGCAACAGTTTATAGTTGATCCCTACATACATGTCAGAAATTTTCCTGAATCTTGAAAGAGTAGAATAATTAAAGATATAATCCATTGCTTTCACTAGCGTGCAAATTATCTTTCACTTTAGTTTTAGTTTTATATATAGACCACCTATTTACTTCTTCTCTTGTCTCTTTACCAGCCTTTTGCCTTCATTTTTATTATTAGAGAATAAAAAAATTAGTTGTTTAATTCTTCTTAGATCCAAGCTGTTTATATGATAAAAGAATGTATCTTACCTCAGTGTTGCATTAAATTTGCTAGACACCCTAGAGGTGGTAAAACAAGGGTTAGGGTGTCATTGTATTAAATTTGCTAGACACCCTTTGTGATAGATTTCCGAGGCTTTATCATCTTGATAGGAGTAAGGAGGGAAGGGTGGCGGAAAAAGGGAAATGGGTAGATAATGTTTAGTGTTGGGATTGGGTTAGAAATCTTAGAGGGAGGGTTTGCAGGGATTTTGAGGAGCTACAAGATTTATTGCAAAATGCTGTTATCAAGGTTGATTGTAGGGATCGTTGGAGGTGGGTGCTTCAAGAAAATGGTGAGTTCACAGTTAGAGAATTAACAAAGTTAGTGGAAGAAAAGACGCTTAGCATAATTAGTGGGGAAGAGGCGACAATATGGAACAAATGCGTGCCAAAAAAGTCAACATTTTTGTATGGAGGGCGCTTAAGGGTAGACTTCCGGTTTGTGAAGAGTTAGATAAGAGAGGCATTGATTTAGATTATTTATTATGCCCTTCGTGTGGTGACATGGTGGAATCGTGTTCCCATTGTTTGGTTATGTGCAACTTTGCGATGAGCGTGTGGGAGAAAATCTACGGTTGGTGGAAGCTTGGGGTTGTTAATGTTTTTTCCATTGAGGAATTCTTTTCCTTTAATGGAAATGCTAACGTCCCTAGTCATTCATCGAGAATATGGCAAGCGGTGATTTGGACAATCGGGTACTTCATTTGGAAAGAGAGAAATGCGCGTGTTTTTAAAAGGAATGCTTCAAGTCTAAATAAAATTGTTCAAGATATTCAACTTAAAAGTTTCGAGTGGATTGTGAGAAGATCCGGAAAGAAAAGTGAGATGAATTGGCAACATTTGCTTTTTGATCCGGTTAAATGTCGATTTTGAAAATCTAAATTTTTAAGTATTTATGGTGTGTAGTTTAGCTTCGGTTTGGCTTGTTAAGTTTCTGTGGTTTAAGGTGAGAATCGTAAGTCTCCAATATGTCTGCAAATTAAGCTGCCTTTGTGTTACTTCTTTGATGCACACAATTTATTCGGTCTGGTGCATATGAGAAAATGAAGGTACTGCTACACTTTCATGTGGGATGCAGTGGGTCAACTAAACTTGCAGTTTAATGGGTGTTTGGCACAGTGGGTCGGAAGTATAAATTTTAATGAGCATTTGGCAATGTGGACTGCAATATATGCACTATGGTGTTTGGCATAGTGGTGGGGCTGCAAATTGCATCAGGTTGCTTTTTAAATTGCATTTTGTTTCCTTTGATGCAATAAGTTTTGGCTTGAATTTGGTTCTATCTTATTCGTAGGTCCAGCTCCTCTTGTGAGTTTGATGGGTTTGTTATATTTTCATGTGGGGTACTGCTGAGGTTTCTTTTGGTTTGCACCATCTAGTGTGTTTGTCTTAGGCTTTTCTTTTAGTTAAGCTTTGTCCTTGTTCTTTGTCTCTATTTGTAACTTATGTATTTTTATCTTTTTGGGTCCTTATATTTAACAATCTTGTTAATATAGTGGATGCCTTTGTTTGTTCTTGACTTTGTTGGTTGAAATATATTGCCTTTCAAAAAAAATAAAAATAAAAATATATATTATCTTCATTTAAGTAACTATACAATACAAACCGGTAATTCCATCTATACAGTATATGGGTTTCAGCAAACATTTAAAAAACATTGGTGACTCAAAGGTATGATTATAAAAGATAGGTGATTAAGGGCGTGTTTGTTTTTCAATAAATATTTCTTAATGCCTTTTACCTCTCACTTGGTAAGAGATGATAAGAGGTTAGGCTGTTTGTTTTTTCTTTATGAGTAAGAAGCACTAAGATGTATATGATCATACTCATTAAGAGGTAGAGGGAGTTTCTTGTAGCCTCTTAATGGCTTATACTTTTGTTTATGTTTATGTTTACTTTTTTAATTTAATTTTTTGGTTAATTATATATATATATATTTTTTCCTTTTTTCTTAATTTTATCTATGTATTTAGACTTTTTCTTATTTTTCTTACTTGTTTTGTAAAAATAAAACACAAAGTGTTTTACAAATTTGAGACTTCAATACACATATATAACAAACATGTACACACATTATTAATTTAGCATAAAGTAACAATTGAAATTGTTGAAACTTTTCGTGAGTTTCTTTTTAAAATAATTAAATGAAACGTTTTTATATTTAAATTGCAAATTTTGACACCATGTTATATGATTCAAAATTGAAAAACAAACAATGTTATATGATTCAAATTCAGACTCTCGTGCACCTCTTAATGCTAGTCAGATTGAGATTTGAGACCCAAAACATATTAATGAAACAAACACACCTAAGCATAATAATAGGTACAATGATCCAAGTGAGCATCAAGATAGTAGAATGATTTAAGTGATCATTTTTTTCAAAGTAGAGTGATCCTAGAAGTCATTGACCAATAAAACAATAATTTAATCCGAAGACTAGTTGACTCGAGCTTCTATTTAAAAAGTAATTATTGTTAAAATATTTTTCGCGTTTCTGAAAAGTCGTTTAGCAAAAATGTATATATAAGTTGCTTTTAGTTACCAGTTTTCCATCTTTAAGGAGGATTCCTGAAGAAATGAGGGAATAGAGATCCTTCTTAGAACTTGTTTTGGACACCGAGATGTTGACATGTCGAGTATCTCTTTATAGTCTTTAGGAAGCTTCGTTCCCATTCCCACTGTCACGTGTACAAGTAATAAGAGAAAATATTACAACTACTTGATGTTGTTATATATAAAAAGAAAAACTTATTCTTCATGTGTAATGCTTATTTGATATCTCTAGCGATGCGTGTGCGTGTGTGCGCTGTTAGTCCAGATTATTTGTTTTCTCAATATCTGGAAACTTACTTGACATCAGTGGCGGAGCCAGGAAATGTGATTACAGGGGGCAATCGAACACTAATCGGGGTTAAATAACATTTCGGGAGATATCAACTTTTAGCATAATTTAAAACAAGTCGGGTCGGGTTTGATTGAAGGTAACAAAAGCACTATACTTTGACGCAACTAACACTAAATATAGGTCTAATCCAATTGGCAATTTTTCAACCACATTATTATAGCATAAACCGACTTAGCCTTTGCATTACGTCTGTATATCAATAAAAGAACCTTGCGAAAAAAATTATTCATACCAAATGTATTAAAGCCATGGGCATGTTATGAAATTTAAACATAAAGTTGTCATATTCACATATATAAAATAAAACTTTAACATTATCATGCTAAAAACTCAAATATTCATGTTAAAAAAATGTCAACCGAATCTATAATTGAATGATAATACTGGTGTTTTTGTTTAAATACAAAAAGCAGTGAAATAAGTATTTCCCAAGTGGCCTATGCTCTAAAACACAAAACGTGCACTAAGAAAGGCACACGTAAAATATAAATTATTTTATTTGTTTATCAATGACCCACTACCAAGTTACCAAACTTCCCACCTACCACTCTCTCTTCCACTTTCTTTCTTTCCTCCATGTTTTCCGACTAAGCAAAACAACCTGGAAAAACATTTGTTGGACATTAAAAAGCACTCATTGTGTTAGAATTCAACGAGAAGCGAGAGCACTCAGATTATTTAGCCGAGGGCACTGGACTTTTTTCCATCATTTTAATTTTTTTTCCTACATGTTTTAGTGTGTCCGGAAGAACGTGGTTGGGGGCATTGCCCCCCACTACCATTAACATGGCTCCGCCCCTGCTTGACATTCATAGGCTTTCTCAAGTTCTTCAACAACCGACCCCATAGTGGGCGGTCTTCTGAAGTTCATGCAGACATTGATTTGCAATTGTTGAAAAAATAACCAAAGATTTTGCGTCAACTTGTCCCTTGATAGCATGAAAGATAACTTCTTCGGTCTTTTGTTTTTAAAGCGGTGTAAGCCATCTTTGAGAGAAAAATCACTTGACCATCTTCACCTCCATCGAATGGTTGTTCTTGATCCTCATGTAGTGTTTCAATTGCCAATCTCCCAAATAGGATCACAAGTAGAACCACACTGGGAGTAGACATCGATTTACGTGTTAGGATGCTGTGAACTCATAGAGTGGATCACGGTAGCCTAAGCGTGCCTGACCTTTTGATATGATGAAATTAGAAATAAAAGCTTTCCGGTCATGATTTAGTAAATCACATGCTTTTATGTCACCATGAACCCAGAATGTTCAATGTCTGCAATATTATGAATGTACAACGCATATCTTTAGCCTTTGTTTCCATGTTAGGCTAGGGTTTTTCACATGATCTTTTAAAGTCCCATTAACCATATGCTCAAATACAACAATTCTTTCGCCGTCCTCTTCACAAAATCCTAACATAGGAATGAGATTCTTGTGATTATAACTATAAAGCATTGCAATCTCTTTATAAAATTCATTCCCATAGGTACCAACTTTACGATCTAGCCTCTTTACAATAACAAGCTTGTGTCCCTTTAAGTTGCAAAGCCTTCCTCTGTACACCTTGCCATGTCGTTCCTGCTCCATCACGTCACTAAAATCATTTGTAGCATGTATAATTGCTTCAAGTGACGTTCTTAATGCTTCCACCCCTTTTACCTATACAATCGTTGTGCAACATGCTTTATTGGTTAGTAGAGGGAGAGGCAGAGAGCTATAATATAGATTATTATTTGAGAATTTAAATTTCTAAAAGTTCATTATTGTACTCTATATTATTTCATTAATCTTTTTATGAGTTAAATTCCATTGTTAATCTAATACCATCTAATTTGATATTTGTCAAAAATAGCATCTTAATTTATGGTACAACAAAATTTAAATGAATCGAAGCTGTTAAGGGTTTCACATATATGCATAGAACTAAGACTTACATGAGATTTCAGTGACTTATGAAGTTCTTCCACAACGTGGGTCATTGTTGGGCGGTCAGCTCGATTTTGCAGGCATTTGTAAGCATTTTTTGCAAATATACTAATGGAATATGGAAAAGTTTCATCAGTCGTAGTTGTAGAACATTTTTCAAATTCTTTCTTTAATTTAGGATCAATAATCTCCTTGACATTGTTTTCCTCGAAACAACTTTTGGCCTGTCGGGGTAAAAATTCTTGGTCATCTTTGGACCTTGGGAAATATGCCAACCTTCTACTCAATACTTGAATAAAACCACTCAAAGGAATACACATCGGATCCCTTTGTCAACACACCAAGGTGTTGTGATACTGGATCAACATATTCAATTGTGCTGCAACTTGAGTCATGACAAACGTGGCTGCAGATTTGCGGGACCAATTCTTGACAATCCAAAGTCACTAATCTTACTATCCAATTATGACCCAACAAAATATTTGAGCTCTTGATATCGCGGTGTATTATTCGTGATGCTCTCCAACACCGTTATGGAGAAACTCAATCCCACAGGGCTGCATCAAGGCAAATTTGTAGGCGTAGATCCCATGTGTGCTTATTCACTACCGTTATTAGAAATATATTCATCAAGGCTTCCATTTGAGGCGTACTCATAGACAAGAATACACTCACCATCTTCATCACAAATTCCAACAAGTGTGACAAGGTTTTGGTGCCTAAAATAAGGAAGCACCGAGATTTCTTGCAAGAACTCCATGGTTCCTTGTCCATATCTACGATCTAACCGCTTAACAAAGCTGTGCTTTTCTTCTCTAGAAGCTTAAAGTTCGATCACGGACATGTCTTAAATACATTATGTTTGACATATTTTTGTACATCGAAGTGGAAAAGATCGCTTTGTACACTTTCCCATATCCACCACGTCCAATTTGAAAATCATCATGAAAATTATTAGTTGCTAACTTTATCCGTTCTAACGAATTTTCGGATGTTCCGAGTTTTCACACGCATCATTTAGATTCAAATTTCCTAGTTATGCATATTCTACATGCACATATAATGAAATGTCCATACAATATATTCTAACCATGAAGTTATTCTACATAATTTTGCCCTCATGTACACATTATACATACCAAGCGGGTTTAGCGATGTCGAGGTCCAAATTATGATATTTTCCTCATGTACACAATATACATACCAAGCGGGTTTAGCGACATCGAGGTCCAAATTATGATATTTTCTATAAAACAATGGGCGAAATACCTAGGTGATCACCGTTGGAATATACTAATCATAACAAATTATAAAAGCAAGTAAACATCATCAAAGCATGCAATGGAAGTAAATAGGAATAATACATGTAAGTAATTAACCGAACAAGAAAGTGCGTGCCTTTTAGCAATTCAAGTAAACCAAGCGATGTTTGAACAAGAACAAAACCCAAACCCTAACTTTAGGGTTTATACAATTCGACCCACACAAGATCGACCACCAAGGAATTCACAAACACAAATGCGTTTGTTCTTCGTTCTTGTACACGCGTGCTATAAGCGATTTGATGTGAAAGCTAGGTTCTTGAATCACAAATAAAACCAAACACTTGTTTCTTGAGCTTGGAAAATCGATCCGCGAGGAGGGGTTGTCACGATAGGCCAAACACAAGAGGGAGGAGAGGAGAAGAGAAATTAGGTTTATTGGTGATCCAAGGTTAAGTTGTGAATGAATACATTGATTTGTATTTATAGTTAACTTAACTTGGTGACCAAGTTTGAGAGGGATTGGGTTTCGAACCCAACCGATCGGCCTAATCAACCCAAGAGGGGTTCTAGATCTTTCCCGACTTCTAATTTCAATTCTAGTCCCTTTAGTTTATATTTAACGACCGTTAACCAAACCTCATTAAATATTTAACTATCGTTATGTTTTATTTCGTGACTAGTAATTAATAATAACATTTTATATATTAATTATTAACATCAACTCTCATACGTAATGTGCAATCCAGAAGTCTCGAAGTTCGAATCGGACATCGTATATTTAAATATCCATAAAACCTTTCGGCTCCCACTTGGATATTACTAAATATAGTAATGACATTAGTTTAGTCTAGCCCTAACACGCCAATGCCCCGGATCAAATCGAGTATGGTTTCTGGAAAAACCATTTAATGATTCATCATTTTACTTATCCTTTTGTTACTAATACTACATTAACTATGAATATGGATCAAGTCATTTCATAAGTTAATATTACATTTCTCGTTGTATTCGATTGAACAAGATTACCAAATCATACGAGCGTATTCGAGATAGATCTTGGGTATGGCCATACAAACATCTTGTCAACCCTACGAGGGCCCAAATATAGTATTATGCTTTGAAAAATTCAAAGGAACAAATTCTCTTGACTACAAACATAACTCATGAACTTTGTAACACTTCGAAAATAGCCCTTATAACTACCGATTCACGGATAGCGTTAGACTACCTTACACAAATGCACTACATTCATATCGGTTATCCGGTATCTCAAGTCGAGGATAAACACTTCATGATATACTTAATGATAAAGATCCATAAAGTATCATCATGTAAAGTTGGGATGAGTCCTATATTCAATTTATTGAATATCATGTGAACAATTGTGTCCCACGCATCAATATACTTTAAAAGTATATTCTACAAAACTCGAGTTGTCTTAATTCAATGACATTCCCGCATCATTGATTGAAAGCGGACTATTTAGAATAACATAAGTTATTCACGGATTAAACATGCAAATATAGGATATAACATTAAGAAAATGAAAAATAAACATAACCAACTATTTTATTTCATTAAAGTAATATTTGTTCATAACATCCTTTATCCAAATACTAATCACGATCTGCATGAAACTACTAGCTAAGCGAAGTCCTATCCCATCGGCATGGTCGGTAAGTTTTCTTTGGCAAAGGCTTCGTAAAGGGATCAACCTAGATTTTCATCTGTATGAACTTTAGTAGATTGATTTCACTATTTCGACTTGTTCTCGAACATAGTGATATCGACGAGGAAAATGTCTGGCGCCTTCATGACTCAAAGCTCATTGGAAAATGTTATTACAAACAGAGTTGTCACAATACACATTTAAAGGTAATTGATTGAGGCGTTACTCCGAGTCCCGAAATGAATTTCCTAATCCAAATGACTTCCATCGCAGACCTCAGGCACTATGTACCCGGCTTACGTAATGAACATCATAGCGTTGTTTGCTTCTTGCTCTTCCAATAACCGCTCCTCCATTAATGACAAAGACATAACCCGTCTGAGACTTTGTATCATCTTTATCGATTTGGAATGACGATCGCAAAACCTCAGAACATCAAGTTTTGCATCTGGTTCCTCCATACACTAGAAACATTTCTTTAGTAGCCCTAGATACTTAAGAATGTTCTTAACGACTGCCGATGTTTCACACCGGGTTCTGATACCGACCGGTGATATTCTCGCAAACGCCACATCAAGCCTTGTACATCTCACAACATACATGATAGATCCCACGGCCAAGCATAAGGAACTTTCTTCATGTGTGCCACCTCTTCGGTGTTGACGCATAGTTTATTACTTAAACCATGTTCAACTTGCATCGGCAAATATCCGCTTATTGGAATCTTGCATATTGAACTGCTCAATATTTTATCAATGTAAGCACTTTGGCTTAGTCCAATTAACCGCCTTGATCTATCTCGGTAGATCTTGATTCCCGAATAAATGTCGCTTCCTAAATCCTTCATAGAAAAGCACTTTCCAAGATAAGACTTTACATCTTGCAAACTTGGAATGTCTTTTCCCATGATCAATATGTCATCGACATATAAGATAAGGAAATAACATTACTCCCACTAGCTTTGTGATATACACATGGCTCATCAAGATTTTGAGTGAAACCAAATTTCTTGATTTCTTCATCAAACTTCTTGTTCCATTGCCTTGATGCTTGCTTCAACCCATAAATGGATCTTTGAAGTTTGCATACATCTTCGAAACTTTGGATTCACAAACCCTTCGTGTTGCGCCATATAGATGTCCTCATCTGGCGACCATTTAAGAAGCGGTTTGACATCCATTTGCCATATCTCATAGTCATAAAATGCGGCATATGGCTATAAGAATCCTAATAGCTCTAATGTCCTTTCAGGAGAAAATGTCTCCTCGTAGTCTATCCAAAAGGTTTCGAGTATACCTTGAGCTACAAGACGAGCTTTATAGGTGTGTGCATTTCATCCATGTCACTTTTTATCTTATAGAGCCACTTACTTCCAACTACCTTAGCATTTGGAGGTAAGTCAACCTCTATCCAAACTTCGTTATCTTTCATGGATTGCATTTCCCCATTCATTGCAACTCGCCATTTTTCCTTTTCAGACTCATCATGGCGACTTTATAGTTAGCGGTGTTCACCAAGATCCCCAACATATTTTCCTCGACTTCACGTTGAGACATAGACGCTCAGTGCACGCTGTAGTCCTTGAAGATCTACGAATGGGAACCACTCAACTTGGTGGAACGCCCGAGACTTTCGGGTTCTACTTGAGGTTGGCTAGTGTTTTCATAAGGTGTTGTATCTTCTTGATCGTCTTCCGGATCATAAACCTCCCACTCGACTTCATGAGATATGAGATCCCTTTCAAGAATTCTCCATACCTAGCAACAATTACTTTGTTTTCGTGGAAAGTAAAAGTAGTAACCCATAGTTTCCTTTGGGTATCCTACGAAGATACACTTAACAGATCTTTGTTGTAGCTATCGCAGAGTCACGTTTAACAAACGCCTCACAACCCAGGACCTTTAAGTAAGACAAGTTGGGAGCTTTCGTACCACACTTCATAAGGAGTCTTATCAACCTTCTTAGTTGGAACCATATTCAATATGCGAGCAATGGCTTACTAAAGCATAATCCCAAAAGGATAAGGGAAGAGTTGTAAGATTAAACATTGATCGTACCATGTCTAACAATATACGATTTCTTCTCTTAGATACACCATTTTGTTGTGGAGTATATGGAGATGTGAGTTCTTTGACGATACCACACTCACTAGATAATCTTTAAACTCTTGGCTTAAATATTCACCACCTCTATCGGATCAAGAGCTTTAATCTTCTTTCCTAGTTGCGTTCTACTTCACTCTTAAAACCTTAAATGTTTCAAAGACTTCATGTTTATGTTTAAGTAAATAAACATAACCATAACGATCGAAATCATCAATAAAGGTTAAGAAGCTAGCACCCTTTCTTGACATATGTCTTAGTGGTCCACATATGCGGTATGTATCACACCAAGAAGATCGAAACCCTTTCTAAACTATTTGTAAAAGGTTTCTTGGTCATCTTCGAGATATGCAAGATTCACATTTATCAAATGATTCATCATTGATGTCTTGCAAAGCCCATCATGTTGCAGCCTTTGCATGCGTTTCTTGCCTATGTGAGCAAGTCTACAATGCCAAAGAAATGAAGAATCCAAATCACCTTTGATTCTTTTATTATTGATGCTAAAGATGTAATTATTTTATCAATCACATTATCATGCAAATCAATTTCAAACACACCATTTACGGGAATAACATTAAAGTAAAACACCATTTAAAGAAACCGAAATTCCATAATCGGTAATGTATGAATAAAACCAATATCTTTTAACAAGGAAGCTAAAGCGACACCCTAACAATGGAAGGTGCGTGAATGACAATCGTTCAAAGATGCGATTAAACCCGAAGGTAAAACTAAAGCAAACGTGCCTATAGCTTCAACGACCGCATGTGCTCCATTACCCACGCGTGCATGTATTTACGTCCATAGGCAAGCTTCCTTGCTCCTCTAAGTCCCTTCAAGGTATTAAAAATATGAATACCACATCCAAAGATCATATACCCGTGAATTTATTTTATGAGGAAAAGCAAATAATTCTATCATCAAAAGAGTATCAAGTGCAGCTACGGTGCGATATTTTATACCTCTTATTCGCAACTCATCAAGGTAGAGTGGACAATTCCTCTTATAGTGTCCTACCTCGGTGCAGTGATGACAAGCTTGATCCTTCTTCGGATTCTCACGCTTTTTGGGAGGGTACTTCTTGGGTTCTTGTTTATAAGTCATAACTTGTTTTCCTTTATCAAATTTACCCTTACCTTTCCCTTTCTTGTTCGCTAGCGGGTTATTAGGCTTAGAAATCCTACCCTTCCGGATGGTCGAACCGCAGTGTAGGGCCTTCTTGGGCAAACCTTTCTCATAATCAATGAGCATTGCATGTACCTCATCGATCTTCCCCGTGCAATGCATATTGTAATTCTTGCGCACGAAACCATCAAATTCCTTGTTAAGGATCCATTGATAAGGCCAATTTGTATGTCATTAGGGTAGACATAGTTAAGTCGCCTAAATGGTCCATGTAACTCATCATTTCCGAGGCGTTGGGCGCCATGAGTTTCCACTTTTCCTTGCTTGCAACCGTAGAGCATCTATTAGATCATACACTCTGATCAACAAAGCTTTTCAAACAACCTTTGCAATTCTTCAAGCATGAGATTAGGAAGTAATTTTCACTTGCTTTTGCAAGTTTGAGTTCATACTCCCAAGCATAATGCAGCGACCTCATTATAATTCGCATACTCAAATTGCCATGCGGCTCGTGCTTAGCAGAGCATCATTTCTTGCAGTTCGGGAGGACAAGGCGTGGTCAAATAATCTAGTCTTTTGGCAACCCTCAAGACAATTACGAGTTGGATACCAATCATTGAAATTGCGCTACGGTCAATTTCTCTCGATCAAACATAGATTTGAGCAGCGAGGCTAGTCAAGATAGATTCATTTGAGCCATTTCTACGAAAATAAAAGTTCAAAAGTTAGTACTTTCGATAAGTAAACATTCAAGAAAATAAAATACCCTTTGGTCAATATTCATATTAACCATAGTATTTTCCTTGAATTTTGGATCCTCATTATCATAGTTTCACCACATCGCTTGATCTCGCTAGTGGTGAAAGTATAGAATAGGTAATCGTTGAAAACGATAATTGACAAACAAGTTTTCAATTCCAAAAGTTATGGGATTTACAATTTTGCCAAAACAATTAATGCAAAACGTAAGCATGTTTTATCCCATCTTATGCCTTAAGTCATAGAACTCACTAACTAACTTAATTAAGTTGTCTAATTTAGAAGCCGCAAATAATTAGTCGAGGTCTCACACAACAAAAAGTTCACCTTGTTATTGTAATCTAGATCAAGGTCTCACATACCTAAATTACAACTTCAAGTGTTTCGTATCATTCTATAGCATAAACTTAAATTTAAAGGGTACAATTTTTGACGTGTAATCAAAACTTATGTATAAAGAAGTATGCATACAACTTTATAGCATAAAATTTTCGAAAAACTTACATAAGATTTTAATTGCTAAGATTGAATTCTACAAAGTTTTAATCGATGCGTTGAGAAACTTACAACTTTGCACTAAGATGCTTCGCACATTGAATGGTTATACTAGGTAGCTCCAATCGAACTCACGAGCGAGCAGAGGACCAAAGAGCGATTTAGTATTCTTAGCGACTTGGTGTTAGCGACTTGGACCTTAGCGAGTTGCTCTTTAGCGACTTGACTGTGTAGCGACTTAGTGCTTAGCGATTTGGTGAAAACTTGTTTGTCAATTATCGTTTTCAACGATTACCTATTCTATACTTTCACCACTAGCGGATCAACCGATGTGGTGAAACTATGATAATGAGGATCCAATATTCAAGGAAAATACTATGGTTAATATGAATATTGACCAAAGGGTATTTTATTTTCTTGAATGTTTACTTATCGAAAGTACTAACTTTTGAACTTTATTTCAGAGAAATGGCTCAACTCGTGAACTCTATCGTGACTAGCCTCGCTGCTCAAATCGCAAAAGCATAACCTTAGACATCCTTTCGGTGTATTTGCGCACTTCTTAATTAACCCTTTATAGTTTGTTCTAGTGGGTGAGCCATTCTAACCATTTAAATGCGATCGCATCAATCGATTAAAAAGTTCAATAATAATTCTTAGATAACAAATCGGTTTTATTATTTAGTCCATTTAATTTTCTATTCATAAAAACCCTTTTGCTTACTAACATGTCAAACAATATATAAACAAAAAAGCATTTTAATAAAAATTAAACACACTCAAATAATATTAAACATATAACTAAACAATTTAACATATATAAAAACAATTAGCCACATGCATAATTATTTCGATAAACGCTAATAAACAATTCTAGGCGTAAATTAAATGCATACATTAACTAGGGCTTTCAACTACAAGGAAGAAGAGCCACATACATCGACAAGTCGATTGCGTAAGCTAAAGTCAATAATATACCAATTAGCACATAACTAATTTTTATTAGTTATAATTGAGGTCTTCCCAATTCAATAATTATCAAATAAATAAAACATGTGTATCACTAAACAATTTATAATAAACAATACTCTATGGCAAAACATGCATGTTCCACCATGAATTTCGCATAACAATTATCACCCAAGATACGCATATTACATGGCACATAACAATTATTCATTAATTAACCACATAAAATTAGCATGCATCCTAGGGTTTCTACAAGTTTTACAAAATTAAAACCTAATTAATATAAATTAGGGTAATCGACCCATAATAAATAAAATTAGGGTTTCGAATTCAAAACCCTAGAAACCAAAATAAGCATGCAATAATCATAAAGATCCAATTTTTATGTGTTTCGGTAATTAATTACATCATATTAACGGCTCGTGATGCCACTGTTGGAATATACTAATCATAACAAATTATAAAAGCAAGTAAACATCATCAAAGCATGCATCGGAAGTAAATAGGAATAATACATGTAAGTAATTAACCGAACAAGAAAGTGTGTACCTTTTAGCAATTCAAGTAAACCAAATGATGTTTGAACAAGAAACCCAAAACCCTAACTTTAGGGTTTATACAATCGACCCACACAAGATCGACCACCAAGGAATTCACAAACACAAATGCGTTTGTTCTTCGTTCTTGTACACACGTGCTAATAGCGATTTGATGTGAAAAGCTAGGTTCTTGAATCACAAATAAAACCAAACACTTGTTTCTTGAGCTTGGAAAAATCGATCCCTTGAGGAGGGGTTGTACGATCGGCCAAACACAAGAGGAGGAGAGAAGAGAAATTTGGTTTATTGGTGATCCAAGGTTAAGTTGTGAATGAATACATTGATTTGTATTTATAGTTAACTTAACTTAGTGACCAAGTTTGAGAGGGATTGGGTTTGGAACCTAACCGATCGGCCTAATCAACCCAAGAGGGGTTCTAGATCTTTCCCAACTTCTAATTTCAATTTTAGTCCCTTTAGTTTATATTTAACGACCGTTAACCAAACCTTATTAAATATTTAACTATCGTTATGTTTTATTTCGTGACTAATAATTAATAATAACATTTTATATATTAATTATTAACATCAACACTCATACGTAATGTGTGCAATCCCGAAGTCTCGAGTTCGAATATGGACATACGTATATTTAAATATCCATAAAACCTTTCAATCACCACGTCCTAATTACTGAACTTGGCACTAATACACCACTACACACTCCCGTCTCCAACAAATATAATATCTCAAAAAGTATATCCCCAATAGAAGGGTTAGCAGTCTCCACATTCACAAAGTCTAAGAAGTAAGAGGATGCGACATATGGCATCAATGACCAAATCCAAAAATTTTTACAAAAAGATCTATTTTTTTCACAAGGGGGCAAAATCATTAAGAATCACTAAAAACTTCTAAAACAATTTGTGATGAAAAACTAAGTTTTTGTACATCAATTCAACTTTGATCAATCAAAATGACCAAATGATCATTACATTTCTCTATGTTCATCAAAAAATTGTTCAACAAAAAAAAGTAAAAATAATAATAAATATATAAAAAGCTTTTTAATGGGTTTTCATTCCCTAACTTCACTTTATTCTCATTTCTTTTAAATAAGAGCATTTACTGAATTTATACACGTAATCAAAATATTAATATAACCATATACTGATGGTAAAAATAACCTAGAGGTCATCATTTGATTCTCACACCATTAGATACTAAATGAAGTTCATGGGCAAATATGTTCATATCTTATAGTATGTATGTAGTTATGTGTGCGATCAACCTTCTTAAAAATATTTATGCACAACACACAAACATTTCAATGAAATTTTGATGAAAGAAAAACTTAATCGATGTAATATTTTTGGTTGAACAATAACTTTCATTACCTTGTAGGAGTCAGCTTCATCTTCTTGTTTTCTTTTCAGATCCAAAGCAACCTAACATTTGCACCACCATTGACAAGTAGCTTTAAGGTAAGTTAATAACATGTGAATTGATGTCTATATGCATAAAATTAGGAAGTTAAATGATAGTATGTAATATGTTCCCGATCTTATACTACATCTTATTTCTCTTGGTTTGTTGACCAGATTTCAATTCGTTGATAGTACGTATTCTAGTGAAGGCAATGTTGCAAAAGTATTTACGGGTGCTTTGATCATCATGACATTTAAATTGAAACATGTTATTTACTTTTAGGAGAGAAGTTTAGCGATGGGAATCGTTGCAGTATTAGTTCTTGCATCAACTTGACACAAGCACTGAGGATTATTTATGTGTGACATACATGTGCCACGTTCATAACGTATATAAACATATATAAGCACACAAAATACCCATATTTAAAAGAAATTAAAACTAGGTAATGAAAACTGGGGATGGAGTGGCTAATTTCTAACTCCATTATCAGTTAGAATTGAACTATGTTCTTGAGAAATGTAAAAGTGCGAAATAACTTACTTTTTGAAGAGCCAATGCCTTCACAAAATCCTGTTGAATTCTTAAGACTTTGATAAGTCCTTGCACAATCTCAGTCATTGTTGGACGTACGGTTCGATTCTTTTCCAGACATTGATATGCAATTTTGGAAAAAACCTCCAAGGAATCTGGGCTCATTTGTTCCCTTAAAATAGGATCTATGAGATTGTTTAAATTTTTTCTCTCTGTAATGGAGACGAGCGACTGGACCAAGAAATTGTTTATTATTCCCGCTTTCTTCGGATGCAACTAGTGGCGGAGCATGGAAATGTGATTATGAGCAATCGAACACTAATCGGGATTAAATAACATTCGGGAGATATCAACTTTAGCATAATTTAAAACAAGTCGAGTGGGTTTGATTGAAGGTAACAAAAGCACTATACTTTGACGCAACTAACACTAAATATAGGTCTAATCCGATTGGCAATTTTTCAACCACATTATTATAGCATAAACCGACTTAGCCTTTGCATTTCGTCAGATATCAATAAAGAACCTTGCGAAAAATTATTCATACGAAATGTATTAAAGCCATGGGCATGTTATGAAATTTAAACATAAAGTTGTCATATTCATATATAAAATAAAACTTTAACATTATCATGCTAAAAACTCAAATATTCATGTTAAAAAAATGTCAACCGAATCTATAATAGAATGATAATACTGGTGTTTTTGTTTAAATACAAAAAGCAGTGAAATAAGTATTTTCCAAGTGGCCAAGTGGCCTATGCTCTAAAACACAAAACGTGCACTAAGAAAGGCACACGTAAAATATAAATTATTTTATTTGTTTATCAATGACCCACTACCAAGTTACCAAACTTCCCACCTACCACTCTCTCTTCCACTTTCTCTCTTTCCTCCATGTTTTCCGACTAAGCAAAACAACCTGGAAAAACATTTGTTGGACATTAAAAAGCACTCATTGTGTTAGAATTCAACGAGAAGCGAGGGCACTCGATTATTTAGCCAAGGCACTGGACTTTTTCCATCATTTTAATTTTTTTCCTACATGTTTTAGTGTGTCCGGAAGAACATGGTTCGAGCATCTCCCCCACTACCATTAACATGGCTCCGCCCCTGGATGCAACCCTTCCACATAAGACTTCAAATAATACGACCCGAAAGAGTATACATCGATTCTTTTGTTAGAAAACCGGTTTGTAAGTATCTTTGGATCAACATAGCTGAGTGCGACAAAACCGTCATTGACAAAATGGCGGGTTGCATGGGACCTATCATAGAGAGCCCAAAACCAGACTCTTTGCTCGCGTTTTTGTCCGCGAGAATGGTTCTCGCTTACATCACGGTGAAGGACACTACTCGGGCCATCGAGACCTTCGTGAAGATGGTTCGCCACGAGCTACATCAAGAAAAATTTGAAGGCGCTTGACCATGTGAGCTTTACCTACTCAAATATTGGTCAAGGCTTCCGTATGCAACAAAATACTCAACAAGGATCTTCTCATCATGCTCATCACAGGCGGGTAGAGAGACAATATTTGCATGTCTATAAGTAGAAAGCACCGTGACCTCATTTAGGAAATGGTTTTACGAATGGATAAATCTTTGATCAACCCGCTTTAAATATTGTGAGAACCGACAAGCCCTTCCGGCGTAAAGTTCACCTTTATACACTATCCCGTATCCACCCTGGTCCGATGGCATTTTCACGAGCCGAAGTTAGTGGAATTCTTAAATGATCCAACTCTTGGAGGATTGACATAATTGGTGTTCTTGGTTGACACCAAATGGTTACTTAATTCGCTTCATATACAAAGTTGAAACTTCAAACTTGTATTAGATGCTTTTAATCAACATCTCGGTATAAGTGAGTTCTTTTCGCACTGCTTCTTATCCCGTTGAACTCGTCAATGCATAGGTGACCATACAAGATAATATATATATATGTCCGGATCCTAAACTTAAGTAATTAGTTACTTTTTCAACAGTCAACTGGTCAACCGCCAAAATATTCATATATACGACAAAAGATCCTTTGGCATGCAAGTTGACTTTGATTATCTATTTCTTTTCCTATGCACTAAGGGACAAGTTATTTGGACCCTGTTATAAAAGGGTTTCGTGTATAGAAGGGTTTCGTGGGTCTCTATACATTGCGAGCTTATACGATGTACATCGCGGATTGTATATTTTGACCAAAACCCTCTATTGTCACATCATAAGGGGTCTGTTTGGTTCAATAAAGATTAAAGAAAAACTAAAGATCAAATAAACCATTCTCAACCACTCATTTTTCATCAAAATAATAAAATAAACTTTCACATTCATTTTTAAAAACTAAATATCTCACAAACTATTGATCGTTAGACGAAACTAATCATACCATCACGACAAGCATAAAATTACATTTAATTTGACATCCCACATCATGTACTTTCGACAAATTTTTTTTCCCCGACTTTTTTGTAGGTTTAGGGTTTATGGTTAGGGTGTTTAGGATTTAGGGGTTTGACTTTTTAAGGTTAACCTTTTTAGGGGTTATGGGTTTAGGTTTTTACGGTTTAGCGGATAGGGTTTAGGTTTTTAGTTTAGCGGTTAGGGTTTTAGGGTTTAGGGTTTAAGGTTTTAGAGGTTAGGGGTTAGGGTTTTAGGGTTTAGGGTTGTGTTAACACAAAAGTATTTTTAAAATTTTTATTTATAGCGTAATAAATCAAAACCCATAAAAACTATAAAAATAAGTTCATCGAAAGTATACAATATTGGATCTCTATAGAAAACTAATTTTATTTTTATCGCAATGGTATAATTAGTTTTATTTAACTATTAACGGTTTGTGAGATATTTAATTTTTAAATATAAGGGTGAAACTTAATTTAATTAATTTGATCAAAAATGAATGGTTAAGATTGATCTATTTGATTTTTAATTTTTATGTGATCTTTATTGATCTTACCACAAGAGGTCTTAATAACATAACCCCCAAAAATGAAATTCTAAAATGACCGATGGAAGAAGGTCGCTCAAGAAAGTTTGGACCTCCAAAATTATGACAAATGTCCCATGGTTGTGGGATTTTATTATTTTTTTTATTATTTTTTTAATTTTTTTTAGTGTAAAATACATATATACATTCACACTTTTTTTTGTACCTATAGCTTTAAAACTTGCACATTAGAATTATTCTACCCACTCCAGCCACCACCACTTACTCCGGCCACCACCACCAACTGTGATCACTACCACCACCCATATATTCCGGCGACACTTTATTCCAGCCAACTTTTTATTTCAAAAGAAAAAACATCTATTGTATCTAACATCTCGCTAACATCCACATCCTAACACTTTTGGTACCTCACTCAAATCAACTCCATCACCAAAACACTAACTTTATCTTCAACCAAATATATATATATATATATATATATATATATATATATATATATATATATATATATATATATATATATA
This sequence comes from Chrysanthemum lavandulifolium, assembly GCA_022545495.1. NCBI lineage: Eukaryota > Viridiplantae > Streptophyta > Magnoliopsida > Asterales > Asteraceae > Chrysanthemum > Chrysanthemum lavandulifolium. The sequence goes on along the minus strand of JAHFWF010000031.1, from coordinate 275,656 downwards.
TATATATATATATATATATATATATATATATATATATAGTGTGGAGTTATTTTCGTAACCGAAAAAGGTCGAGAACCGACAGAACCAATCTACACCGTTAGATATTTGATCAATGGATACAAATGATTGTGGCATAAATGTAAATAATTAAAATACAAAGGTGTCTATCTTAAGAACAACAAGGGCATTAAAGTAATTTTGCGGTCATCTCACGAATAACCGTCCCATAACTATTACACACTATTTTGTGATTTTATTTATAGGGTTTCAACTTCTCCCACTCTCCCAAAAATATGCCGCCTTTCTCCCTTTTGGGTTCTCAAAGTCAGGAAAAAATAAACGATTACCATGGCAACATTGATCTCCAATCAAATATTAATCTTTGTAATCTATATCTTTTTCATAATGAGAGTTTGTGGGTGTCAATGATTCTCGAGATCTTGTTATCTAGAATCATAAAGTTAAAAGTTTGGTGCTTAAATGTGTTTATCATTTTAAAAAATAGATTTGGCCTTATATGATTTTTTAGTCCTTTATTACGAGATCTGGTCCAAGATATGGTTTTGCTTAAGCCTTGATCTATTTTGTGTGGATATGACATTCTTTTTTAATTCAAGCCGTGCTCTAAATATTAATATGCATGTTGGCATTTTTTCATTGTTGCCTTAATTCTTATAGTTATAAATTGTTAGATCCTCTTTGCTTTTTATATTTGACGAGAACTTCATAAACCATTTTTATAGTGGTGGTTAATTTGTATAGCTTTGACCTGTCGTGGTTATGACTCTTTATTGTTTTCTTGATAGTTTAATTTTTTAGTGTTTGGACTTGCATTATATATGAATCAAATTAGTGTTTTGGTTTTCTAGTTCTTGAATTTTGATTTTATTGGCTCATGATAGTGTGTACAGTAGATGTGTTTTTTGGTTCGTTTTTTGGATTTTGTTTGGTCCTATGTTTGTGTTCAAATTATGCTTTATAGTTATTGAATTGTTATGGCTCATGTTGTGTCTGTTTTGTTAAATTAGGCTTTATAGTTTAAAATTGTTTTGTTAATCTGTATATAAAATGTTTCAAATTCATAATGACAAGATGAATTTTTTATTTTATAAAATGTGTGCCATCGAGGTTCTGATTGGGGTTTTCACAGTTGGGGTTTTCAACAGATTGCTAAGACCAGATTCTAGCGAGGTTCGTGATTTAGAGCTTATGTTTGATTGTGATGATCGACCGACTTTCAACATAGGAAAGTACTTCAAGAGGTCGATTCTGGCCCTCCACCGTTGTTCAAGTATTGTTCGACCTTTGGAGCTTGGATATTGTTTCGCTGATTGGTCATTTTGGGATGGTATCTATTCTCTCTCTGCTGCTAGTAGTTTCTTTTCATAATCATATCAATTAAATAGTTTTCATTATTTTTGATTTGGTATCATGAGTTTTTTTTGTTTGCTAATGGTGGAATAGGCAACGGTTCAAATTTTACATTTTATTACTCTTATCGTCTCAGTGTGCACATGTGTTTTTGAGTGTGCATATGTGTTTTTAAAGTTGTGAATTTGAAACCTTTTATGCACATGTGTTTTTACAGTTTCATGAACTTGTTTCTTTTGTTTAATTTCAGTTGTTATGAAAGGTTGTCCATATATGTTTTCTTAGTTATTATGATTAAATAATTTCTTTATTATTTGTTTGTGATTAGAGGTTCGAGTATAATGAGCAATATGAAGAATGCACATACGTGTATATAAGGGCATATGAGATTTAACTCAAGCGCACATATGCATACAAAGAGATCGAGAGTGCCAATGAGGAAAAACACATGTGCACAAGAATTAAAACACATGTGTATATTTCATGGGTTTTAACAAGACGAGGAATACATGCGCACGCCTAAAAGATGAACCAACTATTGAAGACATTGTAATATGCACATGTGCATGCTTCATATATTTGTAATAAAACATATTTATGTAATATTTTTTTAATAAAGCTTTGTTGTTTGTATAAAATTGCATAAGTGTATTAATAAAGTTTTGTTGTTTGTATACATACTTATGTAATGTTTTTTATAGATACATGTGCAAATACAAAACACCTATGCATAAACGGAAAATACAATTATCACATAATGCAAAACACATGTGCACACAATGTTAAAAAAAAAATCCTAGAATTACGGAAACCTAAAAAAACGTTTTTTGTAAAAAAAAAATCAAATATAAAAAAAATAATTTTACCATTATACCCTTTTGAATTAAAAATAAAAATTAATATAAGAAAAATCGATTGGTTGATCTTTGGTTCTCATGATTCTCGCATTTTTTTGGTTCTAAAATAACCCTTCCTATATATATATATATATATATATATATATATATATATATATATATATATATATATATATATATATATATATATATATATATATATATATATAGAGGTTGGATCAAATAAAAAGTATCTTTTGGTAAAAGGATAAAAGGGTTAAAATTGTAACATATGTCATTTTATTAATAAGGGTATTATAGACATTTGATCATTCTATTTTAATTGCTCATTTAAGCCTTGTTAGCATCCTATTAACGCCACCTTTAATTGCTTTGTGTAATTTAATGTAACAAACCGTATAGAGGTTCCATGTCATGTGTTTTGTGTGTAATTTCATATAGATTTTCATGTCACAAGATTTTGTGTCAAAAATTTATTTAGTGTGTCATTAGAAATGTATTATAATACATAGTGTGTCAAAAAACATAGTTTGTTATTAAATACGTGTTATAAAAATTAGTGTGTCATTACGAATATTTAGTATGTCACTACATATATATCAAAAGAATTAGTGTGATAAATATTGTGTCATTACAAATATACTAAATTTTTATGGTCATTTGTAGATGTGTCGAGAAATTTGGCGTCACACTACAAATGTGTCAAAAGATTTAGTGTGCCACTATTATGTAATAAAATTTTAATGTGACTACAAATGTTTTAGAAAAATTGATGTGTCATTAGATAGCAATCAAAAAGTTTGTGTGTTATAAAAACAATATTAAAAAATAGAGTAGCACCATTAATAAGATAATTAAATGTACGGCAATTTGAAAATGGAAAACACGACCTTTGTAAAATTAGTCAAACAGTTATTTTTATATTTTGCCACATTTGCCTTATTAATGAAGAGTAATGATATTAACTTTCAAATATTCACTTAAACACCATTATTAATCTCATTCATTGATCATTTTTGACTAGTTATATCCAAAGGCTCAAATTCCTTCTTATCCTTTTTACATTAATCTACATTCTACAATAACCATCCTATATATATATATATATATATATATATATATATATATATATATATATATATATATATATATATATATATATATATATATATATATATATATATATATATATATATATATATATATATATATCGAACAATTCTAGATCCCAACAAAACAAAATGAAAATACCCACCACCATCACAAAACCGCAAATTCTAGATCCGAACAATTATATGCATGTTTAGTGTTCTTAAGGTCTCAAGAAATGATACATTCAAACCTCAAATGAGTGAACATCTTGAGAATTGAGATGGCAAGAAAACGTTCGACAAAAACCACGGAAGATGCCAACTAGCTTATAAGTCGTATACATCAAAAGAAACTTCCACTTCTTGATAACCTTAAGAAAATTATTACATGTGTTTTCCTACTTGCTCATTCATTTATAGAGATATAAGAGAACATAAAATGCACATGTATCTCAGTACAAACACCGAGTATTTATTTTCGCCTCATCTTAGAATTACTATTTAATATTTTCACCCACATATAAAATATTTATTTTCAATCTGAGATCTTGAGTAGTTTTTTTTTGGTGTTATTTGAATGTATAAGGAGTTGAGTTTGTTGTTATGACGTGAGGAGGGTGATGGTTAGATCTGCTGGTGCTTGATGGTGTCGGATTTGTAGCAATGGGGTGGTGATGGTCTCCAATGGTATGAGTGAAAGAGATGAAGCTGGTGGTGAAATGTGTGAGTGAGAGAGAAAGAGAGGAAAAAAATAAAAATAAAAAACCCTGCCAATCATAGGACACTTGTTATGATTTTGGAAGAGTCGTCCAAACTTTTTACATTTGGAAAAATGATTTTGTTTTGAGGCATATGAGGTAAGTAGATATGTACTTTTGGGCATATGAGGAATTTTTTTAAATAAAGGATTAAGTCGTAGAATAACAATGTACTTTTTTAAAGTGTCCCATTTAGTCGTATATTTTTTTGTTCCATTTAATGTAGCGCACTTTTGTTTTTTGTGCTACTTTTTGCGTGTACTTTTTCTAACTTTGTTTAACTTGTAAAATAGCAATGTACTTTCCATAAGTGTTTCAATTTAGTACGCCATTGCACGCACCAAATTGGAAAACTTATAGAAAGTACATTGATATTCTACAACTTAAACAAAGTTAAAAAAAAATACACGCACCAAAGTAACACAAAACTAAAGTACATTACATTAAGTGGAACAAAAAGCTGCACGCACTAAAATGGTACAAAGTTGAAAGCACGTTTCTATTGTACTGACTTAATCCCTTTAAAGAAATGCATATGATGTGAGAGTTTTGGTAAAAACATGTTTATGAATGTAAGTTAATCTTTTTTCAGTAATTTAACTAAAGTGGATAGCATTAGGTATTTATCAATTTAAATAGAGAATTTTGCAACGAGAGATTTGGACCGTTGTATTGAGATTAAAGAAAAGTATAATTTGTAGTTTAGTTTATTGTCAGTATGATAATTTTAGATTATGGTAGTTTCTAGTTATGCAACTAATTTATGTTTTTTTTAATTTCTATGTAACTTATCCTTTATTTTTATATTAATGCACTCTTAATAAATAACTAAATTTATGGTAATGTGAAAATGCATTAAACCGTGTAAAGTTCAATGCATTGTAAGAGTTTGTATAAAATAATGAGATGTCGATGTGACGATGATGTGACGATGTCTTGAAATGCATTGAGATACTCTTAGGACCCAATTATCATTTTGACGGCTCTTGTGATGACTCTGATAGAGAGAACCCAATATGACGAACTTGAGATCAAGTAAAACAACCCGAACGTGTGACTTAAACTTGCACCAATGTTTGACTAAGAACGGTGTAGAGTTCGTGCACCTTCAAACCCTAAGTACTTTATACTCTCAACGAACAACCATCAAGTATAAGACGCGTGCATCACTCTTGACTCTACACAACTTCATGTGACATCGAGCCTACAACGTAACTCCTTAAAGTGATAGTTATTTTGTGGTAATAGAAAGGAAGAATCACAAAATAACTAGATATCCAAGTCTTTGTCATTGTAAAGGTTTAAAGGCTCAAACAAGGATCTCAAAGAATCATGCATCCAACCAACCCCGATATCTTCATATACTAAGTACACGCACTCGTGAAATCCCACTTTAACCTCAAATAAATAATAATGAATAAACCCCGTAGTCACTTCTTGCGGTTAAATACCCAAAAACTAGCATTTTCGACCTTTTTTTATGAATCTTGATAATGTTTTTTTTTCGAGATTTTTTATTAAAATACAACCTCAAAATTAACCATTTACCATTAATTGAGCAAAATCTTTAGTCTTTGTAAAATTTTCAAAGACTTATATACAAAAATTTGGTTAATATTCGAATGCATTAATAGTATTGTTGGTCCAACCAACAAAAACAATATCCATCTACATAAAATCATTGAAGTCCAATTTAAATTTTCGGATCCAATGAGCGAGATGCATAGCCCAACAAACTATAACCCAAACCCTAAATAAGTTTACTTTGTAAATTTAGTACCCTAATACTCTGCATCCCTAATCACTCACTACACACAAACACCCGGTCAACAACTTTTATAATCTCTCAACCAAAAAAATCGATCCGACCTCTTCTTACACTTGATAATCGAGCACACATCTTAACTGTTATAACCCTTTAGCCTCTTTTTGTTAATAACAAATCATAAACACACTTTATAACACTCTTATGATATCTTTCACTTTATGTAAACCGAGCACCAAGACCAGGATTAATCGCACCCTCATATTCAAATCTTGTAAGTTACGAAGAATATAAGAGAGTTTGGCTCTAAAATCATACTTAAGGTCTCCTGTAAGGTTTGTGTTTGTTGTGATTTCTTTGAACGAAGCAAATGGAGAAAATAACAAATTTGCTATATTTCTTTCTTTTCAACATTTCGTATATTAAAAAGGAAGCTCGTGCTTCACACATATCGATGATGAATTTCTAATACTTGTGTTTTTAAGACCAAGTTTCGAGTATGAAAAGAGAAATCAGATTTATGTGGGTTCTTTATTTTTCAATTTTGGTTTGAGTCATATTTGTTGATGTATGCAATTGGGTTTGATGTTGGCTGAGATGGTGTGTTGTTCGTAATTAGTTTTATGAGGTGATGGGATTTAGGAGTAGATTTGTATTTGGTGGTTGTTGGATACGGGTTATGATATTTGTATATGATTCGTTCTAGATCATTCTTCTCTCCATCTCCTTTTTCTATTTTGTTTTAACTGTTTTCGGACCAAGGAGGATCTATCATAGATCTGAGGTTATATGACTGAGGTTAGACTAACCTTGTGGTTCGTTATAGTCTTGTTGGTCAAAATGAGCCCATAGTCCTTACTCGGAAAGTACTAAAAACTTATTTTTGGGTCAGTAAATTCCCAAACTCCCTGAAACAAGGATTTGAAGATAAAATAACCTAAGTGTTTAATAACCTTAAATATACAAAAGTCACTGAATAAATAGTTGTTCAGTGAGTCATCTTTAAGAAGCCCATGACGAGCCTAAGAAGAAAGGTTCTCCATTCAGTGAGGCGGGACTCAGTGAATGATACCTGAGCCAAAGAAGAAGATGATGGATTTAGTGTGTGATGAAAATAGCTCACTGAATCCCCAAACTCCTCACCAACTATGAAGACTGAAGACGTAAAGCCCGAAGACATGAAGACTTAAGTAAAGGCGGGATAAGACGAGATAAGTTTGAAGGATAAGGGAGTGTCCTTATCTTGCAAATGTCAACTTACCCTCAATGGATAAAAGACCAAGAGTGTGTCAATACTGACATAAGGAAAGCAGACTTGTTCTTTACTAGAAGTAGTTGTGTGTAATAGAGACAAAATGCGTAAGGTATTTTATCATCTGAAGCTTATGTCAATTTTCTCTTTAAGGAAAAATGTTGTATTTTATACTTGTATAAATAGCACCCATAAGGCGGAGTAAAAGGGTTAAGCTTGTGTATTAAATGCTTAGACATTCACAAGGCTTTTTAATCCTCCAAATACAACTAAGTCCCTGAGGTTAACTCAGTTGGTTAGCATAGTTGTACTTAAGCTTAGCTTAAGTTTAATGAGGAGTACACCATACTTGTCATTCAATCCCAAGTGTTGTTCTGCAAACACTTGGGTAATATATTCTTTGATTAACTTTCTAATAAGAATATAAACGTTGAAAAACCTCTTGTCTATTTTATGTTACGTTTTAACTTGTTAAACTGTTTTTCAAATAACATTGCTAAGCCATGGAGCTGGATAGATTAACTTTGTAGTTAATTCTAGCCAAGTTAAAGGGAACAACAAGTGGTATCAGAGCCTCTGGTTTATAAAACTTTTAATCACAGAGTCTTTAAAGCTTTTAAAATCAAGATCCTATCATGGTTGATAGTGATGTGCCCCAACTAGTCTACAAAAAGGAGGAAGCTATTCAGCTGTTGCTCCCCGAATGGAAATTAGAATTCAATAAGTGGAAAAAGCGCATGCTTTGCTACTTAACGAGAATGGAACGATGACGTATAGTCTATATCCGGTCACGAACCCGCCCAGCCCAATCTTGATAAGCCCGGACTGAACCGGGCTACGCTGATAAGCGTTTAGGCCCGAGGCCCAAATACAAATCTATTTATGGAATAGATATCGGATATCTCTTAATTAAGGAGATAATCATTCCCAACCGACTTAGGCGGGATACCAAGGTTGAGGAACAGAACCAACAAGGATTCCGCGTGTATATAAAGGGAATCATCCCGTTAAAGGTACAATCTCAAAACCTTAACTCACCTTTAACCCTAAATCGATTACTTACTCTCACGCGGAGGATAATCGTGGAGACAATCCTACCAGTAAGCCTAACGGTGTTTTATGTCTCTTAGTGCGCGGTCTCAAGCAACAATCATTAATTGGTGCGAGAACCGGAGCCCCAACAAGGAACGCCCAACTTTTGTATCAACAAGTGGCGCCATCCGTGGGACCATTCACTAAGAACTAAGACTAGAATGACGAAACATGGAAATCGGCGATCGTAAGCGGATCTTACGGAAAGTCACTTCCAAGCGCACTCTCGACAACCAAGATCTTGCTAAAAACAAGGGATTAGGCCATGACTTGGTCTTCCTCCTCGGTGGAACCGCTCGGGACAACCTGTGCCACTACCACCACCAGTAGCGGGATGGATCACTGATCGCCTTACCTACTCCTCCAATCGGTACTAGAGACTAACTCAACAAAAGCACCAGATGCACCGGATGGAAACAAAGACAACGGTAGAAGCGAATACCCTCGCTCTAGAAGGGGTCGCACCAGAATTAACACCAAAGGATTTCGTATCCCAAAATTACGAAACCTTGACCGCTCTTATGCAAGAGGAAGCTAGAAAGAGGTCGAGTCGAAGCCTACAAACCCGACTCAGTTTTGACTCGGAATACGAAACCTCACCACCGCGCCGTCAGAAGGAGAAGCACGTGAGACAACCACCCACCCCGTGTTTAGTGAGTTGGGAAAAGGTTGAGGATGATGAGACGTCTAACTCACGATCCGGAAGGAAGTGAGGAGGATGAGCAGTACCCGGTGTCCATACCGGACTTGGTAGCCGCAGAATCAAGACAGACTTGGGCGACGATATTCCCAAGCGAAAGCCCTTCGAGTACAAACTCGAGGACGGTCGGTAAGCCAAGGAGGGAAAATTCTCTCGAAATTCCTCGTACAACGAGGATAGCGAACCGGACAATTTGGAAGTCCGAAATAGATATAATGACCGGGAGGATGAAGATATATCTCTCCGTGGCGCCCGTCAAAAGGTGGATGCATTCACTCGACGCATCGGCGACTTCTCGAGAACAAAAAGAGGCGCATGCACGCCAGCGTAAAACCTATGACGGAATAGGTGATCCGGATGATCACCTCAAAATTTTTGAATCGGCAGCTACAATTGAAAACCGCACAACCATGTGGTGCCACATGTTCAACTCCACGCCGGTGGGAAGCGCTGAACTGGTTCAAGAAGCTTCCACGCGAAGCATCAATGGCTTTGAGGAATTGAGAAACGCGTTTCGCCTAAACTTTACTCAGCGGAAGAAAACCATGAGTAAAGTTGCTAGGGTAAAGCAGCGCCAAGGAGAATCTACAAGCGCATTCATGGAACGCTTCAAAGACGAATGTATGCAGGTTAAAGCATGTCCTGAAGTGCTAAAGATTTCTGGTTTCATGAATGGGATTAATAACCCAGAACTCATCAAGAGGTTGAATGACAAGATTCCCAAAACCTTTGATGAACTCATGAAACGCTCTCGGTCCTTCGTCCAAGGAGAAGCTGCCACAGCGGATAGCAAAAGAAACTACCCAAACTATCGGTCACAGGAACAACCTGGGAGACAATCCACCGACCGGGGTAGAAACCGTAATAGGAGCTATCGCAGTCAGGGGAGCGGAAGGGATAATGACAAATACACCCTGACCAAGACTCCAAAAATACTACAATGCGGAAGGCGAACTTCCCAAGACCGCCACAAATGCGCACTCCGGAGGATCGCCGCACCGGAATGGATCTTGTGACTACCACGCACAGAAGGGCAACACAATAAAGAATGTGTCCAACTGCGCCAGCTCATTGACAAAATGGTTAAAGAGGGCAGATTGGATCATTTAGTCAAAAACATTAAGGAAGGAAAGGATAGACAGAAGAGTGGGAACAAGAAAGAGACACCCAAAGACAAGGCGGACACCATCTACATGATACAATCATGGCAGCGGGTCACTAGGCAGAAGGTCAGCCAGGAGTTTTCTAGAGGAAGCGAAATCTCTTTCCCCACCTTAACGGCGGACAACGCAGTAGTGGAACCACTCACCATAGAGATAAGTGCGGGGGGTCACGACATCCACCGCATGTACATTGATGGTGGAGCATCTGCAGACATCATGTATGAGCCTTTGCTTCAAGCGATCGGCACTGAAATCGTGATCGGTTAAGCCGGTCGAGCAGCGTGACGGGTTTCGGGTGAAAGATATGGCTATGGGGCAAATACAATTACTAGTCGAGATCGAATGAAAACACTCTGCGGCGGCTGGATGGAATTTATGGTGATCAAATCTCCTCGCCATACAATGGCATTATTGGGAGACACAGGATATCACCTACGGCGCATTGCCATCAACAAAGACACGGGATGCTTAAATTCCCAGTGGAAGGTGGTATTGTTACTCTTCACAATGCCATTGTACCGCATAGAGAATGTAACACGATTACATGCGAAGCGGCACCGATCCCGAATAGCCAGACAAAGTTCCAAACACGAAGGTTGCAATTACTTTGAATACCCGAGCAGAAATATCCATCGGAGGTCACTTTGTCGGACAACGGCAGAGCAACATATGTGCACTCCGCAAAAGAACTTGGACATTTTGCATAGGGAGCCAAAACACATGATCGGGTACCACGCTCAATCACGAGCATAAGCCGAGAATCGACAAGGATACTCACCCATACGCCAAGAAGCGCGCCGGGCTCAGGCGCGTGCGGTAATCTGGCGGTACACAAGCTAGTAGAGGCAGGAATTATGCGGGAGTCTACTATCATGGCCGGCTTTCCAACCCGGTCATGGTAAAGAAGAGCGATGGTAGGTGGCGGATGTGCGTGGACTTCACGATCTTAACAAAGCATGTCACAAGATCGCTATCCATTACCGTAGATAGGCGGAAAATAGAGTCTTTGTGCGGTATCCACTAAAGTGTTTCCTCGATGCATACAAGGATATCATCAAATCCGGATGGCTAAGGAGGACGAGGAAAAAGCGGCCTTTCACACAAGCCAGGCGTTCTTGTTACACAAAATGCCCTTTGGCTTGAAGAATCTGGCGCCCCTATCGGTTTAGTAGATAATGCTTTGAAAAGCAGGTGGGCGCAACCTAGAGGTCTATGTTGATGACACGTCATAAAGAGCCATCTTGAAGATGAGTTAGTGCGATATTGAGGAACGTTCAAACTCTACGAGAGATCAACATGAAGTCAATCCCAAAAATGTACCTTGAAGCGCTCAAGGCATGTTCATGGATACTGATAGAACACGAGGGCATAAAACCATGTCGAGAAAAGACTAAGGCCGTCATTGAACTTCCTTCACCCAAGCGTTGAAGGAAGTCCAATCTCAACGGAAAGTTGGCGGTCTAAGCAGATTCCTATCCAAGTCGTGAGACAAATCATTACCACTTTTCAAAACACTCAAAAGTGTATAAAAAGGGTAATTTCGATGGACTACGGAGGAAGAAGCCTCTCACGGCTTAAACAACACTTGGCAACGCTACCCACACTTGTCGCACCGGACACAGGGAAGAGGCGATTATGTATTTATATCGCAATCCGAAGGAGCGATTAGCGCAATGTTACTAACAGATAGGGATTCAGTACAAACCTCTGTCTATTTTGTAAGCAAAGGCGCTCAAGAAGACAGAGATGAACTATAGCGCCATGGAAAAATTAGTCACGGCATTGGTGTTTCTTTGCTAAACGGCTACGTAGGTACTTCCAAGCACACCCATAGCGAATCACGACCAACCGATCAAGCAAATCATCTCGAGCCCCGACGCATCGGGACGACGCAAAAATGGAGTGTGTTGCTAGGTGAGCACAACATCACCCTCGGACGCGTCACGCATCGCAATAAAAGGGCGGATATTGGTGATTTCATCGAAAAGCCGTACACCGATGATGCACCCGCACCGTAAGGAAGAACTACGGATCCATGGATCTTGTTCATAGATGGATCCTCGTGCGTGGATGGGTCGAGGAGCGGGCCTCATCCTCACAAATCCGGAAGGAATGGAATTCGCTTACGCTGCGTTTCAATTGAGCGGCAAATAATGAGGCGGTATGAAGCCCTAATAGCTGGACTACGCATCGCATCTCGAATGGGTTTACGCAACCTGGAAGCGAATGTGGATTCCATACTAGTAGCCAACCACGTGTTGGGTGAGTATGTAGCCAAGGAGGAAAACATGATCCAGTACCTCGACAAAACCAAATCATTAATTCAAAGCTTTGTGAGTTTACCATCAAACAGTCCCAAGAGGGAAAACCGCAAAGCGACGCACTAAGCAAAATTGCATCCACAAGCTTTGCACACCTATCAAACAGTGTTGGTGGAAACATTGAAGAATAAATCCATCTCGAAATGGAAGTATCCACGGTAATAGGAAGAAGCGGACCTCGTGGATGACACCAATAGTAAATTTATAAGCAAGGAGTATTACCCGAGGAGCGAAGGAAGCCTGAAGGATCGGCGCCTGTATAAAAGGTTTGAACCAAACAACATCTTTGTCTGACGCCCTTCTTGCAACCATGGCTCCATTGTGTTGGCCCCTTACAAGCAAATTATGTCTTCGAAATCCACGAAGGTTCATGCGGCATGTACTGGACCACGGTCCGTGGTGGCTCGCGCCTTGAGGTCTGGATACTGCGGCCACCATGCACGCGATGCGCGGGACTTAATAAGAAGTGCAACGATTGCCAAGTTCATAGGCCCGTCCCGCTAACCACGGCCGCGAGCTAACACCAATTCTGACCATGGCCATTTCACAAGTGGGGTATCGACATTGCGGGACCTTTCCACTGCTGCGTGCGGGGTTAAAATTCCTCATAGTCGCAATAGATTACTTTACTAAGTGGATCGAAGCAAAGCGGTGAGTGACAATCACTTGGCAACGGGTAAAACGCTTTGTCTGGGAAAATATTGTATGCCGCTTCGGACTGCCTGGAGAAATCATCTCGGACAACGGGAAACAATTCTGCGACAACCCTTTCAAAGACTGGTGCGAGAAGTTGAAAATCACACAACACTTCGCGTCAGTTAAACACCCACAAACCAATGGCTTAGTGGAACGTGCGAATCGAAGCTTAGGTGAAGGAATTAAGGCACGCCTGGATAAGCACAAAGGAAGGTGGGTGGAAGAACTATCACATGTTTTGTGGGCACATCGCACCTCAATCAAAACCAGCATGGGAGACACTCCCTTCTCTCTAGTCTGGACGGGACGGCGTCATACCGGCCAAATAAGATGCCAACTATCCGCTCTGCGGAAATCAATGTGGCAACCAATGATGAGGAGAGACATGTCGACTTAGACTTGCTAGAAGAACGGCGCGAACGCGCAGCTATCCGAGAAGAAAAATCAAAGTCAAAGATGAAGGGATACTATGACGCTAAAGTGCGCCGTGTTTTCCCAAGCCTGAAGCTCAATGGATTCCTGATGAGAGAAGGGTGGTCAATCAGGACCAACGCCTCAAAAGCATCATTATATCTTGTCTCCCCGACGATATAATGGAATCAATCATTAACTGTAAAACAACCAAACAAACTTGGACTGACTTGGTTCATAGTTATGAGGGTCCCTCAGATACCAAGAAAAACAGGATAATGGATCTGAAACTTGAGTATAACACTATCAGAGCCAAAGATTTTGAAATCTCTCGGAATGTTAGGAATTAGAAATTCCGGTATTAAAGTCGGTGCCCTCAGTATATGTAATCGTTAAAAGCTCGTAGTCGTAGTTCTTTTAAGTCAAGTAGTATTTAGTTAAGTAACACCGTGGAGGACGGACGGTCTTTACCCACTGTATGCACGATCCACGACCCGTTGTGTGGCGTTTTATTGTGAGACTATAAATACTCTCTACCTTCCAAGGTAGAGTTGGAGCTCATAATAATATCTTTTACTTTCTCTCACTATGTTCCCTAAACCTCTAACTTTCTCTCTCTAAAACTTCATTCATACGCCACTTTGTGTTATGGTTTGATGTGTATGTGAAAACTAATATCTAACAATTGGTATCAAGAGCCATGGTTAGATCATATCTCGCACATCTTTGGATTCTTAGTGGTTTTTAGGTGTTTTTTGAGTTTGAAAAGTTTAGTGGTTTGTGCATCATTTGGTTGATTTCTTGTGTTTAAGCTTGGATTTTGTTAGTACTTTTATGTTTAGAATCATAACAAGTGTTTAGGTTTTCATTTGGTAAGCTTGAATCATCTTGGTTGGGTTGTTTTTGGATTGAAAAGTGATGTTTATGAGTTTTTTCTTGCTAGCGACTTAACACACGAATTCTTTCTTCGTAGCGACTTGCTTTACAAATTTGTAGCGAGTTCTGAGTTTTGGACCTAGCGACTTAGAACTAGCGACTTTTGGTACAAGTAGTGGACTTTCCACCACGGTGGCGACTTGGAGGTAGCGACTTGATGCATGCGAGTTGCTATTTAGCGACTTGTATCTTTAGCGACTTAAGTAGCGGTGCTACCAAAATTTTGCTAGCGACTTGAGGCTTAGCGAGTTACTACTTAGCGACTTGCATTTGTCTAGCGACTTGGGATTTAGCGACTTGGGAGTGTAGCGAATTAGGTGTTAGCGACTTGGTGCATTTTCTTCTAGCGACTTGGGTGATTGTTTACGGTTCTCTCTTGATTTAGTAAAATCCGTGAAAGAATCTATTTCCGGTTTAATCATAGAGTTATAAAATCCCGTATAATCATTAACATGTCTACCAGCGTTCCTACTATCATCTCCTTTATTCTCGAGGATGTTCAAGTAGTGGCTCGAGATACTCGTCTACCCATGCTTGTGAGGCCCGACTACGATTCTTGGGCTCAGCGAATCAGTTATCTTGCCTTGGAAAGGAAAATGGTGTCAACATTCTCAAATCCATTGATGAAGGACCGTGTCGAGTTGAGGCGACTAGAGATATACTTGATACTAATGAAGATGGAACTCCTATTTACGGAATGGACGGACCTAAAATGTATGATGAGCTTGATGATAAGGAGAAAAAGAGATTCGATCACGGATATCGGGGCTTAACATTGTTCTTCAAGGTCTTCCTAAAGACATCTACAAGTGATCAATCACAACACCGATGCAAAGGCGTTATGGGATAATGTCAAGATGCTTCTCTCGGTTCGAATTAACTATGGAAGGCAGAGAATCACAACTCTATGACAAATTTGAACACTTCAAGATGAAGCCGGATGAGGTGTCTATGAGTACTATGTGAGATTTCATAAGTTGGTGAATGACATGAGGAACATCGAAATGACTATGCCTAACATTCATTTGAACTCAAAATTTGTGAACAACATGAATCCCGAATGGCACAAGTTTGTCACCTCGGTGAAGCTCACTAAAGGATTGAAGAATACAAACTATGAGCAACTCTATGCCTTCCTCCTTGAAATGAGAGACATGCTATGTTTGAAAAATTGGTTCTCAATCGGTTCAAAACCAACCGGGAGAGACAAGCTCGTCTAATGACTCAACCGCCTTCTACTCAAACATCGGAATCACAACCAAAGCTTCACAAGTCATACCCTTGGGTAATGGTAATCACAAACTCATTCTCGATCCTATGTTCAAACAAGGCGATGTTGATGCACACGTGGGTAACTTCATTAATCAACTAGCTCTTCCGATTAGTCAAAACATGAATTCTCTCCCACAAACCAACAACAACCTCGAGCGACATCTAACCCACACAATCAAGCTCTTGTTAAAGATGGAAGGATCGTGGTGCAACCGAGTTCGGAAAGACAGTATGATCGGGGAAGAGGTGGGTGGTAGAGGTTATGTTGGTAACGAGAATGGAGGAAGGAATGGTAACCAAGGTCAAGCTAAGCCGATCAAATGTTATAAGCGTGGTGGTGAGGACACATTGCAAGCGCACATCTCAAAGCGTCCACGAATCTTGATTACTTGAGAGATAAGATCTTGCTTGTACAAGCTCGGGACAATGGTCTTTGCTTTGGATGAAGAGGAATTCTTGTTTCTAGGCGAGGGCAATGCCAAGACCTATGATGCGAGATGTAGATGAGCGACTATTCGGGAGATAGGTCACAATCATCGAATGCCTTTCAAGTCTCGATTGTGATGCATCGACTCGATGTGGATGATGGACCTCGACACACACAATTTTATGGCTAGCATTTCTCCAATGGTTTCTCCCAAGGTCTCTTCTTCACCACAAGTGGCCCATCCAAAGACAAACTCATCTCGGAGGTATTAAAACTATCACGATGATCTTTGATGTACAGCGGATGCATGACAAAGTACAATCAATGAAACTATTGAATCAAATGTTGAAAATATGGGTAATATCGATATTGTCCCATATGATCAATACGTGAACCAAAGTGAAAGTGAAGTTGTACCAAGTGATACATCTTCGTAGTCAACAATGACTATGTTTTTGATGAATACACGCATGTGCCCCGATGATTACTGTTATTTCGAACTAAATGCCTATAAAGAGCGTGTTGCTATTTATGAACAACGTGCAAAATTTGAGTTGACCACTCGTGAGCGGGAAATGGATGACCAAGTGCGTCAGCAATCATTAGAAAAGTAATTTTAGAGAAGAAGTATTGAAACAAGAATTAAATTCCTTACAAGAAAAGCTTTCTAAAGCGCTAAGCAAAACAAGAACTTCAAGAAAATGTGAAAATTCTTAAGCAAGAATTTAATGCAAAGGAATCAAAACTCTTGAAAGATTTTCTAATCGAAAACTTTGAAAAAAACTTGAAAACAAGTTGTACATACAAGGGAACACCATTCGATTTGCTCACATGATCACTAAGCATAGGGTCTTAGCGATAAGCATAGCATTCCCTTGTTAAGGAACCAAATCCGAGAGGTCATTCAAAGGGCTAGAAATGCTCATAAGGTTCTTTATGATGGCAATGAAATCCTTAAACCTAGGCGAAACCTAGTTGCGTTGAGTGCAGAGGAAGATAAGAAATCGGATGAAGTCACTAGGGAAAAGATGAACAAAAAATTAGATGATCCTAAATGCAAAGAGAAAAAGTAATTATCACTCCCCATGACTACAAGAAGGAAAACTGGATTTCCTTGAACATGTTTAAGCCTCGGACATTGTTGACTCCAGAACAAGTTTTCGGAAAATGGATTTAGATAAGCGAAAAGTGAAAATATTGTTGAAACGAACCCTCCCTATGGAAAATGCCTAGAGCGTGTGTATCCTCCTAATACACCAATGCATCTTGTTCCTAGAACAATTGCCACTAAAAGCAAGACCTTAATTAGCCAATATGTTATATTTCAACTATTTGTTGATTTTGAGAAAACTTGCAAGAAAAGGATCACACCCATTGGTATAAAGGAAGGAGAAAGGGTTTGAGCAAATGAAAGAATGTTATTTAAGCGAGGTCATGCCTTTCTTTAAACTTATAAAAGATCACTTTGAGAGTCTTAAAAGGGATAGAAACCGATATCAAGGGAATGGAAAAGGAATTTGATGCAATGATAGTTGAAGTAAGTGACTATGGCGTACTAAAATATAATGAGATTGAGAGGAAGAACTTGCATACATTAAATGAGACTCTTATTCTTGAATGTGTTGCTCAAGATATTTTTTCATTGCTTCAAATTGCTCTATTAATGCTTCAAATTTCATGAACTATCTGTTGCCACGAAAGTCTCCCATGATCGTGTCATTGAGATTGACAAAACTAATTCTAAACTAAGCGAGAAAATTGAATCTGGATGATCACGACAATTTGGTTAAACATTTTCTAAACTAGAAGTTGAGCATTTTAATTTACAACTAAAATATCAACATCTTAAAGAAAATGTCAAAACTTCAAATATCAAGACATCCTCGGATGCTCTAGAGTTTGATGCGATTTTCAAATTAACAAGCGTGATGAACAAATTCAAGCTCGGTGCAACACGATCGAAAGTTGAAAGCCCAAATCTCTCAATTAAAGGGTCAAACAAACAATATGACGGGCTCCCAAATGCCTCCTCCTTTAGATTCTCGAATTCTCAAACGTTTCATCTTCAAAACTTAGTAAATGCATTACAAAGGAAAGCGAAAGTTTTCTAGAAGAAAATGAAAAGGTTAAACGTCATTTCAATGAGTTATTTGAATCAATAAAGGTCACTCGTAACAAAATAACGAACAAATAGCTTCATTGCAAAAGGAAATTGAGAATATGAAGAGTCGGGTAAAGGGAAAATGCCAATGACCAATGGGGAGAATGGTGTATCAAAGGTTCACTCTTGTAATAAATATGCTTTGTCGTGAAATATGTCCTCCTCATCTCAGGAACAACAAACTTGCTGTTCAAACATACTTCTCATCCCTTAAGGATTGCCTAGAATGTCTGCGAGAGATTGTTGAAGAGGATAAGTTAGAGAAACCTCATGATAATGCAATTGGACATGCATGCTTATATGCCAAACGATCTCAAGAAATCTTAGAATGCTTGATCACAATATGCCCAAAGTCATTAGGTGAGAGAGTTAATCCTTTGATTCCATGTTCGATGCCTATAGCCAAGTCTGATATTCATTCGATGCCCAATGTCTTGAATATGAACCCTAGTGTGCCTGTAAGTAGTTCGATTCGGATCATCAATGCTATGAAAGAGAACTCAAGTGTGCCTTCTAGGAGTACAAATCCAGCACTTCTAGTTTTAAGAAAGTGAACCTTAGTGTGCTGCATGTAGTTCGGATCCCAAGACATCTAAGCAGGTGATGCAAAGAGTTGTAAAACCACTAATGTTCCCATTCCTCTACAGAGAATGTCGGTGACATTAAAGGGAGCGGTCAAAGTCTCAAGACAATACAAGGAATGATAGGACCTCGCAAGCTAAGAATGTGCCTTTGGAAAAGAGTAGAAGAACAATCTAGGAACTTTAAGCTTGAATCGAATAAAGCGAATCGTGTTGATTCTAGTATTAGCCATAGGCGTCTTGTAATTAATTCGATTACGATACTATTTGCAAACCTTGTCTTGATGTCCGCTTGAAATCATTTCTAATCATGAATGTGGTGTTAATGTTTTGCCTAATGATGATAATGGTCCAGTTAATGTTGCTTATGTTCATGCTAAAAAGGCAAAAGGCAAAAAGCGAAGAGAGTTAGAAAGCAGTGGAAACCCAGGGAAGAACATTTAGTAAGATAGGCTATTATTGGATACACATTGGTCATAAGAATAATCGAGACAATGCCCACTAGAAAATGGATGCCTCTTTGGTAGAACTATTCCCATAAGAAGTGAGCACACCGTGAGCAGGGCTAATCGGACACTAGTACGCATCTATTCACAATGAATCCAGTGCCTTAATTTACGATATGAATGCTCCTTTCTACGATGTAGGTGTTCCAACCATTGTTACTAACCAAATGGAACCCATTCTTGCATGGGGATCCCAATTATCCGATTATCCATTCTTATGCATGTTCAACTGCGGATCGTTCAAATCGTTACGTGGTACTGGACTCAGTATTTCCAACATATGATGGAGACCGGTCATGACTCATGAACCGTGAGCAAATTCATCGGGGCTATTAGATACGGTAATGATCATTTGGTGCAATCATGGGTTATGGAGATTACGTTGTTGGTGATAGTGTCATCTCTAGAGTATACTATGTGGAAGGTGCGGGTCATAATCATTCTCTGTTGGTCAATTACGACTCGATCTAAAGTAGCCTTGAGAAAACATACCTACTTTGTAGAGATCTTAATGGTAAGGAACTGTTAAAAGGAACTCGTGGCTCAAATCTTTACACCATCTCTATCGATGACATGATGAAGTCATCTCCAATCGCTTGTTATCAAAGGCTTCAAAACAAAGTCATGGCTATGGCATCGTCGTCTCAATCACACGAACTTGGCACCATCAATGATCTCACGAGAAAGGACTTAGTTGTAGGTTTACCTAGACTCAAGTACGAAAAGGATCATCTTTGTTCGACATGTCAATTGGGAAAAAGCAAAAGTATGCCCATAAACCCAAACCTACTAACTCTGTCACGAAGTTCTTCATATGATTCATATGGATTTATGTGGACCAATGAGGGTGCGAGAATATCTTTGGGAAGAAATATGTGTTAGTTGTGGTTGATGATTACTCTAGATTCACACAGGTCAAGTTCTTAAGGACAAAGGATGAAACTCGATATCATCATCAAACTCATCAAGCAATTGCGGCAGTTCGACTTAACAAAACCGTCGAATTATCGAGCAGACAATGGGCCGGGTTTGTCAACAAACAACTTAGTGAATTCTATGAAAGCGTTGGAATCGACCATCAAAGAAGTGTTCCACGAACTCCTCAACGAGCAGTGTAGTTGAAAGATGAAATCGAACTCTTGTTGAAGCCGCTAGAACAATCTTGATTTACTCGAAAGGTTCCAATGTTTCTCAGGTGAAGCAATTGCCACGCATGCTACACACAAAATCGTTCTCACGATTCACCTTGTTCATGGAAAAACTCCATATGAACTTGTCCACAACAAAAACCTAATCTCTCTTTCCTTCGTGTGTTTGGTGCATTGTGTTATCCAACTAATGAGGTCAAGACTTAGGCAAACTTAGGGCTAAAGTCGACATTGGAGTATTTGTAGGATATGCACCAAACAAAAGGATACTGAATCTACAACAAAAGAACCCGAAATATCATGGAAACAATTCACGTTACGTTTGATGGTGACGGTCAAATGGCTCTGGACACTCCATTTCGGGACCCGCACTTCAAAAGCAGTCCATTGGTTCATCCCTTGTTCCAAACTCCTCTCAAGAAACTCCATATGTACCTCCATCGAAGATGATTTAAAGAAATTGTTTGATCCTATGTTTGATGAACTGTATGATTCAAGTACTAATGAGGTGTTGATCCCTACAACGAGAGGATGCTCATATTCACGTGAATGAAATCAATCCTCGGTCTCAATATCGTTAAGTCAAGAAGCGCCTCTGCTGATCCTTCCGTCTCATCAACAAATCATCATTCATCAAATGTACATCACGGGCCATTTACGGCATCGATGATGAAGTTAATCCCTTTGCTACTCACGAAGATGCTCCATTTGAAAACATATTTGCTCACGAATCATCATCGAAACCATCTTCTTGAGAGACATCGACTCGACTACCTCGGTCCCTCAACAAGCGCCACATGAACACCTCGGAAAATGGACTCACGATCATCCTTTAGACAACATCATTGAAATCCCTCTCGTCTGTATCAACACGGAAACAACTTGCAACCGATGCCTTATGGTGCTTCTTCAACTCCGTACTATCTAAGATCGAACAAAAGATGTTAGAACCGCCATGAATGAAGATAGGCGGTTCAATGCCATGCAAGATGAAATTCATGAGTTTGATCGACTTGATGTATGGGAGTTAGTACCGCTCCAGGCGTGCTATGATTATTGCTCTTAAATGGATCTTCAAAGTGAAACTTTATGAGCATGGTGATGTGTTGAAGAACAAGGCTAGATTAGTTGCTAAAGGATATCGTCAAGAGGAGGGTATTGACTTTGAAGAATCTTTTGCTCCAGGTTGCTCGAATAGAGGCAATCGAATCTTTACGGCTAATCTTGCTAGTAAGAACATGGTAGTCTATCGGATGGATGTAAAGACGGCATTTACGAGCGGAGATCTTAAAGAAGTCGTTTACGTCGGTAACTGAAGGATTTGTGAATCAAGAGCATCCTACTCACGTTTATCGTTTGAAGAAGGCTCTTTACGGTTTAAAGCAAGCTCCAGGGCATGGTATGATACCTTTGTCAAAGTTTCTTCTATCTACCGGTTTTAGCAAAGGAGCGATTGATCCTACATTGTTCACCCGAAGTCGAGGCAAACATTTAATTCATGTTCAAATTTATGTTGATGATATTATTTTGCCTCGACGGACCCAATGGAATGTGATCGTTTTCTAATGAAATGAGTTCAAAATTTCAAATGTCAATGATGGGACAAATGACATTTTCTTGGGATTACAAATTTCACAAAGTCCGGAGGCATTTTCATAAATCAATCTAAATATGCAACGAGAGATCTTAAAGAAATTTGGATTTGATTCAAGTGACCTGTTGACACCCCATGATTGATCGAACCAAACTAGATGAGGACCACTCGGGGATCATGATTGACCAAATGAAATATCGTAGTATGATTGGATCACGATGTACCTCACGCTAGTAGACCAGACATCTTGTTCGTTGTGTGCATGTGTGCTAGATACCGAGCTAAGCCTACTAAAAGGCACCTTGAAGTAGTTAAGCGGGTCTTCGGTATCTCAAGGAACCATCAATATGGGTCTTTGGTACCAAGGACACCGGTATGTCACTAACGGCCTATCAGAGATGCTAATCATGCGAGTTGTCAAGATACTGCGTCGAAATCGTCGGAGGTGCTCGGTTTTTGGGTGATAAGCTTGTGAGCTGGTCTTCAAAGAAGCAAATGAGTACTTCTATTTCCTCTACAGAGGCTGAATACATAGCCATGTCATCTGTTGTGCTCAAATCTTATGGATGAGATCTCAATTATCGACTATGGCTTTGAATTCAACAAAATCCCTTTGTCTTGTGATAATAAAAGTGTTATTGCTCTCATGCAACAACGTTCAACACTCAAGAGCAAAGCATATCGACATTCGACATCATTTCATCGAGGAACAAGTGGAAAAAGGTGTGGTGGAACTCTATTTTGCAGTCGAATATCGGTTAGCCGACATCTTCACCAAAGCTCTTCCAAGAGAGCGTTTGAGCTTATTCTTCCACGTCTTGGCTTAAAAAGCCTTCAACCGAAACACTAAACGTCTTGGGAGGAAGACAAGGAGTAAAGTCTATCTTCATCATCTCTTGTATATATCTTTTCGAAAAACAAAAAAAAAAAAAAAAAAAAATTGAAAAATTGAAAAAAAAAAAAAAAAAATCTTTAAAAATATTGTCATTTTGTCATGTTTCTCTCGATTCGATCATATCTACGGTCTTGTTGTTGTCATTCAAAGAATGACACGGGACTTAGATATTGTTCAATTTTTTAAAAAAAAAAAAAAAAAATTGAGAGAAAGAGAAACAAATGGTTTATTGTCATTTCGAAATAACCCGGTTTTAAAAAGAAAAACGAGCCATACTTTATCATGTTTTCAAAATTCAATGCTCGATTCTATAACCATTTATCTATTGAAAACTAAGCGCTTTGAAAAATAACTTCGGTCTCTATTTTTGATAATCAATAGGACTTATTTGTCAAAATCTCTATTTCTCAATCAACAACCTATGTCATTGATTGAGGGAGAATGATTTCAATCAAATTAAAAGTTATTTGGCATTAAATTGTTTTCAAAAGATGTACATGCATATTTTATCAATGGAGTTTAAAGTCTTAAAATCCGATCCTTATCGATTAAAACGCTTTCATAATCAAGTCACAATTCCCTTAAAAGCTTTCAAAATCAATTTAAATCAATAAGAGATCACAAATCTCAAATGATTTGATAATTGTGATCGGGGAGAATGTGTGATTTAAATTGGTTTAAACGATAATTCGGGTAAATGGTTTTATAAGGATGTACATGCTATCCTTCCCACATGTGACAAACGATTTCAAATTTTTCCATGCACATGTTGAGGGGAGCATCTATCTTAAACCTATGATTTGAAGCGTGATCAATTTTCTCGATGTGCGGGTTTCCTCTATTATGTGCAAAACTCTTTTCAATCTTAGATGCACATATTGAGGGAAGCAAAATAATGAAAACCTCATCCTTCCCAAAATGCTCTATCTACTTGATTTGATGTGGGAAGTGATGTTGATATCTTTAGAAAATGGTAATCAAAGAAGTTAATTCTTTCTCTTGCCTCCGTGTGCAAAACATTTTCAAATACTTGATGCACATGTTGAGGGGAGTTCTCATTCTAAAATATCAAAAACAATTCAGTACAAAATGCTTTGATAATATATCACAAGTATCTCGAATTGATCTTCAAATGGTTTTCAATTGAGTCCATATGGCGGTGAACAATACCAAAAGACCGACCAACTTTACTTTATGTATGGTTGATATAAGGATGATAAGGTTAGGTATTTTGTTCCCATGATCCGCCGAGCAGGAGGATCTACCGAGGACTATCCACTAGTTAGTGTAGAGTTCTTAGGTATGATGATAAAAGGAGAAAAGTGAGATATGGGAAGAGTGCGGATGAGGCGAGCAAGTACTAGAACAAACCCAACAAGGTTCTTGCTATGAAGTCTCGGTAAGCACTGAAGGGTTGAAGAATTAAAAAGAATTGAATGAGAAAGGGTGAAAACAAATAGCCTCCATTTATTCAACCTTAGGGCGTAAACCGGGTTCAATTCATATGCTCTTGATGGTAACATCGGTATTGAAGACAAGGCGTCATGGACCCGGTGGCCTTTACACTTCAACTTTCCAAACCAATCAAGTTCCTCTTAAAGGACTTGTTTCATTCTCACGGGAACCGACATTATCTATCGACTTTCTCTTAGAGATTGTTGATATTGAAGAAGGAGACCCTCTCCCTAGTCTCGACACGGGATCCAAATATGCACAAAATTGAGTCTAGAGCCTCGAGATCATCAATCAATCTCATTAGGACACTTTCAATAAAGACTCTCGCTTCACACAATGTGGAAAGAGATTATATCTTGAGTCCTCGCATTATCCTTGTGGTATTGCGAACATCCGAGTAATGTGTTTACATATTCACAATGAAGATGGAAAGCCTTGAGCCAACATCAAACAAGCTCTGGTAGGTGGCATGTGAGATCTAGTATATAGATCAACCATGTGACAACCTGAGCAGAAACAATGGGCGATTCAATCTCTTGAATCAATCTGGTTCGAGTTATGGATTGACGGATACCTTTGAAAAACCGGTCTTTGTGCTTAACAACTCTTTTCCTTAGCACATCGACCGTGTACTCTTTTTCAAACCAAAAGGTGTTTTATGATTGATAATTGATTTTCAATAAAACCTTCGTTGTATTGCAAAACAATTTCTATTGAGCAATACACGATTGCTTTTCAAATCTCTTTTCATCAATCGGTGGACTTAAAATTACCGGTTCACTCACTCCGTGTTGTCTTCTTTGAGATGTTCGGTTTGAGAACAACTAGAGCATTGCGAAACCACATCAAGGAAATTCTTGAATTATACCGATCACGGCGGTACATGTCTTGATCAACGGGAACCGTGGGCGTGTACCTCAATTCAACGAAGTGATCAAAGACACTTTCGTGCGATTTATTACTAGCTGTTGTATGCGGTGCGCCCGCGTTTGCGGTGATCGAATGAAGCGGTCAATCCATAGCCGCATGCTCACTTAACACATTCAAATCAAAAGAAATCATGATTAGTGCATCAATGACTCGATATTTTCACTCCATGCTTACGCTACTGGCTGCGCCAATATCATGAATCAACGAAAGCTTCCGCTACTCGATCGGAAGATATCATGATCCGAATGTGAGCATGTCGGTCCTAAAGTCACAACATCACATAATACCAACACCACAAAGGATGTCTCGAGATTTTGATAGTGATGATCTCAAAAGTCGGCTCAAATTTATTATCACGTGGATCATTAAAGACCTCCACTTGGATTAACTAAACATGCAATGAGAAGAATCAATGACTACGAGCCTTGGAGCAAAGTACTACATCAAGAATGCAAGAAAATTTTTAATGTAATATCATCGTATTCAATGTAATTTTAGTACAAGATTGAGGTGACCTCCTTAGGGAGATTGTTAGGAATTAGAAATTCCGGTATTAAAGAGTCGGTCACCTCAAGTATATGTAATCGTTAGAAAGCTCGTAGTCGTAGTTCTTTTAAGTCAAGTAGTATTTAGTTAAGTAACACCGTGGAGGACAGACGGTCTTTACCCAGATGCGATCCATGACCCGTTGTGTGGCTTTTATTGTAAGACTATAAATACTCTCTACCTTCCAAGGTAGAGAGTTGAGCTCATAATAATATCTTTCACTTTCTCTCACTATGTTCCTAAACCTCTAACTTTCTCTCTAAAACTTCATTCATACGCCACTTTGTGTTATGGTTTGATGTGTATGTGAAAACTAATATCTAACACGAAACCTATACCATAAGATAGCTCAATGAGTCATCCAATTATGTTGTCACCTGCCTAAGCATGAGATGAATTTCGGCTTTGTCACCAGTCTCCCTGAGAAGTGGTTAAGCTTCTCTCAGGGTCTCAAATGCTAATCACATTCAAAATCTTGAGCTCCCAATCTATGGGAAGTTTGTCTATGAAGACAACTTCATCTCTAAGAGATACTGATTCAAAAAGGATCAAGAAACCAAAAAGACCCCGACCATTGCACCCATATCAATTGCATTCTATTTAAATGGTGTTGTTCGGATTTTAAAAATACTCACGATGATGAGGTGATAAAAGAACCGATGAGGAATACCTAAATGATTTGCAAATTTGAATTTCAAGAGTGAACTCCTTGCAAACTCAAAAGTTTTATAAAAAGAACCAAATCAATTTTTTCTGGTTTCAAAGCAAGTGATAGCACTGAATGTTTTAAATGTGGTAAAAAGGGTCACTTTGCAAAAGACTGTTTTTCAAAAATCACTTCAGAACCTTCATACAAATTTTCTGGAAATAGTTCTTCCTCAGGAACTAGCAAGTTTCAAACAAAAATGCTTCCGTCATCTCAACATTTTCAAAACAAAATTGATCAATAGGATCAAAAAGATTTTAAAGCTAAGTATAGAAAAGCTAAAGCTAAACTTGCACTCCTTGAGGTCGCACCATCAACCCCTCGGTCACACATAACTCTAAACTCTACCAGGAAAGAATAAAGGGCTTGTAGCTGAAACCTTTGATTGGGATGAAGAAGATATTTCCTCACGATGATGAAGTAAGATTCATTAATCGATGGCATTTGCGAAGGTGAAAAGTCGACATTGGAAAGAGTCATGCAAGAAATGGAGAATGGGTCAACATCACCATGAGAAAGGTAAATATTTTACTATCTATGGATGATGATCCTAATTGAAAATCTTATTTAAGTTACATTAATGTAGATCTTAAGTTTGTTGAAGAGCAAAGATTAAATCTGTTTTCAAAATACAATAAACTTACTTTTGAATTAAACAAGTGTAGAGATTAAATTCTAGCTTTAAAACAAGCTAAACTTGAAGGTATCACACTTCAAATTCAAAACACTCGAACTTGTTAAACAAAATCATGCTCTACAAGAGGAACTTAAGAAAGAAAATCTCATTATTGAAAGTTGAATGACCAAAAATCCTAGAGTTTATGAGTCATCAATCTTGTTCCTAATCTTGAAAAGAGAGTCCTAGAGAAGATCAACTTACTGAGTCCACAAGTAACAATCAAAGTGAAAAAGCTTTCATTCATGCTGGCATTTCCTTTGGAAAAGAATTAAAACCAAAATCCATGATTGGGTTGAGAGAGTCAACCCAGACAATAAGTTTCCTAACTTTAACACTAGAAAAATCTTGGAACCTGAAAGTCAGGCTATCAAAGAGATGCTTAGAGTCACTGATGAACCCAGTTAAATTGAGTCCATCAATGATTCTGAATCAGAAACTCACACACCACTGCCTCCATTAAAATCCCTTCAGGGAGCCTCACCCAGTTCAGACCTCATACCCTTGGTATATTCCCAACACTCTCCAAAAGAGAGATCATGACTTAGAAGAAAAATCCTAAAAAGACCTTCCAGTAACCAAAACAAAGACTCAGTTCCTACTGAATCTTCCAAAATGTTCAATTTGTCCAATGTCTAATAATAACGATCCATTAACTCAATATGTCCAATAATCAATAACCAATCAAGTCCAAATTATGACCAAGTCCAAATCATAATCCATGTCAAAGTGTATTAACCAAACCTCACTTCCCCATTTATACCGAAACGTACCAAGATCACAAGTAACAAATAAATATCGTTAGTCAAGTATTTCAACATTAATTACGAGTTCATACGTACCAAATAAACCAAATATGTCCAATTCATGAGTAATATCAAAGTGTATTATCCAAGTTAAATTCATAAATTGTAACTAATTTGAACCTCAATTACCATTATTTATCGATATGTAACAATTTTAAACGCTTATCAAAATTTATCAATATCACAATGGTCAAGTCATTGTTCCCATATTATTTTCAAGTTAACTTTTATTTTAGCCGCTTAACTTATGCAAGTAACTATTTCATTAGTTTCAATATCCCATAATGATGACAATTCACGACTCAACAAGCAATTTCATAACGATATCTTATGGGTGTCTTACTGAAACCGATACTTAGGCAATTTGAGCCCGCAACCCAAACCGACCTATACCACATGACCAATTAACAAACTGAGTAAAACAAACCCCAAAGTGTGAACATCTGGGTCAAACCCGACCGACTCAACTGAGTCGACCCAACATGACTGAGTCGACCCGACTCAGCTTTCCGAGTCAACCCTAACACTACAACGAATAATCAATCACCACAACATAAACGCACACCCTAATCTAACCAATCAAGACCAAACCGCAAGCCATCAAAATCAAAACTAACAAATGCGAGGCCAAAGTCGAATCAAACAAACACTCCTTAACAGTTTCTTACCACACGAAGCGAATTCAAAACATGTTTATCATATTTATTAACCATTTTCCATAATGTTATTAATTTGTTTAACACTTTTATCCACGAATCATAACACAACCGATTACTAATCGGTTTTTATTAGAAGGAATTGCAAAGATAGGTTTCGGCTTACCAATAGGAACGAGAGGGAAGGGATGAGAGACGATGGTGGTGTGTTGCTAACACACAACCTTCACAGCTACCAGCTAATCCTAGCCATGACCCGTGTCTCAAAACAAACCCGTTTCATACCCTAACCATCAAAACCCGAACACCTAAATAATCTAACCATAGATCTAGAATGCGTGCGAGGCTATGAGGGCGCGTGTGGCACGTAAATGTAACCACAAGGACCCGATCTATCTTTTGAAGGTGGTGGTGAAATATGGTAGTGGCAGCCGGAGGGTGGTCGGAAAACAGTCGGGCAGCGCCGGAACCCTAGAGAGAGGGAATTCCGGTGAGTGGGTGCAAGAAATGAGGATGAGAGAGAGAGAGAGTGATGGGTATTTATACCCTAGGAGGGACTGAAGGTGTAATTAATTAAGGTAAAGAGGAGGGGTGGCGGATGGAACTACCACAATGACCAATCTCATACATTTTATTAATCTTTCACGATAATCGTTTCGAGCTCCTTTCGGTCATCGAGTAAGTCGCCGTGTGAATCGAAAATTACGCCATCGCTCTTAAAATAATAATTCCGATAAAAATGATATATAAATACGTCTCGTAGCTCGAAGTAAAGGAAAGAGGTCGATCTCTTCATCGTTTCTCCGCATAGGACGCGTCAGGAAAATTACGGGTTGTCACATAAGGGACTACATTTTTGTTGTCATAGGTGAATTTCCTTTTGACAGCAAATACTTGTGTGTCCCTTCTACGGTAAACATGATAGCCTTCTTCATCTACCATTTTTTATGCATAGCATGCTTTAGGATAATGTTTTGTACATTTTCCTTCAATGGTGCATGCAACGTAGTTGGCATCTTTACCACACGACCCATGCAACATAAAATTGGTGACCACTTTGTATCGATGTGGATCATTGGTTGGGCATGTAATGCCAGCTGATATTATATCATCCAACTGACTTGGTGTTTTGCTTTTGTAAAGCTCTTCAAGGCAGAGGAGAATATGTGCGTGTGGTAGGCCACATTTTTGGAATTCAATCACATACACCACTGGAAGCAAATGTTATAAATAAAGTTAATAGTTTCATTTTGAAAACACATGTTTCTACTTCAGTCGATCATGTGATCTCGTCGAGAATAAATGCCAACATTTAGTCAATTTCCGCCATTTTAGATTGGAATTGAATGTAATGAATGTCCGGATTCCCATATCTTGTGCACAAATCCATTGCATCTTGGTAGTTACGCATCATATACCTTGGGCGCCTATAAAACTTTAGGGCAATACTATCCTTTTGCCAAGCCCATCTCGCATCTATGTCTCCTTTTGTAATCGCATCCTACATATTATGATAGAGATCCACACGTAGAGCATATTGGTTATGTTGGTTCCATTCAAATCTTTGTTCCACAATTGATGTGTATGCATCAACCAAAAATTGCTGGAATAGTCGTCCGCCTCTCACCAAAGTATTGCCTTGGTTATTTCGTTGTTGGATGAGGTAAGCATGGTACTCTTCATGGATACATAACCACACTTTGTTTTCCTTGAACCTGCATTGGTATGATATGTTATCTTTTCATGGTAACCATCCTCCATACGAGAACAACAAAGGATATTGCAATGCCATGTATGATGGATGCAATTACGATATTCGATTCGCTCCAAGGTTTTGCAATTTACAATGATATCTCTTATAGGAATACGGTCAACAAAATCATTTGTGATTAAAACGCTACTTGAGATACATTTGGAGCGTTATATTGCCTCACTGTTTTCCTCTCACTAAGTATACTTAGTTAAAAGTTTGATGAATTATGGGAATGGCACCAATCTCTTGTCATTCAAAATGCTTTTGCAACTTTACTTGTCTTATCCAACATGGTAATCAAACTTGCAATAACAGATTCGTCAGGCATAAATACGATTTTGAGTTTCATTTTGAGTGTCAAAGAAGTAAAGCTGAGCATACTGTGGTTGAATTCCTTCTTTAGGAAGGAAAGACACAATTAGATGATAATTTTTCCATTTATTCTAAATGTATATAACCTCCTCCCCCAATAAATCGAATGGTCTATTCTGGCTCCAAAAGAAGTGAAGCTGAACATACCATTGTAGACTCTAATTTGGCCTCTAAACCTTGTTCTCGCAGGATCCTCATAATCAAGCAGAGTTTTTAATGGTAACAGAGTCTCCTTGAATTTTGGTAACACTTTACCTTCTTGACAACATAGGGAGAATGATGTATTTACAGTTGTTTTAGCCTTGTTAACCCTCTTTTCATACCACATGTTCACATGATAGTTAAAGCATTGATACAATAGGGGACCAAGCTTATTGTAACAAATGGGAGCACCTATTAAACAAACACTTAGTAATTCTATAATTTTAAATAACCATGTTAATTAATAAATTCCCATTAGTTAAGATTCATGTTTGTGTTTTGTTTTGTAGAATTACACAGGAGGCACGTATTTTGGCTCGCTCTGAAATAACGGTAAGTATGTAAAATATTTGGTTTTCAAAATAAACACTTGAATGACTGTGTAGGAGGTTTAAAAGATAACTAGTTTAGCCAAGATTTCTTAAACACAATACTGCAACCCTCATAGAAGTAGAGGAGCTTGCTTCTTGTCCATGATGAGTGGTATAATAGTAGAGTGCAATGCTCCACCCGAGATAGTATGTTATATTTTTAGTTAAGATTCATGTATGTGTCTTGTTTTGTAGAATTACCGAGGAGGTAAGTGTTGCTGCGTTTTGGTATCTTGGTAGATGCACGCATTTTGGCTCACTTTGAAATAATGGTAAGTATGTAAAATACTTGGTTTTTAAAATAAACAGTTGAATGAATGTGTAGAAGGTTTAAAAAGATAATTATATTAGGCAAGATTTCTTAAACACAATACCTGCATCCTTCATAGAAGTAGAGGAACTTGTTTCTTGTCCATGAGTGGTCTGTGTAATAGGTGAGTGCAATGCTCCACCTGATATAGTATGTTGTATTCTTAGTACAAAAAAATTTATTGTTAATTTAAGAAAGGTGTAGGCATTTGTCTTTACCTATCTGCATCGAAGGCATGTCTCTTAACTTCCGTCCACAGTAACTTTGCATTCTTCCATTTTTGATTAATAATTGTTTGTGATTCTATGATTATAGAATTGTCGAATATGTTGGATAGAGATGGGATATTCTTAGGATCATTAACGGAACCTAAAACATAAGCACACTCCTTATTGTAGCTACATAGATTGTTTGAATGCATTCAAAGTTTGAAACTAAAACTTACTATTATTCATCATTGGTTGATGATCATATATGAAATTCTTTGCAAATTTGAGTTTCCACGGTTTCAGTTGAGGATGTGAGAAGGTTGGTATTTAAGATATTATACAATTAGATATTTGGTATTTTCTAACCTGTCAATAAATTAGGTAGACTTCAATATGCCATCTCTTGTTGTTCTTATTTATTTCACTTTGTTGCCATTTGTTTATTGTTTTATTAAATTGTGCTAAAGATATAAAACATCTAATTGGCAAAAAGTCTGCTTTCACATAGTCTTTGAATACTTTTATGTTGCATATGGTTTGAGAATGATTTGATTAATGGATGTGTATAAGAATATATTTATTTGCTTAAAGTTGGTTACTTTTATGATAGGGATTGCATGCCAAAGTTCATACTTTGTACACTTTGCAGACCACATACCACATATCCCGCATATTGGAGATCATAAATTTCAGACCACATATTTGCACATAGTGAAGAATAGGTTGGAATCAAAGGTTAAAGTTAACCATTCATAATTTAGTTTTCAACATTTTATTTAAACTGTTACATTTCAAGATCAATATTAATCTGCGATTTCTCATCATAATCACTACCATAACTATCATCCATCTCTTCATAATCTGACTCACTGGTAGGATATATAGTCTACAACGATGTAGGTTCATTTTCTTTTCTTGGGTTTGTTAATGCCAGTTCGAAACTCATGGCTTTCCTTCTTTTGTACCTAGCTTTGAAATACCTCTGTCTCAACTTTTTGGTGCTTTTGGGAAGATGGAAATCAGGGTTTTCTTCTACCTGCCTATTTTGTTCTTTCAGCATTCTTTACTCCACTTTGTTGCAATTTGTTTATTGTTATATTAAATTGTGTTAAAGATATAAAAAACTAATTCAAAAGTGTCTATTTTCACATAGTCTTTGAATACATTTATGTGACATTTGGTTTTGAGACTGATTTGATTAATTTTGTGTATAAGAATGTGTTTATTTGCTTAAAGTTGGTTACTTTATGATAGGGATTGCATGCCAAAGCCCACACTGCAGACTATATAGCACACTTTGCGCACCACATACCACATATCCCCTATATTGGAGATCATAAATTGCGATCACATAGCACATAGTGAAGAATATGTTGTAATAAAGGTTAAAGTTAACCATTCATAATTTATTTTTCAACATTTTATTTAAACTATTACATTTCAAGATCAATATTAATCAACGATTGCTCATCACGATCAACGCCATAACTATCATCCATCTTTTCATAATCGACTCCACAGGTAGGATATATAATCCTGCTGGTGTATTTCTTCTCTTGGGTGCATTAGCAGGTTCAAACTCATGACTTACCTTCTTCGCACCTAGCTTTGAAATACCTTTGTCTCAACTTTTGGTACTTTTGGGAAGCGGAAATCGGGTTTTCTTCTGCACCGCCTCTTTTGCTCTTTCGGTGTTCTAATTATTTCTTCCGTGCTCCCTTTAGCTTTTGCACCTCCATTATCGACCTATAATGCAATCTAATTTTGTGAGTAGCATGGCGATCAACAATCTTACAATCTATCAAACAGATTCATTCATAATTTAGTTTACTAAGATAAGTTATCGGATGTCAATATTGACAAACAAAGAATGTTGTAAACTTTATAGTGGAAAGATTCGAGCCTAAAGTCCACCACATTTTTTGTTTATTAATATTAACAAACGATGTTCAACTTAGTTGGGACTTCTGATCTCCCTCTCAAATCCCTTTTGCTATTTAAACAGGCTTTGTGCAAAGGTCTGCACCATACCTATTGCTAGACTGTTGAGATAACAAAAGGAATCACTGAGGAAGATCAAAATGAGAAACTATGTTGAACATCATTTATCAATATTAAGAAATGAAGAATGTGGTGGACTTTAGGTTGGACTCCTTCAACTATAAAGTTCACAACATTCTTTGTTTCTCAATATTGACATCCGATGTTTCATGTATGTCAAATAAAATACGCTCTGCCCTATAAATTTGAGAATAAAAGGTTACCATCAACTGATTCCTAACCTGAAAACGGTTAATTAATGCTTGTAAACTCATAAGCTTACGACATGGCCAACGCTGAATACCCACATCTCGACAGTTCCTTTTGAAAATAGTTAAACCAACATTAAACTCTTTTGCAGCTCGCGCTATCGGGATGTTAAAGTATTGTGTGATAACCTCCCTGCTAAATTCCATAAGTTTGAATATGGAAAGTGAATATGTGTTGGTGAACAAATAACTGGATTGGTGGGTGTAGAGGCTACACATGACTTTTAAAGGCCTTGCCAAGCCTTTGTGCTTCCATATAATTATTAATATTTTTGTAACTCACCCATAAAATCACTGTAGCTAATAAAATATTTAGTAATTTCTATACACCCATAAAGTCCCAGTAGTTACTAATAGGTTTTGTAACTTTTTGTCACCCATAAAGTCAATTTATTAGATATTTAATAGGAGTTTTGTACTTAACATTACTATTGGTATTGCTTGTGATTCTTAATATTATGATTCAATGGCTTAGTAACATGGATAGTTAAATGAAGATTTAGAGGTATGAATCGAAATTGAATTAATATTGATAAACTTAGCGTTCTTGAGAATATTTTAAAACTTAACATCATATGCAGAGTCACATTTGTTTTGATGTAAAAACTTTGGCAAACAACAATTTTGGTAACATGGATAGTTAAATATAGATTCTTGGTGTGAGTCGAATTGATTTAATATTGATAAACTTAGCATGTTTGAGAATATACTTAAACTTAACATCATATCAAATCGTAATTTTTAAACTAACATCATATGCAAAGTTAAATTTGTTTTAACGTATAAAATATTTGGCAAACAACAATTGTGGTGGTTACAACTTTCATTTGATTTCAACTCATTATTATATTTTATTCTACCCGATTATAATCACTCTTTAAAAACATGCTTTCATTTACATGGCTATTGTTTATTTGTTTTGTTTGCAGCATGGATAGTCACCTGCACTATATATACTTAGAGTAGTTATCACTTAAGAACCAAGCCTGGACGTTAAAGACTTTTTCAGGTGTGTAACATATCTTCAAACTATTCTGAATACTTTTATGTCTATTTTGGATATCTCCAATTGTCTGCCATGGTGTATAAGGACAAAGTCTTATTTTATTTTGAGAACCAAAAGTGGAAACATCAAACATTGCATGGGTCTAAAATACCCCGATCATATCTTTGAAAAATTAAACATAAACAAACTTGTTTTAAATGATCGAAACACAAATTAATGAAACACAAACTAAATCATCCCATTTAACATTTGGGATTTGTGGCTCTGTGATTCTATTTTCCAAACCACTTATTAGCAAACACGGGCCTAATCATATCATTTAGCTTTTCGGTGATGGGCGGCTTTTTAAACTAGCCTCCTCCTGCGGTTCGAGTCGATCTCAATGTACCCGAGATAATGAGATATATAAATAACGCTTGTTAATATTTGGATCTATACTAAAGCAACTGGTATCAATATACTATGCACTGACCTTAATTGTCTCTTTCTTTCTTTAGAACAAGTCCATCCTCACCAGCAGTTTGCTCACCATATATGATTTCAGTGTCTGAATCTTCATACTCCAATCTGTAACAATGGGATGTAAGATAATGTCTTAGAGGTAAGGTTGTCTTTGATACTAGAATGTAAAGCGTAGATGTTGTGGGATATCGTTTTTTATTTTTCCCCTCAATTGGTTTCGACGGAGTAGATACACTTGGATCAAAAGTCAGCCTTTTCTTGCATGTCCTTTTCAAAAGAGAGCTTGGGGGTTGGTGCTTATCTCTAGGTTGCTTGAACCCTCTATGTCGCTTGAACATGCGCTTTCTCCGGCTGGCACTTCTGTGAAAAGCTTCCAACATGTGAAGCTTTCAAAAGTACCATGCTCATAGTATAAGTTGGACTTGAGCTCAAAGATGTGTGAAGTGCCAATAAGAGCCGATATTGGGCCAGGCAGGTTTGGGATTCCATCTTGCCCTGTAATTAGAAGTTAGGAAGATACCAATTATGAATTTGAAATAAAATTTTAACCATACCTCAGAGTCATCTTTCGGTAGGTATTTTGGAAACAATTTAACAACTCTCTTACGAGATCATCGAAAAGCACAATTCTGACTGTCTGTTTCATCCGCAACATCAACCTCAAGCTGAACTGATAAGGACATGGTGTATGCTAGGTAAATGACATTATTCTATTTCATTAAATTTAAAGGGTGCATAAACTAAAACATTGTTACCTTTAAACTGGTACTCAACCGCCTTATCGCACGATTCACACCAAAAGGTTCCATTTTGTCGGGTGATGCCCTTTCTACACTTCATGTCACCATAGGATGCCCTTCCGGTCCTAACATTGTTGATTGTTGCTTTACAATTGTAGACCATGGCACCGCAAGCATGGTCACTTAGTAAATGGAATGCCATGTACCTACATGAAAGCATTAGTAGGGAATTTAGAAAGTATCTTACGTTGTTCTTCCGATTACACGGCCCCAGATGAGCAAGTTCTCAAAGGTCCCATCCTTGGGCTCCAGAAATCAATCGGACAATTGCCTTGCTTAAATGACATTGCTATCCATACCCATGTTTAGCATTAGAGCACGATAAGTATCCTAAGATTAATAAAAAGCAGTTTATAACGTGTTACCTCATTTCAACTTTAAGCTCTTTCAATCTTTGGAATGCGGGGATCATCAAAAATCAAGGTAGAGGAACGCTTGTAGATAAAGCTTATGTGCAAGGTATTAACATCGTTACCCAATCGGTAACAAACTAAATTGTTTATAAACTTTATATTCCATAGATTTTTCTTGTTATAATGTTTGCAATTATCGAAGTCACAACAATTGGACATCGGTAGATATATTTTGTCTTTTTTATCTATCAACAAATCACCTAGTCCTCCCCATGAGTCACTCTAATTGGTATATCCGTTTTTACAAAATAACACAAAAAGTAGGGTGTTGCTCATGTTTGAAATAAATGTTGACAAATTGTAATTAATATTTCGGTATATGCACCAAAATAGAGTGTGTAAATACTCATCATTTTGTACAATATAAACTAAAATCATCTAAAACACTCGAAACACATCAAAATGATCAAAATATCACAAATCGTTGTTTTATGTGTTTTAAATGCAAAAATATCAAAATCGGATGAAAAACATATCAAATTTGCAAAATTGCGGTTTAGATCCCAAGTTTCAAAAGTTGTCAAAAGCAGTCCACTGAGCTCATAATTTCAAAAGTAAAATCACCAAAGGTCCTTTTAAATCATAACTTGTCAAATTTAGTCCTTTGGTGAAAATGTCAAAAGTTTGAGAAAATTACAAAATGGTCCTCAGTTTGAAAATTGGCAATTGGCCCTGAAAATTGGAGAATGACATATCTGGTCCCTGCTTTCGATATTGTCGGTTTAGTCCTTGGAGAAACTTTTCGAATTGGCTGACCTAGGTACTTGAAGTTTCGAATTTACACCTTAAGCCCTCCAATATTAAAACCTAAAAGCCATTTTGACCGCTTACCCATTCGGACCCCATCAAAAGCCTTTTGAACCCCACAGTATTAATAACCCAAGTCAAACAGAGGTTTGACTAACCACCCTGGCGCCAAATTGCTCCTTCCCCACTGACTGCTCTCAATGCTCCACAACACACTCCACCCCATCACCTTATCTCCCCCTCCCTCCACTACATCCAAAATCATTAATCTTTCACCTTACCCACACTCAATCTCCCATATCTCTGTTAAATCTAAGATTCCGCCAAAATTGACAAAGTGCCAAATCTCACAAAAGTCACCCCTATAGCTCGAATCAAAGTGGGAAACACTCATAAGGACACGTGGAAGCTTGTGAAGCTATAAAAGGAGGAGAAGAAGCAAAAAGTAGTAGTTAGTTTTATTTTTTTTCTTAATGTCGTTTTTACCAAAATGTCTTAGTTTAGTTTGAAAACTTTAATTCTCTGCTTTTATGTACTAAACTTAAGTTATTGTATCAATATCATCTGCTTCCAAGTTCTATTTCAAGGCTTCAATTAAATTTGATGTTCAAAATTCCTTTGTTGCAAATTTAGTTTTTAAATACCTATGTTTAAGATTCAAACCGCTTCTTTGAAAGCTTAAACAAGTTTACTAAGTCATTTATAGCTTTTGAAAAGCTTTTGAATCATTTTCAAGTAAATTTGATCCATAGTCAACAAAAGTCAACTGTTAGGCTCAAATTGGAATTGGAAATAGTTCTTGGTGATCTGAACTTGGCATTGGGTTGGAAATGATTTAGTTTAGTGATCTTTGGGTTTGGTATTAGTCTACACAAATTGAACATCTGTGAGTGTTAATCTTATTTTCACCTTTCAAGTAATTTTGCATATTTTGTTGGAGGTGGTATTTATAGTAATAATCTTTTTACTTGTTTTTAGTTGTATTAAAGATAATTTAGCTCGGTTTGATCTTTGGTATAAACCGGTTCGAGAGTAGCCTTTTAAATCTGCAATTCTAGGTTTTAAGGGTGTTTGGATCTATTGTTTAAGCTGGTCCATTTGGCTTGGTCGGTGCTTAGCTCTTGATGCTTTAAGCTTGGTTAACTCAAATGACCTCTTCTCATCATCAACTTGTGCTGCTAGGTCTCAAAGTCAATCTCACCATCTTACTCGCCTCTATCTAGCTTCTCGTTGAATTTTTAGAAAATCCAAGTCTTGTTTTGTATTCAAAATACTTAGAACTAGTTTGCATTATGTCTAATTTATCTTAAAACATCATTCTTAGTTCATAAATCCATATCAAAACTCGGTTTAGTCAACTTCTCGGTTTGGATAAAAAGTCAAATGTTGAAATTCTTAGTTTTGGCCAACAAGAGAGATTTTTCTTGAGCTCAATTCGAGTCATTTTCACTTTGAACTTGTGGTTTTAGAAAGTGCTCTGGTCTAGTCTCTTATGTCCATTTTAGCACAATTTTATGAATTTTCTTTAAGCTCTTGATCGACTTGTTAAAATGGTACCAAGTCCTGTCACAGGGCATCAGTGCCGCAGGTTTACCTGAGTTGTGCAGAGCTCACGAAGCTCTTGGGAGCTTGTCTGAGCTAAGTTTTGGTTTACAAGCTCCTTGCCGTGGTCCTCTTTAAGTTCTAGTATTTGCTTTTCGGTTTGCAACTTTTATTCTTGTGCTTATTCTTCACTCAAAGTAGGCACCCTACACTGCTTTTAGCTTATAACTCAAATTAGCCAAATCTTTGCAGATTGGCTATTCGAGAGGTTAAGGGTTGTTGTTCTTTGTTGCATTTCAGTTCCTTTAGCATATTAGAGCTTCCCTTTCAGTTTGGTAGCCTTTGGGTTCCATTTGCTTATTGAAGTGCTTATTTCAATAAGCACTTGTTCATCAGTTGCTTATTCCTCCACACATGCACCTGTTTTTCTATTTTTCCTTTATTCCTTATTTTATTTTAGACTTTTCCTGAAATTTTCAGATTTTTCTAAGTTGTTTTGCTATTTTTCTTGATTTAAATTAGTTTTTAAGCATTTTTAAATAGCTTTTAATACAAAAAATTAAGAAAAGCTTCAAAAAATAATTTTTCATTTTTATTAAGTTAAGATAAATATAAAAAGCCAAAAACATATTTTTCCATATTTTTCTTAGTTAAATTTGTATTTTAAATATTTTAATTATTTTTTAATAGTTTAAAATTCATAAAAATAGAAAAATAATCAGAAAAATACAAAAATAGTTTTGAAAATTCTAGTTTGTTATTTTAGACTTTTCCAATTCATAATTTTATTTTTCTAGCTTTATTTCCTATTTTCTTGTATTTTTGGTAATTATTTAATAGTTAAAAATAGTTTTAATTAATAATAATTAATTTAATAGTTATAAAATAATTTTCTTTTCTATAAATTTTCTTTTATCATTAGGATTGTAAAAATGTATTTTCATATTTTAGGATTTATCTTGTGTAATTTTCACGTTTTATTTATGCGCTTACGTGAGATTTTATTTTAAACGTAAGTTTTAGTTTTAAGTTTTAAACGTTCATCATTTTAAATATAGTGATAGTTTATTTAATAGATTTTATCTTTTAATTTCCTTTAATTTTCATTTTAGCCCTTGTAGTTTATGTCCTTTTCCGTAGTTATAATAATTCCAAATCTCCTTTCCGCTCAAATCTCCGATCACTTTACGTTTGATAATCCATTGCATAGCTCGCTAGGACATAACGACCGGGAAACACTATACTCCTCGGATCCTCATTGCATTTGTGTATGAACTGCTTTTAAGTCCATTATATTGGTCATTCACAAGTGACCGCCAGGTGATTAGATTGAGACTTGGGTTTAGCAAATAAGCACTTCAATAAGCAAATGGAACCCAAAGGCTACCAAACCGAAAGGGAAGCTCTAATATGCTAAAGGAACTGAAATGCAACAAAGAACAACAACCCTTAACCTCTGAATAGCCAACCGCAAAGATTTGGCTAATTTGAGTTATAAGCTAAAACAGTGTAGGGTGCCTACTTGAGTGAAGAATAAGCACAAGAATAAGTTAAACCGAAAAGCAAATACTAGAACTTAAAGAGGACCGGCAAGGAGCTTGTAAACCAAAACTTAGCTCGGAAAAGCTCCCAAGAGCTTCTTGTGAGCTCTGACAACTCGTAAACCCCTGCGGACTGATGCCTCTGAGGGACTTGGTACCATTTTAACAAGGCGATCAAGAGCTTAAAGAAAATTCATAAAATTGTGCTAAAATGGACATAAGAGACTAGACCAGAGCACTTTCTAAAACCACAAGTTACGAGTGAAAATGACCTTTAATTGAGCTCAAGAAAATCTCTTGTTGGCCAAAACTAAGAATTTCAACATTTGACTTTTTATCCAAACTGAGAAGTTGACTAAACTGAGTTTTGATCTGGATTTATGAACTAAGAATGATGTTTTAAGATAAATTAGACATAATGCAAACTAGTTCTAAGTATTTTGAATACAAAACAAGACTTGGATTTTCTAAAAATTCAACAGTAAGCTAGATAGGGCAGTAAGATGGTGAGATTGACTTTGAGACCTAGCAGGCACAAGTTGATGATGAGAAGAGGTCATTTGAGTTAACCAAGCTTAAAGCATCAAGAGCTAAGCACCCACCAAGCCAAATGGACCGCTTAAACAATAGATCCAAACACCCCTTAAAACCTAGAATTGCAGATTTAAAAGGTTAGCTCTCGAACAGTTTATACCAAAGATCAAACCGAGCTAAATTATCTTTAATACAACTAAACAAACAAGTAAAAGCAGTTATTACTATAAATACCACCTCCAACAAAATATGCAAAATTACTTGAAAGGTGAAAATAAGATTAACACTCACGATGTTCAATTTGTGTTGCGAGACTAATACCAAACCCAAAGATCACTAAACTAAATCATTTCCAACCCAATGCCAAGTCTCATCACCAAGAACTATTTCCAATTCCAATTTGAGCCTAACAGTTGACTTTTGTTGACTATGGATCAAATTTACTTGAAAATGATTCAAAAGCTTTTCAAAAGCAATAAATGACTTATAAACTTGTTTAAGCTTTCAAAGAAGCGCTTTGAATCTTAAACATAGGTATTTAAAACTAAATTTGTAACAATGGAATTTTGAACATCAAATTTAATCAAGCCTTGAAATAGAACTTGAAACGAGATGATATTGATAAATAACTTAAGTTTAGTACATAAAAGCAGTAGAATTAAAGTTTTCAAACTAAACTAAGACATTTTGGTAAAAACGACATTAAGAAAAAAATAAAACTAACTACTACTTTTGCTTCTTCTCCTCCTTTTATAGCTTCACAAGCTTCCACGTGTCCTATGAGTGTTTCCCACCGATTCCGTGAGCTATAAAGGACTTTTGTGAGATTTGGCACTTTGTCAATTTTGGCGGAATCTTAGATTTATGAGATATGGAGATTGAGTGTGGGTAGGTGAAAGATTAATGATTTTGGATGTAGTGGAGGGGGAGACAGTTTGTGATAAGGTGATGGGGGTGGAGTGTGTTGCAGAGATTGCAGGCGGTCAGTGAAGGAGCAAATTTGGCGCCAGGGTGGTTAGTCAAACCTCTGTTTGACTTGGGTTATTAATACTGGGGGTTCAAAAGGCTTTTGCTGGGGGTCCGTAATCGGGGGTCAAAAATGGCTTTTAGGTTTTAATATTGGAGGGCTTAGGTGTAAATTCAAACTTCAAGTACCTAGGTCCGCCAATCGAAAAGTTTCTCCAAGGACTAAACCGACAATCTCGAGAAAGCACAGGACCAAATATGTCATTCTCCAATTTTCGAGGGCCAATTCGCCAATTTTCAAACTTGAGGACCATTTTTGTAATTTTCTCAAACTTTTGACATTTTTCACCAAAGGACTAAATTTGACAAGTTATGATTTAAAAGGACCTGGTGATTTTACTTTTGAAATTATGAGCTCGGGGACTGCTTTTTGACAACTTTTGAAACTTGGGGATCAAACGCAATTTTGCAAATTTGATATGTTTTTCATCCGATTTTGATATTTTTGCATTTAAAACATATAAAACACCGATTTGTGATATTTTGATCATTTGATGTGTTTGAGTGTTTTCGATGATTTTGCGCAGCTTATATCAGACAAAAACGATGAATATTCTACACACTCATCAATCCCCCTGACATCGAGATATTGCTAGTCCCTAGCAATGATTTGAGAAAACATAATGGATTTTAAACTCTTTACCAAAAGCCATTACTCGGAGTAGCCAAATGTTTCGAT
Source organism: Chrysanthemum lavandulifolium (assembly GCA_022545495.1). Taxonomy (NCBI): domain Eukaryota; kingdom Viridiplantae; phylum Streptophyta; class Magnoliopsida; order Asterales; family Asteraceae; genus Chrysanthemum; species Chrysanthemum lavandulifolium. The sequence goes on along the minus strand of JAHFWF010000031.1, from coordinate 232,609 downwards.
TCAAGTAAGAACCATGGTACACCGATAACCATGTGATTTTGAGCAAACCACCGCCTTTCAACGGATTTGATTTTGTCTTTACCGTGCCGCACCATACGGACTAGCCAACTCTTAGATAAATTATCAATATTATCTTTGGTGAGCTGATTACCAATTATGGTTTTTCCATCGCCTTTACCACAAGCCATAAACTTGCGGGCTAGCCAACTCTTCACTTTTTAGGATATGGTGAGTTGAATACCATACAATTTTGGGCAAATTGCAAGTCAATCAACGGATTTGAGATATCTTTACCAAGAGCCTTTTGCTCCTGGATTAGCCAATCCTTTAGTCTTACGTATATGGCGGATCGATAACTAAATGAGTAAGTGTAAACACTTACTCGAAAAAAAAAAAAAAAAATTGGCCAAAACGGGGAATTGGTATAATTATATGATAAAATTCGCAGAATTTCACACTTAGAAATGAATATTGCCCTCAATATTCAAAGTACCGGGTTGTCCAAACCGAAACGTAAAGGAAATACTACGGCCATTATTTAGAAAGAAGATTTTTTTTTTTTTTTTTTTTTTTAAGAGATATATATAACATGGGCATCACCCCACACTTAGGTGGTAGAAAGGGGTAAGAAGTCGAAATATGGGTGAAAACCCATATGGTGCGTATCTTGTTTTTGATTTCGAGTCGCTAGCTTGACTCGACCCAATTCATTAGTTCATGGGAAGCAAAGTGGAAGAAACAATTCCATCGGACTTTCATTCAAGATGTTTGGGCAAACATTTGAAGCACGTGAAAGTTCCACACCGATGAGATATTCATAAAACCGCTCAAAAATGATGCATGAAAATGCCGGGATCGAAGATAATGTCTTCATTCCCAAGGAGTGAAGAACGTGAGAAGTGACGAATATATGAAGAAAAGAAAGAAAATCATGATAGAAATCATGACTAACTCTTCATCCTCAATAGGAGAATTCATAGTTTCATGAATCTCCTCGCTAAGCTCAATTGGTCTAGACATATCTCGTGTGTCTAGATCAGTAGAAGTTATCATACTCCGCGGAGATATGATATGAGTGAGTTCATCCGAGAACTCCATGAAGGTGAATGAATCATATTCGAGACTGATATGAGTGTTCACCGGCGAACTCCTCAAAAGTAAATGATTCATGATCGAGGAGAGAATTGTGAGAATGAAAAGTGAATGCGCCACTAATCTTCTCTCCCGTATTATCAAACAGAGGCTTTCATTTCGGAATAGAATCATCTGAAGAATGTCACTACCCTTAATGGGATAGGAGATGAAATAGGTTTCTTTTGAAGCCTCGATTTTAGAAATGAGAAGACCGACATTCAATAATGTTGCTCAAGAGCTTCATCTTTGATTTCAAAGTCAATAACTTCATCATTCTCTTCTTCTAGCTAACAAGCTCGGAAGGTGAATCTTCCACATAAATGATGTCTCCACAAGATAACGACTCATCATCATCGAATCGGAGACATCTCAACATGATCATCTTGGAAGACAAGAGGAGGAGGAATATCACACACATGATCAAGAGTTCCTGTGACTCTCCCGGATTGGGACAAGGTCCTCAACACTAGACTTTATGAATTAAGTCCGATTCCTTTTCGTGAACAAAGGTCAAGATGCTCGTCCCCATGTTCAAAGAGTGAGTGGGAACCTCGTGTGTGGCAGCTTGTTTGAGATGGAATCTCAACTCACGGGATATCAACCGATCGAGGGAGTTGAGAAGTATTATCTCTAAAGGATAAAACTCTCCTCGTCATCATCATATAGAGTCGCCTTGAGAAATTGGGAACGTCTTAGAGTCGCTTGCTCTAGGATTAATGATTCTTCCCTAGATTTGCGAGCCTCTCGCTCTTCTCGCTCTTGCCCGCAATTCTCCTATGGTCTTTTCATTACTCACTTGATCCTTGACGCTTTGCATCATATCATTAAGTGATTTCATTGCGGTTTCAAGATCATGGGAGATTTCATGAGACAACGGCTCGGATGGAGTTTGAACCGTATAGTGTTGTGGAGGTTGGAAATTTTCAAACATGTGAGAGTCATGATTGTTACAAGAACCGAGTTCCTATTTGACAATCGAGTGAAATGGGAACCTCCACAAGACTACAACAAAGAAAGCTGTTGAGTCCGAATGGTGAATCATATGGATTTTGGTCATAACCAAACTCGAGCATCATCGAAAACTGCTCATAGACAAACGTGTTTCGGATTGACACTCAAATCCTTGGTGAGGACCTCCACAAAATTCACGATAGTAATGTTGATCATATGAATATAGGTCGGTGGGGTGGGTAATTGGAAAAGTTTGAGAGTCGTTAAATGAGTTCGATTAGGATCATAATCAAATGAATTCCTTGAACCACAAAACAAACAACTCCCGTTATGAATATCGCTACTACATTGTACACAAGTACACTGATCGGCGTGGTGAACCAAAGAGAGGTTCACCACAACCGACACAAGGAATAAACGATTGCATTTGATAGCTATGAAGAGGAATCGGTTTATTCAAAGAATCAACAAAACCAACATGGTGATACGAATGACTATCAAGTCTCAAGAACATCTGAGAATGATCGAGGTGGGACAAGTGGTGTGCTCCGAGAGCTAGCAATTTCCACCACTCCGTTATGGTCTCCGGTTCGGTTCTTGAAAGCGTGAAGATTAGGCAAGTCATTCTTGCTAGTCACCGTGTTTGAACGGGTTCATCGTGATCAATTCTAATTCTCGACCTTTTTCATCTGTCAATTTGTTCGATTAGATTACGGGCTCTATTTTCAACGAAAGTGTCCTCGTAATCCTCGGTGGGTGCTTGGGGTAGTCTGACGCTTGAACCGGTTTGTCAAGATTAGAATGTATTTCAAAGTTGTGGCGGGTGGTCTAAATAACTTTGAAAAGAATTTATGATGGATAATTCGCATTTAATTGCAAAATTCGCAGAACTAGGTCCTCCACACCGCCACACACATTTCCGACGATGAAGTTGAGGAATGTCGACATAAGAATTAAACATATAGATGATTAAGAAGAGAATCAAATGGTTGAGAGGATACGAAGAATAGAATTAAGCGGCAAAAAGGGTAAGAGAAATAGAATCAACGAATAAGAGGAATGAGAAGAATATTTTGTGTTTTTGATAAGAAAATATAAACATATACAGATGGATGGTATGAACAAAGAGTGAATATCCAAATCACTAATCTGCTAGACGAAGATTATCAAGACACCCCGGGCAATGGCGCCAAAAATTTGATCTGCAAGAAACCGTCAAGTCTAATCATTATGGCGGTCACTTGTGAATGACCACCGAATGCACTTAAAACAGTATTAACAAATGCAATGAGGATCTCGAGGAGTATAGTGTTTCCCGGTCGTTATGTCCCAATGAGCTATGCAATGGATTATCAAACGAAAGTGATCGGAGATTCGAACTAAAAGGAGATTTGGAATTATTATAACTACTAAAAAGGACATAAACTACAAGGGCTTAAATGAAAATTAAAGGAAATTAAAAAGATAAAATCTATTAAATAAACGCTATCACTATATTTAAAATGATGAACGCTTAAAACTTAAAACTAAAAACTTACGCTTAAAATAAAATCTACGTAAACGTCTAAATAAAAGCGTGAAAATTACACAAGATAAATCCTAAAATATGAAAATACATTTTACAATCCAAATGATAAAATAAAATTTATAGAAAAAGAAAATTATTTTTATAACTATTAAATTAATTATTATTAATTAAAAACTATTTTTAACTATTAAATAATTACCTAAAATACAAGAAAATAGGAAATAAAGCTAGAAAAATAAAATTATGAATTGGAAAAGTCTAAAATAACAAACTAGAATTTTCAAAACTATTTTTGTATTTTTCGATTATTTTCTATTTTTATGAATTTTAAACTATTAAAAAATAATTAAAATATTTAAAAATACAAATTTAACTAAGAAAATATGGAAAATATGTTTTTGGCTTTTTTATATTTATCTTAACTTAATAAAACTGAAAAATTATTTTTTGAAGCTTTTCTTAATTTTTGTATTAAAAGCTATTTAAAATGCTTAAAACTAATTTAAATCAAGAAAATAGCAAAACAACTTAGAAAAATCTGAAAATTTCAGGAAAAGTCTAAAATAATATAAGGAATAAAGGAAAATAGAAAACAGTGCATGTGTGGAGGAATAAGCAATCGATGAACAAGTGCTTATTGAAATAAGCACTTCAATAAGCAAATGGAACCCAAAGGCTACCAAACTGAAAGGGAAGCTCTAATATGCTAAAGGAACTGAAATGCAACAAGAACAACAACCTTAACCTCTGAATAGCCAACTCGCAAAGATTTGGCTAATTTGAGTTATAAGCTAAAAAGCAGTGTAGCGCCTACTTTGAAATCAAGAATAAGCACAAGAATAAGCCGCAAACCGAAAAGCAAATACTAGAACTTAAAGAGGACCTGGCAAGGAGCTTGTAAACAAAAACTTAGCTCTTAAAAGCTCCCAAGAGCTATCAGTGAGCTCGCACAACCTCAGTAAACCACAATGCGGCACTGATGCCCGCACAGGGACTTGGTACCATTTTAACAAGTCGATCAAGAGCTTAAAGAAAATTCATAAAATTGTGCTAAAATGGACATAAGAGACTATACCAGAGCACTTTCTAAAACCACAAGTTACAAAGTGAAAATGACTCGTAATCGAGCTCAAGAAAAATCTCTCTTGTTGGCCAAAACTAAGAATTTCAACATTTGACTTTTTATCCAAACCGAGAAGTTGACTAAACCGAGTTTTGATCTCGATTTATGAACTAAGAATGATGTTTTAAGATAAATTAGACATAATGCAAACTAGTTCTAAGTATTTTGAATACAAAACAAGACTTGGATTTTCTAAAATTCAACAAGAAGCTAGGATAAGGCAAGAAGATGGTGAGATTGACTTTGAGACCTAGCGAGCACAAGTCGATGACAGAGAGAGGTCATTTGAGTTAACCAAGCTTAAAGCATCAAGAGCTAAGCTTGACCAAGCCAAATGGACCGCTTAAACAATAGATCCAAACACCCCTTAAAACCTAGAATTGCGATTTAAAAGGCTAGCTATCAACCGCTTTATACCAAAGATCAAACTGAGCTAAATTATCTTTAATACAACTAAACAAACAAGTAAAAACAGATTATTACTATAAATACCACCTCCAACAAAATATGCAAAATTACTTGAAAGGTGAAAATAAGATTAACACTCACAGATGTTCAATTTGTGTTGCAGACTAATACCAAACCCAAAGATCACTAAACTAAATCATTTCCAACCCAATGCCAAGTCTCGATCATCAAGAACTATTTCCAATTCCAATTTGAGCCTAACAAATTGACTTTTGTTGATTATGGATCAAATTTACTTGAAAATGATTCAAAAGCTTTTCAAAAGCTATAAATGACTTATAAACTTGTTTAAGCTTTCAAAGAAGCGGTTTGAATCTTAAACATAGGTATTTAAAACTAAATTTGCAATAAAGGAATTTTGAACATCAAATTTAATTGAAGCCTTGAAATAGAACTTGGAAATGATGATATTGATACAATAACTTAAGTTTAGTACATAAAAGGTAGAATTAAAGTTTTCAAACTAAACTAAGACATTTTGGTAAAACGACATTAAGAAAAAAACTAACTACTACTTTTTGCTTCTTCTCCTCCTTTTATAGCTTCACAAGCCCACGTGTCCCATGAGTGTTTCCCACCGATTCCGCAGCTATAAAGGACTTTTATGTAGATTTGGCACTTTGTCAATTTTGGCGGAATCTTAGATTTAATGATATGGAGATCGAAAGGGTAAGTGAAAGATTAATGATTTTGGATGTATGAGGGGGGGGAGACAAAGCTCAGGATAAGTGGCTGGGGTGGAGTGTCAGCAGAGATCAGGCAGCAATGGGAAGGAGTAATTACGCCAGAAGTGGTTAGTCAAACCTCTGCTTGACTTAGTTATTAATACTGGGGTCAAAAGGCTTTTGGGGTCCAGACTGCGTGGTCAAAATGGCTTTTAGGTTTTAATATCGTGAGGCTTAAGGTAAATTCAAACTTCAAGTACCTAGGCGCCAATTTCAAAAGTTTCTCCAAGGACTAAACCTGATAATCTCGTAAAGTACAGACCAAATCGCTATTCTCCAATTTTCCAAAATAATTTCGCTAATTTTTTAAACTCGAGGACCATTTTGTAATTTTCAAACTTTTGACATTTTTCACCAAAGGACTAAATTTGACAAGTTATGATTTAAAAGGACCTTCGTGATTTTACTTTTGAAATTATGAGCCTCGTGGACTGCTTTTGACAACTTTTGAAACTTGGGGATCAAACCGCAATTTTGCAAATTTGATATGTTTTTCATCCGATTTTGATATTTTTGCATTTAAAACACATAAAACACCGATTTGTGATATTTTGATCATTTTGATGTTTCGAGTGTTTTCGATGATTTTGCGCTTTATATCAGACAAAAACGATGAGTATTTACACACTCATCAAACGTGTTACCTCATTTCAACTTTAAGCTCTTTCAATGCTGGAATTGCAGGATCATCAAAAATCAAGGTAGAGGAACCGCTTCAGAGATAAAGCTTATGTGCAAGGTATTAACATACGCTACCCAACTGTAACAAACTAAATTGTTTATAAACTTTATATTCCATAGATTTTTACTGTTATAATGTTTGCAATTATCAGAAGTCACAACAATTGGACATCAGCCGATATATTTTTGTCTTTTTTTATCTATCAACAAATCACCTAGTCCTCCCCATAGAGTCACTCTAATTGACTGCCATCTGTTTTACAAAATAACACAAAAAAGTAGGGTGTTGCTCATGTTTGAAATAAATGTTGACAAATTGTAATTAATATTTCAGGTATATGCACCAAAATAACCTCTTATTAGCAAGATAGAAATCCAACATCCTCGAGTCTGATTTCTGCTAGATTGTTCTCCCGACATTCGTGACGTACCCTGCAACATCTGCCAGGCATGCAATTACTGATTAGAATAATGAGATTGCAAAATTGACATAGAATAGTGTATATATATAATATTGCAAATCAAGTATCAATTGTTTGTAACCTCAACTTTTAAAAATTCTTACCACTCAAATACTTGCCGTTTGTAGGTTCAATGTCCTCAATCTCTTCCAGCCAAATGGATAGTGGTTAAAACCATCAAATTTCACTGAAGCTTTTCGGGTCGTTGTGGACCCATCAAATTCAAGCATGAATGCATCCTCTCTTCTGATGCAGTACTCTTACTTATTTGGCTTCACATCAAAGTTTTTGATGGAGTACACAACCCTTTCTTTTAGCTTCACAAAGTTGTGAGCTCTGCTACTTCTTGTCGTACAGTGCATAACATTACCCTCCAAAGTATTAAATTAGAATTATTAGTGAAACTATTCTATTTGTGATTATAAATGTAATTCTATAATACCCTTGCACCAGACACAATGAAGTCAGTCCTTAAATAGCGCCCAATAGTAGAATTCACATCCCAAACTCTACAAATCATCATAACAATGGTGCCAGTGACACCCACATCCAGTTGGTCTAGGTACAAAGCACTGTTTGGCTGGGCAACCTCCATTACCAGTCTACCTGAATGCTTATTTGACATGTTATGTCTAGCTTTAGTTATGCTATAATATCAACGATTTTGGTTTGAGTTATGAAACTAAATGAGAGCCTATCTCTTTTATACTAATAAGACAATGATCCATGGTATTTGTATGTATTCTACAAAGATTGTAACTGCATATTAATTGTATATCCTCCTGAATATAAACCACATAAACCCTTAGCATGCTTGCAATTACTCAGGTCCCTTCGCATGCTTGCAATTACTCAGCTCCAATTATTTGCATCATCACAATTACTTAGGTCAAAGTATTAAGCAATCAATCACACGATTTTACTCTACAAAATTGTGTCATAAATACTACACATTGAATATAGGGACTGCATCTTATAGTATAATAGATATATATTAGAGCAATGGGTGTGGTCACTTTCCACCGGCGCCATTCCTATGTGTCGTCCACAACGGTGCCGCCAAAAACGCGCCACGACACCACCATAGCCTGATGCCATTTAAAATGTGAGTAAACCCATGCAAATTTTCTTTTCTTCTTCTTCTTCTTCTTCTTCTTCTTCTTATTATTATTATTATTATTATTATTATTATTATTATTATTATTATTATTATTATTATTATTATTATTATTATTATTATTATTATTATTATTATTATTATTATTATTATTATTATTATTATTATTATTATTATTATTATTATTATTATTATTATTATTATTATAATTATAAAACATCAATTTCATTAAACAAAACAATAAGATTACAAGAAATTAGGGAGCCAAGACAATATGGGCTCCCACACCTTAAGCAATAGCAAAACTAATCCCATCGAATATATGAGTAGCAGACACGCCCCAATATCTCGAAGGTTATCGAGAACTTTGAACTGCTTAAGTAAGGTCACCGATTCGCCTCAAGTTCCCCAAGAGAGAATGAGAGTGATGAACCCGTATCCAATATCCGCACATTTAGCAATCAGATTGACGCGCCTCGCTTTGCGGCATCAATCACCACACGACCCGGTACAAAATCAATCATACCAGCTTATGGTGGGAGACGACCACAAATCGACACATACCGCCCCGCCCTCCATCCCAAGAATAGAGCAAGATATCCACGCCGAAGATTTGCTCCCTTTCTCCACCCACCCAATGCCGACCTCTTTACGAGCCGAGACCCCGATCGAGAACGGATATCAACCAAAGTATCGCGCACCATGTTGTGCTAATGTTTAATACCAATTGTGCCAGCACACGAGATAGCATGGTCCCCGTAATATCCCCTACGAAAACCTTGGAGCACCTCGAGCACGACATCTCGAACAGAGAAAATAGGAACGCCAAGTCGATAGCATAATACACACCGTAAGTTCTGCATTCATAGTCTCGCCCCAAATATCTGAACCACCCTAAGCCACCGAGGTGTGGTCCTCCTTTCATAACTCAGAGTGCCATTTGTCGAGAGATAGGAAAATGTGGATTCGCCATCTGGGTAACACGCGGAAATATATATCCGCCAATTTCTTCATGATTTTGGGGCGCCGATCTCATCCCGGTTACTCAAGGTCGGGCCCATTTTTGCATTAAAGCACCCAAGGCCTCCTCAAGCAAGGTCCGTATAACAACATCGATTGTTCGAGGAGCTTAGTCCAGAGTTTGGCGATTGAGTCTGTAAGGCGAATGCATAATTCAAGGCATCCCCCCGAATATACACCAAGCCCCCAAATACGAATGACAGGTGGCCAACCTCCATCGCCAATCACCAACCGCCTGTATAAAGAATAATACGCTCCAGGAAGAACGCAGGTCGCATCAAACATAACGCTGGTACGCTTAAATACCCTGTAGAGGACATGTGCATGAGAAGTATAACTTTGAAATGCCTACAGACAAGCGCCAAGGAGCAAGACTACATTGGGGTCCCTGCTTAGCAACATCATTCATGAGCTCAATAGTTTTAGCAACCCTTTTCATAACAAGCTCACAACTAAAGTCGACGCCAATGCTAGCCGGTCCACCCAAGAATTTGACACCATGCACGATCTAGCAATATTGGGCGGGAAAACACCGCAAGCATGCTTCGGGTCTATCTCGGCCAAAAGACCCCGCTTATCAACATTGAGGTGCAGACCGCACCGTGGTCCATCCAACATAATAAGCTCTAAAGCCTTCCCCACGACCAAGGTATCTCCAATAATAGTACCATCGTCCATATACCAAGCTTGAAGGGAAAGACTAAAGGAGTCTTTAATCTTACATATCAAGGGATGTAACACAAGAGCAAAGAGAAGAGGTCCAAGTGGATCACCTTGTTGTACTCCTTAGTGCGACCAAAACGTGTGTTCTCCATAGTATAATCTAGCGGGCCAGAGTAACAAAACTCCACCCAACGTGAAATAGCAGACAACGCAGTAAACCTCTCGCAAAGATGACCTCACGGTCCACCAAGTCAAGGCGTTTTTAATCCACCAATAACATCGAAAGACCTTCCTCACCACATCTGGTCCTCAATAAACCTATTCACGGCACGAGATAGCCTCCTCCTCCGTGGACCCAACACCAAACCGGAGATCATTTAAATAACTGCTCAAGGAGCCGCCGATCATGAAGCGCCAACCTCGGAGACTAAACGCCCAAACAGCCCCCACAACAATGGGACGGATACCACCTCCGGCTTGATCAAAGTGAGTGAGCACCAGAATATATTCACCCAACGCCTAGGGCATTTACCATCAAGAAAAGATTCACACACGGGTGATAGAATCGATTAACTCATCGAATAGCCACAGAAGTAGCCCACTAAACAATCCAAAAGGTGTTGGGCGTTGAAACCATCTCGACCACGTTAAGTACCACGGGAAACTCTCGATCATATCACTGACCACAACAGAGAGATGCAATGAGGTTATAATGGTCGATATGTATATCCGGAGGAAGGAGCAGATTTGAAGGGTGTTTAGCTTTTAAGTCATCAAGAGTAGTATCATTATACGGAGCAACACCAAGAAGAAAGAACTCGACACCGGCAGATAATGACCATCACATCATCTTTCTCCTACATTGCTTGATATTACGCTCACCCAAGTCCGTGTTTTCCTCATCAATATTAGACCATGTAGGGATGGTTCACCTAAACCTCTAACAAGTCGCAGGCTCCCACCAGCGCACTCCTGTGAGTGAATGACGTTAGCGATATATTCATCTTGGCGCATGCTTAATGGTAGACCCACACCCATGTTACCCCTGCAAAGGTTTTAAGGAGACAGAGAGGCAAGACTAACAAAGCAACCCAACAAGAAATGTCTTCAAAGTGTGCATCACCTTATCAAGAGCTCCTTTCAACACGCGAGAATCCCAAGCGACACCTCGAGGGATAGACTTGACAAGATGCAACCCTTTAGAGAGCAAGGTGTCAAGTAGGTGTAGGTCAAAACCATAACGCTCCGCCAAAGTCTGGTCTTCAACACGGGCAATAGACGAAGGAACATGTGGTTTAACAAGATCAAACAGTATGAATCTAACAACACCATCACCACAAATCGGGGCAAAAGTCAAACCGCATGCACTTAGAGCGGAGAGTATGTGTCTTAAACAAACCCTACATAGCCAGAGACCCATTCGTTTCAAAGTAACTCGACCGCCCAAAGACGACAAGATTAGTAGCCGAGAATGTTTGTGGTAAAGAACCGTCCTTATTGAAATGACGATCAAAGGCGAGCGATCAAAAGTTTTGGTGAGCCCATTACCACCGCCATCCTCGATAAACCCACTTAACCCCATGAAAGGACAATGAAAACGCCGTAATAGCCATAAAAACCAAAAGCAGAACACCACCGGTCAAACCACAATACCGAAGTAAATATCTTCTCTCTTTTTTTTATATACCAAAGAAAGTATATATATATATTTTAAACAACCGCAAGGACAAATTGAACCAAGACGCCATCAGACAAGTCGCTTTTTTTTCTTTTTTCTTTTTTTTTTGATTTAAAACAAAACGCAGCTCCATATAAAAATAGAGAAACAAACCGCACACTTAAAAAACTAGTCAAAACACATTGCTAAAACTAGACAAAACGCAAGATATGAAAAAAGCGTGGGGGCCCATTGCTAAAACTAGACAAAACGCAACCTCCTTGCAATAATAAACAAAACGTCACTTTCATGCGGACAAACCGCATACCTACAAACTAAACAAATCGCATCCTACCAGGTGATGCTATCCCACACAACATGTCCCTTTCAAAAAGTCCTTTTCATGCTAATAATAAACAAAATGTCACTTTCATGCAAACAACCAAATAGATGATGTTGCACAAGATTGAACGAGAACCTTTCAACCTAGTACCACATAACTGATTTGGAATACCATAGACAATACCAAGGAAAGAAAGGGAACGAGGAAGGTGATAAAAACCCCAAGGAAAACTAAAAACAAACACGAAAACAACCCAAGAATCAACCGAGAATGTTGATATAATGGCGAGGAGACCCCATGAGATCAAGCCAATCTCATGGAGAAGATGATCTCTAAAATCGCCACACACACACACACACATTATTATTAATATTATTATTATTATTATTATTATTATTATTATTATTATTATTATTTTTTGGGTTTAGGTTTGTGTTATGTTTTAGTGTGTGATTTTTTATGGTTTGCATCTCTGTGCAAAGTGTGTGTTGAGGTGAAGGTGTGAAAAAGTCAGTAGGCGTGTTTATGTGGGCAAAATTAGGGTAGTATAAAAGTTCTAGGTTAGGTTTATCAAAAGGTTGTTGGGCTTCGGGTCCAAGTGGGATAATTGGACATTTGATTGGGCCAAAAATCTGGACTCTAAAAGTGGTATAAAGAACTTTTGGCATTGCATCCACCACACGCAATTAGTATTGCACTTTTTAAAGTTTCAGAAGTGTTTTTAAGTTTTTTTTTGCATATCTTTGTTTTTAGTTTCAGATTGATTTTCTTTTTTTATGAATGAATATTTAGTTTATGTGAAAATTAAAAAAAAGGATGTAGGGCCCAAAAAGAGTTAAATGGTACGCAAATGGCAAGTGAAACGAGGGAGGAGTATATTTGGTGTGTGAAATGTGAAATGCGAAACGCGAAACGCTGTCGACCGATTGGTAAAGTGGCTTGAGTTTTGGCGGTATTTGCATTCACTCGCCTTAATAAGTGAAGGGATAATAAAAAAGAGATGTGAGTTAAAAAAACACGTGACCCCACATGTATCATAAAACCTCTGCACCCTTTGCTTTTATCCATCCCTTTGCTTTTCTCCACTTCTTTTTAGTCTACCGCAATGCCGAAATGAACCCGCGAAAAAAAAAAAAAAAAAAAAAAAAAAACTTAGAATATCATCCTATACCCGACTTTCAGAATAACAGCCAAACAATTATTTTTAGAGGGTGTGTTTGGATTGAGGGTTTTGGGAATGGTGAATGGGAATGAGATTGAATGACAGTGTTTTGTTGGTTGATATGGGTTTTAAATATTGGAATGATACCTCAAAATAAGGGTATTCTCATACCCACCTTACATGGTGAGTTTAGAATTGATTCTTAATCTATCAACTTTTCACAACTAAAAACTCAAACCCAACCAATAAATCAAACAATAATATTAGATATCATATCTAAACTCATATCTATTCCCATTCCTTCTTATAATCAAACTCATACCCAAACCTATTCTTAATAATAAACAAAACGACACATAGGTTTATAACCCAAAACCCATGATAAACCCACAAACCAAACGAGCCATTAACTTTCATCCCCGCACCTAAAGTTATAAATAGCACAAGACGTGGCGCGGTAGCATCGATCAGCCTCATGCCTTGCATGCTTAAACTTTATGCTTATAAGGATTGAAAATACGAAAATATTTATATATTTATATTATATTTCATATATATCGTGTTTATAAAAGATATAAGATAAGATTACATACGATGGCACGATCGAATGACATAACCAAGCCCTCACGCCGTCATGTTCTTTTACGAGCCTTTTTAAAACCATGCCTACACCCAATGACAAAATCCATCAACCAAACGCACCCTAAATACTTGATGCAGATTTTATAAAAGAGTTAATTGCATTTTTGTCCTGGTTTGGCCAAATCAGCAGCCGGCCCCAAACTTTGAAAATGCAACGATCACTTATTTTGAAGTTTGGGCCAGATTTGCTTTTTATTACGCTGAAACGACCAAATTACCTCAAGACAAAAGATTTTACCATTTAACTTTATCTAGAGACTAAATACGAATTCAAACTTCAAACGGTAACTATCACTGCGATTAAAATTTTAAGAACCAAACTTGCAATTTGGCCCAACCAAAAATGCAATTAACTCTGTATAAAATTATTGGTTATGTTTTATTTAGTTTCCGTCCGGTTATTTTTGGGTTCGTTGGATTTCAAACCAAACACCGAACACCGGTATCGACCATATTCCCACTTCCAAGTTCCAAGTTCCAACCCTCCTGAATTGAGGAACTCTCCAATATTCGCAAAAACATCACATTCCCGCGCTTCATTCCTCGGTAAGCTACCAATTCCTTTTCTTTTCACTTATCATATAATAATTCACTCTTCTCCAAACTATTTCGTTAATTTACAAACACCCGTAGGTACAAGCCTAGGGTTTCTTATTTTAGTTTAAATACAGGTTACTAGTTTTTTTCTAACCGTAATTATTGAATGTCGATTATTTGGATTCATCATTCGGCACGAAAGTAAACAAGTCATAGTTTAAACGCGAGTTAGTATTACTAACTACATATTATAAATAGTAATTAATAATATTTCTTGTAGGTGTATTTGTGTTTTTGGAGGATATTTGTGTTATAATTCATATTTTTGTGTTTTTGTTTTTTATGATAACCAATGTTATAAATAGTGTGAGGCGTGCACGTGCCAGACAACCAGCCTCATGCCTTAGGAGCCATGGTGAAGCCAAGATGTTTTTTAAGCCGTGACTTAAAGCGGCACAATATATTTATAGATTTATATCATATTTCATATATATCAAGTTTAAAGTCAAGAAACTATCCTTACATGTAATCTTCTTCATTTCTTTCAAAAAACCCAAATATCAGGCCCAAATTGCGATTACCCAGATTCCTTAAAAACGCCTCAAAAAAGGCACCACGCCTACGCCTCATCTCACGCCGCGCCTAGAGCCGGCGCCTAGGTCTATCTCGTAAAGTGGAGGTCACACCTCACGCCTTAACGCCTTACCGGTGCCATGGCGCGCCTTTTAGAACTGTGATGATAACTAGTTGAGTATTGCGTATTGATGTAGTTTGTTTAATTAGCATTTGAGGCTATTTTATGTGACAGGTGAAACTCACGTTCTGTATTTGGGGCTTCACTTGCCACCAGAAGAAGAAGAGGAATGTATAAAACGAAGCCACATCCAGGTTGGGGTTCATTAAGAAACCCCACGGTTAAGTTCAGAATGTAAGTCCAGTCGTTGTCATCTTAGACGTTTATGATGCCGATTTGTAATCCGTAACGAGTTAACTGTTTGAAATGCAGTCCAACTGCTGAGAATTTGGTTCCCATTCGTCTTGACATTGATGTCGAAGGTCAGAGGTACAGGGATACATTTACTTGGAACCCTACTGGTAAGATATCTGTTTTTAATTTCGTCTATGATGTTGTGAAGAGTTGCGGGTAGTGTAAAAGGCATATTAGTGCATGTGTTATGTATCATTTGTCATATTGGAGAAAACTTCCCTGTTGATAACATGGACGAACCAATTGAAGTGTAATAAGCTGCTGCCTTGTTTCTCCCAAATAAAATGGTAATTAGGTATAGTGTTATTGTTCTCGAAAGATGTAGGATCAGAATCAAGAGCATTTATGGATGCATTATCAATGCATATTGGAAATTTGAAAATGATTTGGAAGAAATTGACTACGATGTAAAGGAGCAAACGATGATTGGGACCTTCAAAATCTAATTAAGTTTTCAGGTTCAAAAGTACGTAGATTTGAATAAACTAAGACTTAGAGCTGCATAAGATGCGCTAGAACGAGTTATGGTTGTGTCCCAACAGTTTGCGCACCATCTTTCTAAAATTATTCAAGAAAAGAATATAAGGGATTATTGGCTGGTTTCAAATTAAGTACCCTGTTCTTGTGACATCTTTAGAGCATACTTGCGTCTATTGAGGATAATTTCTGTTGGCATCGTGTTGAAGTCAATGCGCAGATAATACTTCAGTGAACTCAAATCTTTGATGCTGAAATCAATGTTTAACATATCCTTAAGATGAACATCTAGGAAGTTGGAACCAGCAACCAGAATGTCATCCAAGTAGCTTTCTGTTCTATAATTAAAACGTGAACAATAATCTTTACTGTTTTGAGCTTACTCTCCCTAACAAGAGTGTTAGTTTTGGAAATTGTTGAGTACTTGTTTGCATGACCCCATAAATTGAGCTCATAAACCAACGAACTACACAAGAAGAAGAATTGTAGCCTAGGGGTAATGCATGTAAAATTTTTCATAGAGATCTTTGTGGATGTATATAGTTGAAATAGGGCATCAACGTTGTAAATTGATTATGCTTAATTTGATTAGTGACTTCATATCATTGAGAGAGTTGAATTACCTCTGGAAAGTAAACTGTGGGAGGCTGATCGACCATTTGATTATTTTGTTTCTGCTATTTAATGTTTTTATTCGTTTTAGTTGCAAAATTGTGTCGGTTCTTATCAGATTATGGACATGTGGTAGTTCCAAGTGCCAGCCCACTGCAGAGAAACAATAAACCAAACACACAATAGTTAGATGAGTGACCAGTACACATTGATTGAGAGAGAATCTTTTAGGCGCTCTTTTACCTGAACGCTATATCAAGTTAAATGATATATATGTTTAAACACACAATACTTAGATGACTTCCCTCTTTAATTTGGGGTAGGTTTTTTGTCATCTTTATAGAAGTTGTCATAAAAATTTACTTCTTTGACATAGACGTCCATCATCATCTTCATCACCATTTCATAACCCTTACATTCATTTATGTAGTTACAGTACTTCATGGTGCATTTCCTAATATTTGTTAACAGATCCAGAATCAGATGTAACAATGTTTGCAAAACGAACAGTGAAAGACCTCAAGCTTCCTCCAACTTTTATAGCCCAGATTTATCAGTCCATTCAGGTAAACATCCTTCTTGTAGCTAGTAATCTTTCTGGACGGTGTTGGATTGCATATCTGGTGTTGATAGTGACATTATAACTGACAACATACTTAAGAACGAAACAGATGGATAGTTCTGAAGATTTCTGTGTTATGGTTCATACTGGTATGATTGGCTAAGTTGTGACCATAACCAAAATAAAGTAATATTAAAACATCGAGTTCCATTTAATTAAAATACTTTGTTACTTGATAATTTTTTATGTGTATAGTTGCTTAAATGGTATCTTGTTTTGGGCTTCGTATAGACTTCTGGGTCAGATTTCTTAAGTAGTTGTCGTAAAAAGACTACTGATGACTTTGAAATCTAATTTGAACATTTGTAAATTACTTGACTACTTTCAGCTACCTCTGTGTGTCTGCTAGCATAAATGAATATGTATGGTAATCCGACAACAACAATACCCAATCCCGCTGGAACAGGTTATGGGTGAGGTAGCTGTAGACAGTCATACCTGATGCAGTAGTGTATGACGGTATATATGTGGGCTAATATGTAGTGTGTGTGGTATGTTCAATATGCTAAAAAGGAAAAAGAAAGAATAAAAGCATTTAATAATAATGCTTAAAAGCATATATAAGCATAAACGCATATAATCATACTTTATGATCCAATTTGGTAATGCATGATGCTTTATTATCATTGCTAAAGATGTAGTCTTCCTTCAAAAAATTTACAACATTTTGACTGAGCTACATACTTAAGAGTGAAACAGATGAATAGTTATGAAGATTTCTGTTCTGGTATGTACTGGTATGACTGGCTAAGTTGTGACCATAACATAAAGAAAGCAAGAGGAAAGCATTGAGTTCCATTTAAGTTACAGACTTTGTTACTTGAAGATTTTGTATGTGTTGCTAGCTGCTTCGATGGTGTCTTGTTTTAGGGTTTGTATTGACTTCTGCGTCAGATGTCTTAAGTCGTGGTCGTTAAAACTTAAAAAGAATATTTAGGACTTTGAAATCCAATTTGAACATTCGTAAATTACTTGACTGTTGCTTCGACCTCTGTCTATCTGCTAGCATAAATGGCAATATTTGGTAATGTGTGATACTTTATAATTAATTGCTAAAGATGTAGTCTTCCCTTTTCATAAAAATTGCAACCTTTTGACCGAGCTCGTTGGTCAGTGGATGAATTTGAACCTAAGAGTAGACGACCTTGTCTTTTTTTCCCAAGGGTAGAAGGGTTTTATAAAGGCCCTTGAATATGCATGAGAAACTCGATGTCGAAGTAAAGACACTTGTTAGTTTTACAAATACATAAGGCTGTCAAGGGCTAAAACTTATGAAGCATTTGCTTATCTGATACTAGTAGTGCTCTAAATAAATGTTTAGCGGGGTTAAAGTGGATGAGAGACAGTCTAACCCTCGGTCACAAAATTTAGCATGTTGTCTGATTCTGATGAAGTTTGTTTACATTCACAGTAATAAATCACAACCATTTGTGGTGTTTATAATAAAACTCGAGTACAAGTTTGAAGAGTGAGAATTAATAATTCCCAGTAACTCAATTCATTTCCAACGAACAATCTCACTAAAAAGCACTGGGACAAAGCAACAGACTGCAAATGAGTCAAATGATTTATTCTAACCTATCTATTTGTAGAACTCCCTCGGCATTGAGTCATTTAATAAGCTACAGATACAGGGTTACATGATTGAATTGATCAAACTCCCTCAAAATGGCTTGTTATAAGTCACACTCTTCTGTAGAAGAGGAACATGATTTTCGACATCAGTTGATTTGAAACCAATTCAAAACTGATAAATTGTTGTGGGTGGGGGTGGGGGGACTTAGAAACCCTATTAATATAGGATGATCTATCTCTCAAATTGTTACTATCTGACTTTTGGAGGTCATAAATCAAAACGAGAAAAATTTCTCTCATTTGAAGGGTATCTTGCCAACCTTTTTAAGAGTGATCATATCAATGGGACTATGATACTAGTCGCTTACAATACTAGTCGCTTCAACACAATTAGTGTCAAACTTCTAATGCATTTATGTCTAGAAACTAATTTTTTTCTAATGCAGTCACAACTCAATGAATTTAAATCATATGAGGGGCAAGATATGCACACTGGCGAGAAAATCGTCCCTATTAAGGTACTATGGATTCCATCTCTAACAGTGCTATAGGTCTTGGTTTTTTATGTTTGATTGTGGATGCTGACTTGTTATTTGATCTCTACCAGCTTGATCTTCGAGTGAATCATACTCTGATAAAGGACCAATTCTTATGGGTAAGCTTGGTTATATTCAAGCTCTTTTTGTTCAAATTGTTTGATGAATCGAATTTCTCCTTCTATTTACTATAACGACTAGAAGCATAGGGCCTTATACCCTTTGCACAGTCTCAGTCTTGGAACCTACTTTGATACAAACAGACTTGAACAAATTTCAGGATATGAATAACTTTGAGAGCGACCCTGAAGAATTTGCAAGAATTTTTTGTGAAGATATGGGTATTAAAGACCCAGAAGTTGGAGTAAGTTACTAAAATGTATTTTACTTTACTGTTTGAGGCCACTAGCCATACAATTATTGCTGTTTATCAAATTAGGATTTCGCTCTTGTGTTTAGGGTGCATATTACATTATTATCCAGAAAAGATCTAGGCATCGCTTACGAAACCACAAGGATGTGCTAAAATAAAGTTTAATGTTAACTTTTTCAATGCAGCATTTTTCATGCGGTTTCTTTTCAGTGTTGTTTTTCTAGATGAGTGGTCATACATATCCTTTTATGGTGTCATATGGTGTTTATATTTTGTAGACTTGTAAATTATCAGCAAATTTCATATTATTATTTACTTAACAAAACCTTGTTTGACAGCCTGCAATAGCCTTTGCCATTAGGGAGCAACTTTGTGAGGTTAGGATTTTGCTCCCTTTATTTTTACTATTTACATCTTTCCGCCAAATATATGAGAAAGTAACTTATAATTGGTTTATTTATTTTTATGACTTAGATTGCAATCCAGGGTGTAGCTTCTGCAAGGGAAACAAAAATCCATAAAAAAGGACGCAGGGGGGCTGAGCCTCTCAGGTTTGTTTGCTGGCTTTTTATTTTTTTATTTTTCTGATGGGATGTACTTGATGGAAATATGGATATGATTTTGAGGACTTACAGGTCTTTTTTTTCTTTGCTATTTTTACAACACAGTAAGTCAAGTGTAGGTGCATCAGAAACAACATTAAAGTTATTTGGTACCAGATCAAGCGGCATCAGGTAAAAAACTAATCATTTTTTAGCCAGTGTGACACAATAAGATGTAGAATTCCGGAACCTTAGTCTTTGGCAACCAATCCATAATGTGTTCTGATTATAGGAAACTGTATTGGTTTTTTTTTTTGTTTTTTTTATTATTATTATTATTTTTTTTATATATATATATATTTTTGGGTTCTCTAGGAAAAGAAGAGAGTGGGACTTGTATGAACCCGTTGTTGATATCTTGTCTAAAGAGGAAGTTGAAGCCCTAGAAGCTAGAGAAGCATGAAGATGTTTCAACTTGAGATAGCATACGTACGATCGGGTTTTAAAGTGATTAAGTTGTGATGTTAGATGGGTTTGTATGAACTCCAACATGATTAGAACTCGTCGAAGTTGCTCTTTGATAAAATATTCTTAATCCATGTACATGTTTCACCTTGTTGGGTGTTTAGGTTTATTTACCATTTCCAGCCATTTGCATTTTGTCATGGTTTTATCTTTCGACAGCTTTTTAAATTGAAGTTATCTATTTGTTTGGAATATTATCCTTTTAGCTCAAGTCATTTGGTTTGCATAATGACAAATGTTTTGTTGTTGTCGAAATTATATAATCAATATACAAATGGAGTAACATAACCCATTTCTGCAGCTATCATGAATCAAATGGGTCTTTTTCGTCTAGATAAGTCACACTTCCTTTTCATTAGTACATCCATTTTTTGCTAGAGCATTAATCCGATTTTCAGTTTTCTTTTACTTCTCACTTTTCCTCTTTTTCGAGTCTTTTTTCGTCCAGTTTCTTAGTGTGATAACAGTTTGAATATCCGGATGTACCATCATAGCTAGTCGAAAATAAAACCTAGAATTAAATTATGTACTTTTAGAGAACATTTAGGAAGAAAATTAATATGTGATCTTAAATGGAAATGTGATGTTATGATATGTACAGTATTTAAATAGTTATATACATTAAATAACCAACTGTATAGAGATACATAGAATGGGAAAGTAAGAGAGTTTTACGACTTGAGCCCCGCAAATGAAATTGTGTGGCGTATCGGGTTTTCAAGGAATTTACTAGCGCATCAGAAGTCCGTTCTGGAAGACTTGTTCACACTACTACATCACGTTATTATCCAACCATTTGTAGATGATGTAGTAACATGGAAACCAAACGGAGTCTTCTGCTTACCCTACCACCATGGCGTACGAAGTGCTACATCAACCTCAGCCAAACACACATGATTGGTTTAGATTTATGTGACAAAAGCGCTCCTCAAAATCCAAGGATTCACGTGGTTAGCTTGCCATCAACGAATACCGGTAAAACATTTACTCTTTCATAGAAATATCATAGTAGATATCAATCATGCAACATGTTCTTGGTGTGGTTCATCTACAGAAACAGTTGAGCATTTATTGTTGCATTGCAAATGGTCGTTTCTATTTTGGGGTAGTTTGTTCACATGGTGGAACGTGTTTTGGGTATTGCCAAGATCAATTTCAGAATTTGTACAAGACTGGAACGAAGGTATGCCAACAAAATTTCGCAACATATGGAAATTAGTTGGTCCTTATGCCATCTGGCAAATTTGGTTAGCAAGAAACGAGGCAACGTTTAATGATAAGTTCTTTTATTGGCCTAAAACAATGAACCATCACAAACGAAAACGTTTCAGTGTGCAATGAAAGAATAAGTATGTCATGATTCACAATATCACATTTGGATTGATCAACCGTGGGAGCTCAATTGAAGTGTTTAGCTTGTTGTTTCAAATGTAGTTTGCATTGTAGTTAAGTAAGGATTTCTAGTCAAGTGTTTTGTAATTGCACTTCAACATTGTTAAAGTCTATATTATCAATATAAATTCTGTTTTTTGCCAAAATAAAAATAAAAATAACCCCTTGTATTAAATGCCTCATTCTATCATTCAAACCAACTAACCCAACAAACTAAAACACCACCAAAATTGACCAAATCAGTTTGATCTATTATCATGTTAAAAAAAAAAAGTTTGATCTATTTTCATGTACCAACATAGACAGACATTAACTACTGTATTAACTAATTTCTACTAAAGTTGGTGGTGTTAAAACACTAGTCACAAACCTTACCTACCCTATCCAATGAACCTTGCCTGAGTAACACAACATCGTTAATCCATCCTAACAGACAAACACATAGATAGATAAGATCATGGAATCACAGTCAACTGCAAAGACAGACCAAAAAACAGAATTGTTGGATGCTCCTTTACATGCAATTGGTTTTGTGATCGAGGATTTATCTCCATCTAAAGTCACTGGTCGTCTTCAAGTCACACAAAAAGCTTGTCAGGTATTAATTATTATCATATGGGCTTTGGATGCTTACTAGGTGTACCATGTCCCAAATTATTGTTTCCCGACAAAAAACATACAGTTTCACAAAGTGCAATAAATAAAATTTTATCAGTACCCTTCAAATTTTGGACAATAATTATGAAACATACATAAATACTAGTGGACAATAAATATGGGAGAATATTGATTGTTTAGAGTATTTGAAATTTAAACTGAAGTTAATTGGGTTGGAATTGAGCAGCCATTCAAGGTGTTACATGGAGGAGTGTCAGCGTTAATAGCGGAAGGGTTGGCGAGTATGGGAGCACATATGGCGTCTGGATATAAGAGAGTTGCTGGGGTGCAACTGAGCATTAATCATATAAAGCGTGCTGATTTAGGTGACCTTGTTTTAGCTGAGGCTACACCACTCAATGTTGGCAAGACTGTTCAGGTCCGAAATGTCACATTATGCTTTATCTTACTAGTTTGGTAATGCGTACATTACAGTATATTATAAGAATTCAGTTACTTGTTCATATGTGCTATACTAGTTATTTAGGGGTCATTTCACATGTAAATTCTTGAATAATTAGAAGTTGTCAAAAACGCTAACTAATTATCTAACAACATCAAAAGGCAGAAGCTGAATCTGATTTAGATAATTAGTTTATCTGTTTACATTGCGGTACTTTTAAAGAGTCATATACTGTCAAACACTGAGCAACTGATGATAATTTACAGCTTGAAACATCGACGGATGAACATAGAAACACTACCTCCTAGCAGTCCGTTTTAATACAAGTTATTACTCCATATTAGATTATGGTTAATTCATATCAGATGATCACTTTAAAGTGCAATGCCAAACACCCCTTTGGTTAAATAATTGCACTATTTGTCTGTTTGTCATAGGGATTATTGTCATGAACTCATGACTACAAATGTTGGTATAGATGTGTGTGCACATAGGTGAATGACCAAAGTATGTAACTTTGAGCAGGTATGGGAGGTGCGGATGTGGAAGGCTGATCCTTCTAATTCAGAAAGTAGATCACTTGTGTCATCATCACGAGTTACTCTTATCACAAACCTACCTGTTCCCAGCAATGCAAAGGATGCTGCACATAACCTAAAGAAGTATGCTAAGTTGTGAATCACCAATCATTTCCATCCGTCCAAAAATAAAGTACATACGATGGTATGTAGACATGTCAAAGTGTTTTTGTATTTTACCTTTTCAAATTTCTGTAGAAGTTCATATATGTGTTGTAACATTTGGATGGAATTGAATCACTGATTTATAGCAAAAAAAGATGTATATACCATTTAAGTTCAATAACTTGACGCGGTTGATTGGTTTATGAGAGGAAATATAGTTGATGATGTCGTTCTAGTTTTTGCTTTCTAGGTGTGGTACAGTGGTTTATGTAAAGATCATTGGAATGGTCGTGAACGAAAGTTTATATACTTTACAACCATTTCTTTTGGTAGGGTGTGTATAGATTGTTATGCATTTGTCCCTGTCGTCTAATACTTTTTTTCTTATCAAGGAAAACAGGCTTATACAAAGACAAACATACACCATGTAATATCTGAATTTTGAACCACCGCTCATGAATTTGGAGACTCGGTTTTGACTAGTTGGGCAGTCATGTGCCTAATTTATAAATTTAACTACAAACTTGAGAACTCCATTACTCGTTAACAAAACCAAAGTTATAAGCTTCTCTGTAAGTTTTACGTTCAAGAGCGAAAATCTTACAATGTGATGATCTATTTAGTTAGTAGTTGGACTCCAATGAGTCAAGGGGTGTTTGGTAGGAGGGTTTTGACTTGAAGGAATACCATCATAGTAATTACAATCGTTTGGAATGTGGGTGTGGGGTTACGATGCCTTTATATCCGAGATTACACAAATCCTTGCACCAGTCCTTGGTTTACTGACAACACTTTTGCTTTCTTGAAACTTGGTACCAAAACTCACTACATACTAGTCAATATCTTCATTGTTATCATTTTTATAGGGTTGAGTTATTAAGACCCCCCCTAATTTTTTATTAAGACCCCCCCTAGATTTTTTGTTTTTTTTTATTTATTTTTTAATTTTTTTTTTATTTTGTTTATATCAAAAGTTTATAAACCCGAAAATGCGGAATCAGAATATAAAGTTTAATAAATCAAACGCTTAAACCGCCGTAAATACTGAACAAACCCGTATGTTAATCTTGACAGAGCGGGGACAAAGGAATATTCCCTGGGACAAGCACGGTAGTATGGGTGAGGAGGCCTTAATAGTATGACCCTTTTTATATTGTTTTGAAAACATTACACGTTGGGTCCTGTGGTTTGCTCAGATTTCATGTTTAATCCCTAAGTCGTTTTAGTTACACCAGAGATACCTATTTTTGAAACCTTTAACTGATTTAGTCCCTATTTTGGATGGGTTGTTAGTTTCTCCGTTAAGTGTTTGCACCGTTAGTTCCCCCGTTAATAATTTTAGCACCGTTAGTCCTATTTTTTCAAATACTAGTTTTCGCAAGTTAGTCCTCTGTTAGTAATAGTTTTCGCCCGTTTTTTTACGTTTTTGTCCGTTTTTGTTCGTTTTTTATCCGTTTCCCCCCTTTTTTAGCGTATTTCGACCGTTTTTTACGTTTTTATCCGTTTTCGTCCGATTTTTATCCGTTTTCGTCCAATTTTATCCGTTTACGTCCAATTTTATCCGTTTTCGACCGCTTTTATGTTTTGTCCGTTGTTCGTTTTTATCCGTTTGCCCGTTTTTAGGTTTTTGTTCGCTTTATCGCCGCGACGTTTTACGTTTTATATGTTTTCGTCCTTTTTCGTTTCATCATTTTATAAGTTTTAAATCCCGCTTTTACGTTTTTCGTTTTTATGTTTTGTCTATTTTATCCGTTTTGATTAGTCTTTATATGTTTTTGTCCGTTTTTATCCGTTTTCGTTATTTTTTTATCCGTTTTTGCCCAATTTTTTACGTTTTTATCCGTTTTCATTCGTTTTTATCCGTTTTCGCTTGTGTTTTACGTTTTTATATGTTTTCGTCCATTTTTTTATGTTTTTTCCGTTTTTATCCATTTTCGTCCGTTTTTAGGTAGTTTTCGCCCATTTTTTACATTTTTTTCCGGATAAAAACTGGCAAAAATGGGAAAATAAACAGACAAAACTAGAAGAAAACGTATAAAAACAAACAAAAACGTAAAATAACGGACGAAAACTTAAAAAAACGGACGAAAACAGATAAAAACGGACAAAAACATAATAATACGGACGAAAACATATAAAAACGGATGAAAATCGTAAAAAACGGACGAAACGGATAAAACGAACAAAACGTAAAACGAAAGCGAAACGGATAAAAATAAACGAAACGGATAAAACGAAAACGTAAAATGGGCGGCGAATAAAACGGATAAAACGGACAAAACGTAAAAAATGGACGAAAACATATAAAACGTTAAAGACGTGCTAAACGGATAAAACGAATAAAACGTAAAAGTGGGTGACAACAGATAAAACAGACAAAACGTAAAAGATCGTAAAAACGGATAAAAGCAGACAAAACATAAAAAGAGGCGGTCAAAAGATAAAACAGACAAAACGTAAAAAAAAAAATCGTAAAAACCGGTTTAAAACGGATAAAACGTAAAAGCGGATTTAAATATATAAACACGTAAAACGTGTGAAAACGGATTAAAAAAAGAATGAAAACGGATAAAAACGGACAAAAACGTTAAAAAAAAAGTGGGATAAAACGGATAAAAAACGAGTGAAACGGATAAAAACGGACAAAGACGTAAAAAAGCGGACCAAAACATATAAAAACTGATGAAAACGAATAAAAACGGACGAAAAACGTTAAAAACGGGGGAAACGGATAAAAACGGACAAAAACGTTAAAAAACATGCGAAAACTATTATTAACGGATGGACTAACTGGCGAAAACTATTATTTCAAAAAATAGGACTAACGGTGTAAAAAATAGTAACGGAGGGACTAACGGTGCAAAAACTTAACGGAGAAACTAACGGCCCATCCAAAATATGGACTAAATGAGTGCAAGGTTTTAAAAATAGGTATCTGGTGTAATTAAAATGACTTAGGGACTAAACACGAAATCTGAGCAAACCACAGGGACCAAACATGTAATTTTTTCTATTGTTTTTATGTGGGTCTATAATACTCTATTTTGTATCTTATCCCAAACTTATCAACAAAACAAACACATCTTTAATTCAAAACTAAATACAAACTTAAATTCAAATTTAAATCCAAATCTGAATTCTAAACCTGTCTACAAACCAAACGGGTCCTAGAATTTGAAAATCCCTCCGTCCCATAATAAATGTGGTGTTGACTTGACACATAGTTATACAAAAGTTTTAATATTCCACTTAAGATCTTAATGTACTTTCTAAAAGTATTTTGATTGGTTTAAATTTAAGAGTAGACATTAGTAAGGTTGATATTAATTATTTGACCATGATAATAATTTTTTTTAGTGTTGATTAGACCTAAAAAGTAGACCTACTATCAGATCGAATCCATTTATTTGATGACAAGTATTAAACATTTATTCTCTCTCATCATTTTCACCAATTAAGGGTCCGTTTGGTTTGTAGATGGGTTTTGGATTAGGATTTGGATTTGAATGTGGTTTAGGATTTAGATTTGGATTTTGATTTTATGTAAGAGAGAGAATATATAAAAGTTGTTTGGTTTATGTATTGAGATTTAAATTAAGAATGAGATTTATAATTATTTAAAATTAAAATATATATAAATTAATGAATGGGCCTACAACTTATGATTAATTTTGTGAAAAAAAAACACAAGATGACAAAAAATAGAGAGAGAAAAAGAATTAAAAGAAAAAAAATTATACTAAAAGTGGAAAGTTGTCAGGTAAATCCGACCATGAGGGTAAGGTTTTGTGTATCCCCAATTATAAGGGTGTGAACCCAAGTATAAATCATGTCTATTCCAACCAAACATATAATTTCTACTTTCATGCCAAACCTTTTGCATAAAAGCCTCAAACCAAACGGGCCATAAGTTTTCAAATGAACCAACCATATCTTTAATTCAGGTTTTAGTTGTATGGCATACAATTCATTCTCTATTTATTTTTTCTAACACATTTCTACTTACAAGCATACAAATATACTTCCTTGGAAATAACAAGTGAGCGTGTGAATTAGCAATTGTATGATTCTGGACCGATTTTGAAGTAATTAACTTGCCAAGCACTTAAGACTCTATTTTTCACATAGTTGTATCAATGCAACAAATATGAGGTGTGTATTCACTTAATATTAACTAAAAAGTATGTTATTCGTATCGTTGCAACAATCATCTGATATCACATTATAATTTTATATCACATGTGGTAAAAATTTGTGAAATTTCATGCACATGCATGTAATGTTAAAAAAATTCAGCTCATATGTGATTAGAATAAATCTAAACTACCAATGATGCTTTAGTCCATTGGTAAGAGCTTTGTGCTTGGGTCAATAGACCGGGTTCAAACCTCTTCCATGGCACTAAAGATCATTTGTACCATCCCCACCGCAAATGCTTAGATCGACCGGTCGTGAGGGCCTATTGGAGAAAATGACCGGGGTTCAAAGCCCACCTCCCGATAAGATGCAAGCATGGACAGTGCTCATTCTTCGGGCGTGTCCTCTGGGAGGGTCCGGTTGGCATCCTTAGGATGCATGGGACCAGGGTGATCCTTCACCTTTTGGAGAGAATAAATCTAAACTATTCATTCTTTTATAATGACTCAAACTAATATTTTGAGCGTCTAAGTTTTTTTGGTGGTGTGAAACAAACTCATCACCTTTATCTATCTACTAGTAGCGCGCGGGTACATTGTGATTATATTTTATAGCAAGCACATGTTGTTCGATTACAAATGTGTTTACCTAGATACTTTACTCCCTAGTTATCTTTTATTGGTGGTTGAATTGTCACGTCCTTATTCTTAACGCGTTGTGTTTTCTAAGGTCGTAGGGTATGCCTTTTTCTCTAACTCTTTGAGACTACCTTAAGGTTATTGCCTACAAAATCTCTAGGTCAATCATAAACTAACTTTAAGGGTTATCTTTGGACGTTAAACCTACAAATCCGCTAAGTGATTCATAAACTAAGGTTCACAAAGATTACTCAAACATTTAAACACACAACGATAGCCTAGTGCACTCCTAAGCCATTTACCATTATGATAAGAGACAACCAATCAATAATTAACAACTAGGTTTCATAGATCTAAGCAAACACACAAGAAATTTAGCCGGAC
This sequence comes from Chrysanthemum lavandulifolium, assembly GCA_022545495.1. Taxonomy (NCBI): domain Eukaryota; kingdom Viridiplantae; phylum Streptophyta; class Magnoliopsida; order Asterales; family Asteraceae; genus Chrysanthemum; species Chrysanthemum lavandulifolium. The sequence goes on along the minus strand of JAHFWF010000031.1, from coordinate 203,853 downwards.
ATGTTAAACACGCAAGCATACACACATTCAATCGAAGACATAATGAAATCAATGAAGTAAAACACTTATCTTGATGTAAAATAGGGTATGAGAAACCTAAGATACTGTCCAAGTCGGACTACAAACGTTTAGAGTTTTTACTCCACAAGTCTACCTCTAAAATTCTGAAAATTCGATTCATATATATAATTTTACATTCGCGACGGCGTCGCCTTATAGGTGGGACGCCGTCGATCGCCGTCATTAGGGTTTCGTCTCGGCAAGTAATAGTTGGGACGACGTCACGTTGTAGTTGTGACGCCGTCGGGTCAGATAGTGACGCGTGCGATTACGGATCTAGGCCGTTCGGGATGAAAAGTCTTCGTGACGCCTTCCTCTCAAATCTCGACGCGATCGGTGTATTTTAGCAAAAGTATCTTGAGCCACGCATTTAATTACGATAGGAGGACGGCGCCGCTTTGTTTGGGACGTCGGTGAAATTCTAGCGACTTGAGTGTCTTTGATCTTGACTTAGTCATTTTCTTTATATATTCACTCCTTTTCGTCCAAATATGCATCATTCCAGCATTTTGCTTCCAAGAGACCTAAAAAGTGAAAAGGAACGAAGTTAAGCAGTAACGGATATAAAAGTGGGCGATTAAGGGCTTAAATGACCCCTTAAGAACATAAGTTTTAAATCCTTATCAACACACTAATCTCACCCACCCTAATATTTCTCAACTAAAAACCCTTTGTGCACACACAGCCGCAAACTCTCTTAAACAAAAAATTTTGTCCCTTTTTTTTTTCTTTGATCTTAAATGAACACCAAACAAATGAATACTAAACCTCCTTTAGTTTCTTTCTTAAAAGTAACCAAAGCACAAACAACACCTTTTAATCTTTTTGTTAACTTCGCGGCTTCAAGATCTTGTAACAAAGGTCTCGGGTAGTAAGAATGAAACCGATTTTTTTTTTTTTTTTTTTTTTTTTTTTTTTAAATTTTCAAATATTAAAAAGTAGTGGAGTTTCTTATAAGTCTAAGATGAGTTGTAAAGATCTTTAAAGATCTGTTTTTGAAATGAAAAAACAACCTGAGATCTGTTTTGTTTTTATTGTGTGTTGTTTGAGTTAGGATATTGATTGTGAGTTAAGGAGTGATGTGAGGGTTTATAGTTGTGTCTAGTTAAGATTCGAACTGTTGTTGGTTATTGTTTGTTCTTCTTCTCTTTTTTTTCGTTTTGTATTTGGTTTGGGACCGGTTATAACACAGTACTGAGGTAATTGTTGAAATCGGGTTTGGAATTTCGATAACCTTTGTTTTAAAATCTCACTACTTAAATTTTTGATGCATAGATTAAAAGGTGTCTTAGATTGTACCATGTATTAATAAAGTTATACTTTTGAGTGATGGGGTGTTTTAATAAGAGTATTAATTATATTATTGAATTAATGTATTTGTGCATTAAATGGTTGTGAACATAGATTTGTAATATGTAATGTAGGAAATTAAGTTTTAAATATATATAATGTTTCAAAATTATGTTTAATTTGCTTTGTACATTTTGGGGGGTGTTTGGCTTAGCCTATCAAAGTTAACTAGAGGAGTACCCACGTGTTCGCGACGACGAGTATCTTGAAATTAAAATTTTCGGTAAACTTTGTTTTTTCGTTTATTTTGTTTTTTTGTGACAAAAAATTAACTGATGTCAAAAATTTCTTGTCGCTTATTTCAACTCTTTGAATAATCACAACGTTTTTCATTAGACAATTTCCGCAGTTCAAATTAACTATATGGTCGCCTAATGCGTTTTGGGTTGCATACAAGGTCGCCTAAAGAACATGTATGGTCACCTATATCGCCTAGAAGAGCCGCGTACAGCCTTTATGGTTGCCTAATGATAACATCAAATAGTCATGATATTCTAAGCGTTAATTTCCCCTTTATCATCACATTATGTGTAAAATGCTAGTGAAAACATCCTTATTCCTCATTATTTCATTTCAGGACCTATTTTATGCAAGGAAGGAGTAAATGGACATTTCCAAGCCCAAAGGATGAGTTTTCTCTCAACTACGGCGTAACCAAGTGATGAAGTTACGGCGTAATGATGATTATGAAGATTGCGGCGTAACAATGGAATATAATTACGCCGTAACATGTCTACTGAACATTATGCAGCTTACTTGACAAGAGATACGGCGTAACCCTCAGCTCAGGTTACGCCGTAACAACGGATAAACATCAATTTACAAAGACTACGGCGTAACCATCAGCTCAGGTTACGCCGTAATAGAAGATAAGCATATGATTTACAAAGACTACGGCGTAACCCCCAGCTCAGGTTACGCCGTAACCATGGATAAGCACAAGATTTGAAGAGTTACGGCGTAACTACTTAATAAATGTTACGCCGTAACTAGTATCAGAGCCTATAAATAGTCGAAGATTTCATCAGTTTTAGATATCTCTCCTTTCCCAAACCTTCTAGGGTTTAGGGAGATCAAACACAGAAGAAGAACTTAGGAGCACTGAATAACGTAGTTCTCGTCTACGATTTCCGTTTTATTCGAGTTTGAATTCCTTTTATATTTTTCTAGGGTTTATACTATGAATTCATGTTATTAATTGAAGTTTGCATTTGTGTTATTGATTTTCTCTTTAATTCTTTATAGACATTTACTAGTCTTATCATAGATCGCTAGTCTTGGTAATATTATAAGCTTGTTAGTATCTAAAGGGCTAGGAGATATGACCAACTGATCCCAGTCTTATAGATTGCGAAGTATGGAAGGAATTGGCCATAGTACAACCACTCTTCGTGTGCGAACTGACCAAATAATCACCTATCAAGTGGAGGTATTTAAGAGGCCATGGGAAATCTAAGTTCCTAACGGCCGGGTTTCTGTAACATATTGGATTTCACAAACACATCAAACCATGATCAAACTAGGCGTATGCTATAAGGTTTTAGAGAGAAAGAGTTAGAGGTTTGGGAATTTAGTGAGAGAAAGTAAAAGTATTATTATGAGCTCAACCCTCACCTTGGGAGGTAGAGGGTATTTATAGTATCTTACATAAACGCCACCTACGGTGCCGGATCGCATACAGCTGGGTAAAGACCCGTCCGTCCTCCACGGTGTTACTAAACTAAATACTAACTAACATTAAATAACTACGACTACGAGCTTTCTAACGATCACATATACTTGAGGTGACCGACACTTTAATAACTGGATTTACTAAATCCTAACAATCTCCCCTGCGGAGGTCACCTCAACTTACATTGAATACAAACAGATATTACATTAAGATTGTTCTTGGATTCTTGTTAATGTTCTTTGCTCTATAGCCCGTAGTTATTGATTCTTCATTTTTGCATGTTTGGTTAATCCAAGTGGAGGTTTTAAGCGATCCACGTGATAACGAAGTTTTGAGCCGACTTTGAGATCATCGACTACCATAAATCTCGACTCTTCCCGTAGTGTTGACATTATGTGATGTTGTGACATTTGGACCGACATGCTCACATTACGGATCATGATTTCTTTTCATCGAGTAGCGGAAGCTTTAGTTGATTCATGATATTTGCGGCAGTAGCGAAGCATGGAGTGAAAATATCGTAGTCGTTGATGCACATATCATGATTTCTTTAGAAATGAATGTGGTGTGTGAGCATGCGGCTATAGATTGACCTCTCCATTCGATCACCGCAAATGTCGGGTGTACCGCATACAACAGATTAGCAATAAAGCGTATGAGAGTGTCTTTGATCACTTTCGTTGAATTGAGGTACACGCCCACCGGTTCCCGCTGATCGAGACAAGTATTGCCCGTGATCGGTATAATTCAAGAATCTCATTGACGGGTTTCGCAGCTACTCTAGCCGCTCTCAAACCGGAACATCTCAAAGAAGACAACACGGAGTGAGTGAACCAGCGAATTGAGATTCACTTATTGAGGAAAATGATTTAAAAACAACCGTTTATTGCTTAATAGAAAGTGTTTTGCAATACAACTAAGGTTTTATGGAAAATCAATTATCAATCATAAATACCCTTTAATTTTGAAACATTAATACACAGTCGATGTGCTACAGAAAAGAATTTTTAAGCACAACGACCGGTTTTTCAAAGGTATCCGTCAATCCATTTCCTGGACCAAGGATGATTCAAGATTGAATCGCCCCATTGTTTCTATCCAGTTGTCACAAGCTTGATCTTTGGAAAAGATCTCACATGTCACCTACCAAGAGCTTGTTTGATGTTGGCTCTAGAAGGCTTTCCATCTTCATTGTGAATATATTTGCATATCACTCAGATGTTCTGGCAATACCATAAGGATAATGCGTAGGACTCTTAAAATATAATCTCTCTTTCCACATTGTGTGAAATAGAGAGTCTTCATTGACAGTGTCTTAAAGAGATTTATTTGATGATCTTTTGGCTCTAGACTCAATTGTGCACTTTGGTTCCTATGCCAGAGACTAGGGAGAGGGTCTCCTTCTTCAATATCAACAATCTCTAAGAGAAAGTCGATAGATAATGTCGGTTCCCTCGTGAGAATGAAACAAGTCCTTTTAAGAGGAACTTGAGTGGCTTGGAAAGTTGTAGTGCAAAAGGTCGTCCTTGGGTCCATGACGCCTTGTCTTCAATACCGGTTACCTTGGTAACCACCGGTAGTATATGAATTGAACCGGTTTCGCCTAAGGTTGAATTATTGGAGGGTTATTTCTTTTCACCCTTTCACATTTAATTCTTTTCATTCTTCAACCCTTCAAGCTTACCGAGACTTCATAACTAGAACCTTGTTGGGTTTATTCTAGTGAGCTCTATCTCATCCGCGCTATTCCATTTCTTATTTTTCTCCTTTTTCATCATACCTAAGGACTTCTACACTATCTAGTGGATTGTCCTGGTAGATCCCTCCGCTCTGGCGGGATCGTGGGAACGAATACCTAACCTAACCATCCTTATATCATCATACATAAAGTAAATTTGGTCGGTCTATTTGGTATTGTTCATCCGCCATTGGAACCAATTGAAAACCATTTGAAAATCAATCCGGATACTTGTGATATATTGTCAAAGCATTTTGTACTGAATTGTTTTGATATTTTAGAAAAGAGCTCCCCTCAAAGATGTGCATCGTGTATTTGAAATCGTTTTGGCACACGGAGGCAAGAGGAAGGATTCACTTTTTGATTACCATTTTCTAAAGATATCAACATCACTTTCCCGATCAAAATTAGTATTTTCATACTTTGTTAAGGGTATTTTTGGAAAGGATGTGGTTTTCAAAGTTTGCTCCCCTCAATATGTGCATAGAGATTTGAAAGTGTTTTGCACATATTAGGAAAACCCGTACATTGAAACAAATCAATCACGTTTCAATCCTTTTGGTTTGAAATAGATGCTCCCTCAACATGTGCATGGAAAATTTGAAATCGTTTGGCATATGTGGGGAGGAGAGCTTAGATCACTATAAAACCATTTATTGAATTATCGCTTTAAATCCAATTTAAATCACAAATTCTCCCCGATCACAATTTTCAAATCATTTGAGATTTGTGGTCTCAGAGATTTAAATTGATTTTGAAAGCTTTGAGGAGAATTGTGACTTGCTTATGAAAACATTTAACCGATAAGGATCAAATCGAGACTTTAAACTCCAAAGATTAAACATGCTTAAATATCTTTTGAAAACATGACATAAACCTTGGTCTCGAACCAATTGTATGACAAATAACCTTTTGATTTAAATGAAACCATTCTCCCTCAATCAATGACATAAGTTGTTGATTGAGAGATAGAGATTTTGACAAATGTCAAGTTCAGATGATTTTCAAAGATTGAGACCGAGTTATTTTTTATTAGTTTTCATTAAGATAACAAATATTTTTCAGAAGAATTTATAGAAGGAAAAATGTTTGTGAGAGAAACATTTGTCTTTTTAAGTGACAAACATTTGTTTTTAAGAATCAGAGCATGAGATTTGAAAAATAAGATAAAGCATGGCTCTGTTCTTTCTTTAAACACGAGTTATAGACTGAAATGACTATAAGCCTTTGTTTCACTTTCTCTCAAACATTTTTTTTTTATTTTTTTAAAAAAAAATGTATGTACATTCGAACAACATCTAAAGACCCGTGTCACTCTTTGAATGACAGCACAAAGACCGTAGATATTATCGAATCAAGAAAAACATGACAAAATGACAATATTTTTTGAAATTTTTTGAGATTTTCAAATTTTTGTGGATTTTTGAAAGTTTTATATTTTTCTATTTTCTTTTGATGGTTTTATAATTTTGTATTTTTCTTTTTGAATAAATATGTACAAGAGATGGATGAAGAAAGAAACTTTTACTCCTCGTCTTCCTCTTGAAGACGTTTGTTGGGTTTTTGGTTCCTTGGATCAAGAATTATTCTAAGTGTTGGAACCACGGACAGAGTTGATGAAACCACGGACAGAAGAACGAATCCACCGAAGACAAACCATGCTAGTAGTATTGTGTAACCACAGATATTGTAATGTAACCTCTGCTAGTCTTGTATAGTCGGTTTAATATTTTGTATTAGATAAATATGGAAAAGATATTTATCTTGTAGGTTACGTATTGTATTATGTAAAGGACTCCTTAGCCTATAAAAGGAGGTCCTAGGTTAGATTAGAGATACGTATGTTTTATATCTAAGGTCGATACACTTCAAGGTTGTAAAACCCTAATACTGGTTTGAGTATTCGTATTAATAATAATATTGAGGTGTTGAATGTTTTAATATTGAGGTGTTGAATGTTCATTGTTCCTCTTCTTAAGATTTAGTATTAAATTCGCGTGATACTTAATAAGTCTTTGTTTAAGTCGGTTTATATTAGATCGTTGCTCAACTGGGATCAACAAGTGGTATCGAGCTTGTGATCTAGAAACCGTAACCAAGAAGAAGTTTTGTTAAGTTCTATTCAAGAAAGCTAAGATGTCTCGACTTAAACTCACATGGTAATCGCATCAAAGGTGCCCATGCTCAAGCATGGTGAGTATCAAATCGGAGAATGCGAATGAGGCAATACATTCGTATGATTGATTATGCCATCGGGATGTTGTTGAAAAAGGTGATACTCTTCCTAAGAAGGGGATGATGGTAAAGAGATAGCTATTGTTAGTGAAGTCGACAAGGCTAAAAGGAAACCGGGATTAAAGCTCATAGTATTCTCTATGGGAATACCTAATGAGTATGCTTTGGACTTTGAAAGATATGAGTCCGCTAAAGAGTTATTGGATGCTCTTGAAACAAGGTTTCTTTGGTAATGAAGCCACAAAGAAATCAAGGAAGAATATGCTCAAGCATCGACTTGAAAACTTCAACGCTCTTAGTGGAGAAAACCCGATGGCACTTATAATAGACTTCAAAACTTATCACCAATTGAAGTCGGTGGACTACAATGTTATTCAAGAAGATATAAATTTGAAGTTCATTAGAAGTTTATCACCGAATGGGTCATTCATACAATTGTGTGGAGAAATAAGGAGGACTTTGATAAGATGACTCGGATAATCTCTACAACAACTTGAAGGTTTATGAGTCCGAGAACAACGTTCTTTGGTGTATCTTCTACTAATCAAAACATTGCTTTTGTTTCCACTAATCGCAAGAGTTCACAAGATGTATCCAATGCTTCCTATGGAATTACCATCGCTATTGCAAATAATACCACCGTTAGTGATAATGTCGTTGATGGTGCAATTTGTGCTTTTCGGGTCGATTAACTACCGTTGTTACTTGTCTTGAATCAAGATTTAGATCAAATTGATCCCGATGATCTTGAAGAGATAAATCTTCAATGGCGTATGGCTATGTTGACTCTCTAAGCAAGGAAGTTTCGAGGAGGACCGAAGACAGGTTAAGTATGATGGTCAAAGGAGAGTTGGATTCGACAAAAGCAAGATGGAGTGCTTTAAGCGCAAGAAGAAGGGTCACTTTGCTAGGGAATGTCGAGCTCGTAAGAGGACCAAGGCATCAAGAAGACCACCAAGAGCACGCTTCTTCTTCAGACATTGGTTGCTCAAGATGGTATTGGAGACTATGACCGGAGTGATCGATTGAAGAAGGTCCCAATGCGACTTTTCTTGCTAGTGAAGCTTCTAAAGAGCATAACTTTGCTTTTATGGCCTATGCTTCATCTTACGGTTCAGATTACGAGGTATCTAATGATTCTAAAACTTATACTTGTTCTTTTAAATCATGTCAAGATAACTTAGAATCTCAAAAGCTATCACCGAGAGTTTAAGGAAAGAAGTAGAAAGACGTCTCTAGATAACTTAGGTTATAGAGTTGGTCTAGAAAGTGTTGAAGAAAAGCTTAATTCTTGTATTAAATGTGAGTTTGAGTATGTTTATAAAATTAATATACTAGGTGGTGAAATTGATCTTAAGGATAGAGATTAAGATGCTTAAAGAGAAACTAGAAAAAGCAGAGAGTGTAAAAGTAGAAGCCCTAAACGAAAAAGAAAAACATGTTGTTAGGGTTGCTAATACACATTATGCTTCTGATCTAGTAAATAAGCCAATAGGTCAAAAATTATTCAAGGATGGTACTGGTCTTGGTTACAATGATATGCCACCACCATATTTGATGAAACATGCACCACCTACAAAAGAGCTCTCATTTAGCGGTGAATTTAGTTTCAATAAACCCGTAGGCGAGACTAACAAGATTGAATCACCTAAGACAGTTCGATAAGTCATCCGATGCTCCCACAATTGAAGATTGGGAATCGATTCGAGGAAGATAGATCCGAATCAACTAAGCACGAAAAGATAGAAAAGTTAAGAAAGTTGATTCTAAACAAGCCAACCTTGTGCCTAGATTTGGAGCTCAAATTGCTAAGAAAGTAGTAGAGTACAAGGAAGTACCTAGGGAACAGATGAAAAGATACATACCTAGGGGAAACCAGAGAAACTTCAATGGACTAATTTCAAACATATTAGGAGATGAGTTTCAATGTGTTAAAAAGGCTGGCTTTTCATGTGGTAGTTTTGAGCACTTACAGAGAAACTGTTATAAAAACAGACCACAAGTTTGGAATCATTTGAGGAGGGTAAAGCATCAAAATTTTCAAAGAAAACAAACCCTCATCCTAATAAAACATGATTCCTAGAGCGATGTTAATGAGGAATGGGAATACAAAATCAATAGTCACCGCACACCCAAATGGGTTCCAACCATCGCTAAGAAAAATGTAAACACGGCTAAGCAAAATCAAACCATTTGCTAAGCAAAATATCACCTCGATACTAAAGAAGTTTTAAAAATTCCAAAGGTGACAAGCGACACGGTGGTTGGAAACCATTTTATGCTATTAAGGCCTCAGCTAGTTGGCAATGGAAGCCTAAGACCAAGGTTTTACATCATGTCAATTGTGCATCAATGGACCTAAATAAATTTGATTATGTTGATGCACAGGGCAGACCCAAGTCAGTCTTGGCTTGGGTCCACAAAAGGAACTAATTTGTTTAATTTCATGTGCAGGGCAATCTACAAGATGAGTTAAAAGATAAAGGAGTTTTTGATAGTGGTTGCTCTGGGCACATGACTTGGGATGGGAGCAACCTGGAAGATTTTGAAGCTTTTGATGAAGGATATGTGGCATTTGGTAATGATCTAAAGGGAGGAAAGATACTTGGCAGAGGCACAATCAGAACATGGAATTTAGACTTTGAAAATGAATTAATACCAGAAGTTGACCATATTGACTTAGCCTTTAGCACATTGGCTAACCACTGCTAAGTATATGGAACCACTTCTATGTTTTGCTAACCACTGCTAACCTTAATTCTCTTCTCTGTGTTTGGTTTATGTTTGTGATTTGCAGGTATGAAGGATTGTTGTACATTGGAGCATGTGATGTTTTTAGCTTCTAGTGTTTAAAAAAAAAAAAAATTGTGTAATCCTTCATATTTTTGTGTGATATCACTAATTTTGACACAGATTTGCTTGCTGTATCTCTTGGTCAACTGGTTGGAGTGAAATTCAGATCCACTTCTAGTGTTTTTCATACCTCGGATAGAGGTCACAAACCAACCGATAGCATGTTGTTGATTTTGGATACCTCGGGTCGTTTGGTAACTTTGGTGAAAACACATTATTTCTCCCAAATCACGGATAGATCATTTAATTGATCTTCAAACCACTTCAATTGGCGCCTACATAAACCCTAATCACTTTCCTTTGCTTAATTCACATCCCACATCATTCTCATTATCAATCACAATGCCGAATCGAGACTCCAACACACATAACCTTGTTGCTAATCGATAAAAACAATAGATCCGGGTTTCATCAAATGATTGATTTCCTTATAAGCATCCTATTCACTTTGCTTTAATGATCACACCAACCATCCTTAAAGCCTATATACATCGGCCTGGGGAATGCTAAGCTTGAGGAGGTCGATGGAGTAGAAGTGTTTAGTTACATTGTGGATGAGAATGCTATTTTGGTTAATGAGGAGATCATTAGAAGGGTTTTGAAGTTTGATGATCTTGATGGTGTTGTAAATCTTTCAGATGTTTGAAAATTTTCTGGTTTAGAGAGGTTAGGATATACTCATAGAGGTGACAAGGTAAAATTATTTAAGAGTATGTTTTCCCCACAATGGAAGTTTTAATACACACTTTGTTGATGTGTATGAGTAATAAGACCACTGGATTTGATGACTTTCCTTCCAAGATTGATACAGCTATTATATGTTTCTCTGAGGGGAGGAAGTTTAATTGGTCTAGGATGACTTATGAGGGGTTTGTGCAGAACATTAGGAAGAAGGGTAAATATTATTTATATCCTAGGTTTGTTCAACTAATTGTGGAAAGTCAAATAGAGGAACCTGTTGAGCATACTAGGGAGTATGAAGTGCATTATATGCTTCCTAAGGTCTTTGCACATATGAGGAATCAGAAGCAAAATGTTCAAATAAGGGATGTTCATTTGTTCCCCCATATGCTTACTTTGCCTGTTAATCATGAGTTTGATGAAGGTTTTGAGGAACAACCCATAGTATCTGAACCCACTGTTAGTACACCTCAATCCACTGATAGTGCACTTGTTCTCACTGTTAGTGAAACTCACCCACTTCTAGTCAAACCCAAACCACTGTTAAACCAATTTCCTGGACTAGGAGAAAGAAGGGCACCAAGCTTCCTCAGGCTGGTGTTAGTGGTGTTGTTCATGAGGTCACACGGTGTGGAGGTGACATGATTGGAAGGGCTTCCACCATCGATTCATGCTTAGATGTTTGGTCGGGATAGTGGAAACATCATTAAGACCCAACCTTTGGCAACTCCTAATGTGGAGAGTTTCTTGGAACTTAACACAGTGGAGGAAACCCTAGCCAACTGCTCACTTAGGGTGCATAGATGATCGTGCTCGATGCGGTGCTATGTTTACTTTATCCAAGGATTCACCTCTCGGAGCGCTTAACACACCAAGTAATGAGGATAGTTTGGAACGACCTTTGAATTGACGGATCATAAGTCGGTACATGGTGACTTTTCCAATGAACCACCTCTTGGACCGATTAACACAGTCGAAGTGGGAGGATATTCTTGAACGTTTAATGAATTGACACTAAATGTGCTAAAATGGATGATACAATCTCAAGTCTTCAAGAGTTGGTCATGTTTGAGGTAAAGAAATTGAGGTCAAGCATAGGATGTTTGTTTTGGAGAAAGTAAGAAGACATGGGGTTCTTTGTTTGAGGACTATGAGAAGATGAAAAGAAAGTGGACTCTCTCCACTCTGAATATGGAGAATGTACCCAAACAGGGAGGAGTGAAGGCATGAATTGGGGAGGTCAGATGTGTATATGGAAGAAGATGTGGATAGTGGAGATCAAGCAGCACAATTTGTAGTATCTGATAAAGATGGGAATGCAGTTGTTCTTGAAAGTTTGAAGACTGTGGTAGAAGATGAGGTAGTGCAGGATGCAACCACTGATAGTGTGTCTGCAACTACTGCTAGTACTCTTGGAACCACTGCTGCAGTTTCAGATATGGTAATTATACCCACTGCTATCATAACTACTTCCACAATTGTTACAACCATCTCTGTGTCACCACCTAAATCAAAAGAGGTTGAGAAAGAAACTGCAAGTACACTGATCAATCTAAGCAAAACCTCATCTAATCCTACACCCATCATTGCACTGCTTTAGCTCTTGAATCTATCGCAACCAAACCCAAAGGTAAAAGTTTAGTTATTGGTGAGCCTTTGAAGAAGAAGGTGGCTCAACCGGATATTGGTAAGGGTAAGGTCTTGCAAAGACTGTCTTAAATTTTAAAAGTGTAGCGAAACAGTTGCTTATGATGAAGAGTATACAAGAGGCATACAAGTCAAGAGAAAGCATTGCAGAAAAAGAAAAGCAAGAAGAGGAGGAGGCTTCTCGAAATGGTTAGCTAAATGGTATGAATCACAAAACTATCTCGCAAGCTTCTAATCAAATAAAGGATGAGTATACTACTCAAGAATGGGCATTGTTAGATGATGAGGAAAGAGCTAGAATTTTGGGTGAATGGGCAAGGAGGATTAGTAAGGAAAGAAGCAAGTTATAAGGAAGAAACCTCCTACAATTCGTGAGATGAGAAATGTCTTGATGAAGATTATTAAGAATTCGTGCATACATATTCACGACAATCTTAGTAAATGTTCATTTGAAAGAATCCATGAGCTTTATTTGATGTGTATGAGGATTAATAATGAGGATTTTACTCCTATGGGTTCTGAAAAAGATGAAGAGTGGATTAAAGGTAATCTAAAGAGAAAATATGAGATTCAGGAGACATCTGGTTCTTAAAGATTAAAAGAGATTGAAGATAGTCATCAAATTATCTCTTATGCATTTGAGCTTAATGGAAGTGAAGGATGTTGGAAAATTCAAATACACAATAATGAAGTTTCTGAGTATAATAAATTTTCACAGATGCTTCAGTATTTTGATAGAGATGATTTGCTGAATCTTTGGGAGCTTTATAGGAATAAGTTTGGTGATTTGCAACCAGATGATTATCATGAGAGAATGGTTTATCATCACTTGAAGATTTTGTTTGAACCTACTTATGATGAACCTGAATGGAAAAGACTCTGCAATGGACAAGTTACAGGATGGTTTCTATATCAAACTTGTGGATTTCATGTTTTAACTGTATCTGGAGAAGTTATTCATATGCTTGTAGAAGGTGATTATCCTCAATTGAATAAGTATCCAGAAGTTATTGCTCAGATGGTGAAGCCTGGTGGTATTAAGATGTTGATGCCCTATGATGGTCAAGCTTACAATTTGTTGCTGAAGTATGAGAAAATTCTTAAATCTAGTAAGTGTTTGGCTACATCCTCCAATTCATATGTTTTGAGCTTAAAGGAAACTTGAGAATTCTATTTCAATGTATCAAGTTTAGGGGAGGATTGTTGGGTTTTTGGTTCCTTGGATCAAGAATTATTCTAAGTGTTGGAACCACGGACAGAGTTGATGAAACCACGGACAGAAGAACGAATCCACTGCTGAAGACAAACCGCGGCTAGTAGTATTGTGTAACCACGGATATTGTAATGTAACCTCTGCTAGTCTTGTATAGTCGGTTTAATATTTTGTATTAGATAAATATGGAAAAGATATTTATCTTGTAGGTTACGTATTGTATTATGTAAAGGACTCCTTAGCCTATAAAAGGAGGTCCTAGGTTAGATTAGAGATACGTATGTTTTATTTCTAAGGTAGATACACTTCAAGGTTGTAAAACCCTAATACTGGTTAGAGTATTCGTATTAATAATAATATTGAGGTGTTGAATGTTCATTGTTCTTCTTCTTCTTAAGATTAAGTATTAAATTCCGCGTGATACTTAATAAGTCTTTGTTTAAGTCAGTTTCTATATTAGATCGTTTGCTCAACTGGGATCAACAACGTTTGAGTGTTTCCGGTTGTGGACTCTTTAGACCAAGTTGTGGGAGGATAAACTCAAAACGTTCTCTAGGAAGAGCTTTGGTGAAGATGTCTGCTAACTAGTATTCAGTCCTCACAAAATAGAGTTCCACCACATCGCTCTCTACTTGCTCCCTGATGAAATGATTTCGAATGTCGATGTGCTTTGCTCTTGAATGTTGAACGTTGTTGCATGAGAGAGCAATGGCACTTTTGTTATCATAATACATAGGGATTTTGTTGAATTCAAAGCCATAGTCAGATAATTGGGATCTCATCCAAATGATTTGAGCACAACAAGATGACATGGCTATGTATTCAGCCTCTGTAGAGGATATAGAAGTACTCATTTGTTTCTTTGAAGACCAGCTAACAAGCTTATCACCCAAAAACTAAGCACCTTGATTTAGGAAAGAGACCAATTATAAGAGAAGTGTAGTATTGGGGTAACTCAAATGTATTAGATTTGAGCACCGGGATCGTTCCAAGCGAAGGATGAATGGAGTTTAAAACGCACATCGCGTTATTCGGGATTTGAATGGGTAAAAAGGATTTTTGAGTGATTTCTAAACTACGGGGCAAGCAATAATAATAAAAGTCATATAAATCTGCTAATCCTAAGGTGCAAACAAGTAATCTCAATTAAGTACGCAAATTGAACTAAAGACGCAAATTACTTTATGCAAAAAAAAAAAAAAAAAAAAAACGTAGTCTAAAATGCAAATTAATCTATTTTAACCCTAAAAGTGATCTAATATTTTTCTACAACTAAAATGTGATTTAAAATTATCTAAAATTTAAAACTATATATATATATATATATATATATATATATATATATATATATATATTTGGTTTTTGATTTTTGAAAAAGCGGAATATATATATATTTTTGAATTAAAATCTAAATTCGGTTTTCACGCTTTTAAGATTTTTTTAGAGATTTTTAAAACTAATTTAACTAATTAAAGTTTAAACTAAAATTTAAATGACAAACTACAACTAGTGACAATGAATATTAAGCTACAATATGACAATAAAAGACTTAACAAACATAAGACGAATAATTAAACATAACGTTAAACTAAGAATCTAAGCTAAAAATGATAAAAGGTAAGAGAATAAAACCCGTGATTTTTACGAGAAATACCACCCAATCTTATAAACTAAATAAATTATTAAAGTTTATTTCCTTATTAACTTTAATTTTGCTAATTAGTTAAATAAAGTTTTAAGCTTTATTAACTAAATAACTTAATAAAAGTTATTAAATTTGTAAACTTTAATGATTTTAAGCTTATAAGACCCGTAAGCTCCACGCCTTATGAGGTAGGATCGGATTACACAAACAAAATCAAAACTTTAAGGGTTAGCACAATTATATAAATATAAACTTTTTATAAAAAAAAGAAAAACTTAAATAATAGATAAAATAACCTTAATAAATCAAATCTTAACCACCAAACTCTCTCAAGGAGATATGTTTCCACAAAAACTAATTTGCATATTAAGGTTAAGATTTAAAATACAAGATTTTTTTTTAAAAATAAAAGAAAATAAATCAATGAAAAATATCAAATGAACTCCGAAAATTCCAAATGTTTTTTAACAACGTCAGAAAAGTGATAGAAGCTCACAGAAAAGTTTTTAGAATTTTTGGAAATAAATAAGTATTTTTTTTCGATTTCTATGTTTAAAATTGCAAATAAATCAAAATAAATAGTAAACTAGTTCAAAAAAATATGAAAAATTTACACTATCTTAAGAAAACTATAAGAAGATACCAGAAATTTTAAAAATGTTTTTTTTTACGTTTTTACTATTTTTTTAAAATAAAATTCGAAACAGATTTTTAAAGAAAAATAAAAAGAAACTGTTTTTGATTTTTTAAAAATACTAAAACAACTCAGAAAAATACGAAAATTTTATGACGAAAATAAAATATATTTTTGGATTTTTTGTAAAAAAGACAAGATTTTTAGAGACTTTTTACTATTTTTAAGCTAAATAAAACAATAAAAAAGAAGTAAACTTTAATAAAAATAAAAAATAAACAATAAAAAACTAAACTTTTATAAAAATATTAATATGATATGTTGAGCGTGTGCACGGAGCGTATAAAATACACTCACACAATCTTACATAACTCAACTCTTCATGGAATATTTTTATAAAAGTTTTATAAAATAAAATAAAAGAAAAGATTAAGAGATGAGAAGATAAAAGAGATGCAAAGACAATAAATAAATGATCTAACTTGCAAGAAATAAATAAAGTTTTTATAAAACTAAATAAGCATAAAAAATACAAGAGTTTTGGTAAGAAAAATAAATAAAAGAGATCATTAAAAATGAGGTGAGGAGGTGGGTTTTTATAGACCCATTAGTTACACTTTGGCCTCTAATAATTTTTCATAATGGCCCCTAAACTATTCAATCATGGTACAAAAATCCTCTAATAAAACTTGCTCCCCAAGTTTAATTTTTACAAATGCATGTAGTAGATTTTGATCTTTTTGCGTCAAGTCTTGGGCTCGGATGGTCATTGGGCACGATTTTTGCACTGGGCTGCTTATCCGTTCATTGGGTTTGGATTGGGCTTGGGGGACTGCTGGGCTTGGGCCTCGGATGGCTTCAGTGGACAGCAGCTATGGAGGAAAAAAATAAAACAAATATGCCACTAGTGGGATTTGAACCCAATACCTCTTGCTTAGCAAACATGTCTCCACCCACTAGACCAAGAGCCTTTCTTGTGTTGCATTTAATTTCCTTTTAACCTTCCTTTTGTGCTAATCCATTTTCCTTCTTTTTAATTATCTTAATTAATTGCAATCTTCGTTCGAACTTCGTTTAGATTTTTCTTCACTTGCTTCGATGCTCCAAATAAAATTATCATTAGACCCGTAACTTCGTGCTCCTTCCATTCTCGTGCTTGTTTTTGTCCATTGTCTTCTTTTTGTCCATTTCGTAATATCCGTTACCTGCACATACATAAACACAAAAACACAAATATTTATGGCTTTAGGGGTTAGTTTTTGGTTTTTTTGGTCCGATTTTGATAGATAAAAGGTATATGTTTTCACATATACCAAAATACCCCATACTAGAAGGTTGTCATGTCCCCACGCAATGTAATCAACTCACGTTTCTAAAACTAAGGATTTCAATCTCTTTCTACTAAACCTATGAAAAGTAGCCAAGATTTCTCAAAAGAGATTAAGAAACCCTTAATTCTAAAAACACCCCGTTTACCTTTTATTTTTCACATATAGATATTACAATTAAGCACATTCGAATTATGAGTGACGGTTTGTTGAACTTTCATGTCGATCAATAACTCCAACATTTTTCAAACGACACATTAGGATCACAGAGTAGGAAACACAACCCAGCGTGAAGTGACCATACGGATAGAATACATCGTTCCTGATTTTTCACAAGCTCCCAAACTAAGGGTAAAATCGAAATCATTCTTAAATATGACTCTAGATGCTAACACTACCCATGGAAGTTACTTGTGTAATTACCTTTTGCTCCAATTTTCCTATTTTCCTATATTTTTTTTGTGAGAAATGAATTTCTTCGAGTTTCTCGTTTCGATAATTATTATTCCGATAAATATATGAAGCTAAGTCGCTAATTAGTTATCCATCTTCCCTCGAAAACCGTTGCATACAAGAATGAGTTCCACATCAAGGTCCTAATTTCGCACGATTTAGGGAGATATCCTTTTTATTACGACCGAAACAACTTATCTACGAGTCCATAGACATATGCTTTTATCTAGATATCTCCCAGATTTAAAGTTTGGCTTAACACTTATTTCAGCACATTTGCATTTTTGCAATTTAGGCCCTTGGTCTTTTCAACCACTAATTCAACGGGATTACCGTTTTATCAGAAGTCTTATTATGACTTTGGAATTTTCCTCTACCTTTTTGGAAGTCCATGACAACGGGGGTACCGTCGGACATAGAAAACTTTTATGGCTTTGGATTTTTCAACTTTAATACATTTGGGCTTTAATTCATGTTAATTTTTGCCAAACTCCGAATCCCACGACTTTTATAACAATAGAAACAATAGCAGCAAACTATCAGGAATCGGTTATGTTACACATAACAACAGCGATGACCTTGATGTGTACCCAACTCTCATAAACAAGGATTCTCTAAAGAAGATAAAGAACTAACTATCGCCAAAACCTAACATCTTTAATTATTTATTCACGGATATGGGGTGAAACAATCTTGTAGGAACAAAAGCCATAAGTACCTTGATGGGCTCTAAAGAGAACCAACTACTCCACGCTTAGCATCTAAACTCATAAGTAACTCTATCATTCCTCGATCTCCATAAATTTAAAATCCCAAATAATGAGATCCGCGGATGCTTAGCGATAATTAAATTATCTATGGTTAAGGGAACAAGCTAGGGCTCAACACGCCCGGTCAAGTCAGAATTCTATTCCTACTCTCACCAGCGGAAAGTCAACAAGGTGTCAAAACATATATTAACTTAGCAAATGCTTCGTTAAATAATCTCAAGTCTCGCATTTTTAAAGTCACTTATTAGAACTAGCAAGTTCTTGTTTAAGCTTCGCATATTTAAAATCACTTAGGGAGACTTGCAAATTCTTGGCCTTGTGAGCTAGAATCGCGTTTTATAGCCTCTTGTCTAAGCAATTAGCAAAGACTTCTTCAAGAAAACGCATATTTAAAGTAACTTCTAAGAGACTCGCAAAGACTTTTCAATCATAAAACTAGCGAAAGCTTACAAAAATTTTAAATTTTTCACATTTTTGCACAAATTTTTTTCTTTTTCTAAGGAAAAACGGGGTTGCGAGAGTACACGGCAAAAACAAGTAAGTGCGGTCAAATCAAATCGAAGATTACCCACCCCAGACTAAAACGAAACATTGTCCTCAATGTTTAAAGGTACGGGTTCTCAACGTAAATCTAAAGCCATTGGTTAGTTATGCTAATAGATAAACGATAATCGATAAAGATTTTGGATATCGGATTTCCATAAGAGCGTCGAAACATGAAACTCGAGTGGAGAAAAGACAAAACTTCGAGCACGAGAGTCTTCATGAATCATGGAAAATCCTGTACATAAACAACAACAACACAAAACACGAGAAATGGAAGAGGCGAACCTCCTCACGTCACTTATTAGAAATAAGAAAGAAGATATAAAGGATAAGCATGGGGTGCCTCCCACGAATCGCTACTGTTTTTGTTCACCGAGTCGCTAGCCTGACTCGTCCCCGAATTCATTTGTCCTTGGGGAAGCAAACTGTAAAGATACCAGGATCAAAGATGGTATCCTCACTCCGGAGGAAAGAGAATGGGTGGGTTGGGAGGGAAGAAAATGTCGGGCTCAAGCACATAAGGGATAACTTCTCCCAAACTCACATAAGGTATATCAAGAAAGAATGATCCATCATCCACGGTTTAGCGGGCGGACGAAAGGATGACGGATCACAATGAGAATACTCCAAAGAAAAGGGGAGCTCATGGTAAAGAGAAATGTAGTTCGAAGGTTTAACAATGAAGGCATCCAAGATAGGATCCTTTTTCCGAATACTTTTGTTTTATGAAATTCTTCTTCGATGAGTATCCTGTGGTTAAAAATCTTGTCCTCGAGAGAACGAAATCAAAGTATTATCTACGTGAAAATCCTCACGAGAAAGGAATCACTCTCGGATAAAAGATATTGTGGGATCTCGGTAGCAACAAGCTCATCAAGAGAAACTTTCTCTTTCTTTGCTTTCTTGGGTAAAATGGATCACCGTATTACATTTCTTCCAAAATATCATCTTCCGACGGAATCGAGTCTATGGGAGCGAGTTCATCGGTGAACTTTTCAAGTAAATAGACCGATCTTGATATAACAAATATTCAATTGCTCGTAAGTCGGCTCTAAAATCAAAGATGTCATCCTCACTTCCGGTGGAAGAGGATCCATCGAGCGAGTTCATCGGCGAACTCCTCGAGAAGTAAATCAATAGAAAAATCCTTGAGCTCGGGCTCAAGGATTAGTAGATGGCTTGACTTCTTTAATTTCATTTTCTTTCGGAGAGAGTGAAGAGAGCATTTCTTCAATTAAATGAATATCTCCTCGATGTCGATGTCGGCATTATTAATTTCCGGTGGCTGAATCACTTTTCAAATAAGCCTCGATTTCTTTCATGATAGAATCATCCTCCTCATATTGAGTGAGGGAAGAGGAAGAATCAGAAATGATTTGTTTAGAAGAAAGTTCCAAATTTTCAGAAGAAGGAGTGGGATTGCCACTCAAAGAAAGCTTGATAGAAATCGGAGGTGGGACACGTGGTGTGCTCTTAGAGCTAGCACACCACTACCGTTGTAGACTCCTTTTCTTGTTTCTTTTTCCGTTCAGCTCGTATTGTCGACAAACTCTTAACCGTAAAACGTGAAAGACTCGGATCAATTCTCGATGTTTTAGGCTCAACTTTCTCCAACTTATCAACATCATCCGGAGGGGGGTAAGAAGACGGCTCATTATATAACAATTTCTCAATTAAAAGGATGTCCCTCGGGTCAAAAGTAGCATTATCAATCTCAACGGAATCGAATCATCATTAAGAAAAGCCTCGATCTCTTCCCAAATGGGGTCACTTTAGTAGTGGGAGTCGGAAAGAGTCGGGCATAATCGAATTAGACGGTAGTGGGATTGCCACTTTCTTGAGAAAATCAATCACACCGATCTTGTGGATAGAATGGTCATCGGTGGAGGTTTTGAAGTTTGCTCAAGATAAAATATTATCTTTTGGTGGAGGTTTTGTAATTTTTCATATTTTTTAGGGTAATCTTGATTTGATTTGATCGCACTTACTTGTTTTTGCCGTGTACTCTCGCATTCCGTTTTCCTTAGAAAAGAAAAAAAAAGTAAAAAATATGAAAAATTTACACTATCTTAAGAAAAATATAAGAAGATACCGAAATTTTAAAATATTTTTTTCGTTTTTACTTATTTTTAAAATAAAATTAAACGGATTTTTAAAGAAAAATAAAAAGAAACTGCTTTTGATTTTTAAAATACTAAAACAACTCAGAAAAATACTGAAAATTTTATGACGAAAATAAAATATATTTTGGATTTTTGTAAAAAGACAAGATTTTTAGAGACTTTTACTATTTTTAAGCTAAATAAAACAATAAAAAAAGTAAACTTTAATAAAATAAAAATAAACAATAAAAACTAAACTTTTATAAAAATATTTATATGATATGTTGAGCGTGTGCACGCGTATAAAATACACTCACACAATCTTACATAACTCAACTCTTCATAGAATATTTTTATAAAAAGTTTTATAAAATAAAATAAAAGAAAAAGATTAAGAGATGAGAAGATAAAAGAGATGCAAAGACAATAAATAAATGAACTAACTTGCAAGAAATAAATAAAACTTTTATAAAACTAAATAAGCATAAAAAATACAAGAGTTTTGGTATGAAAAATAAATAAAAGAGATTATTAAAAATGATGTGAGGAGGTGGGTTTTTATAGACCTATTAGTTACACTTTGGCCCCTAATAATTTTTCATAATGGCTCTTAAACTACTCAATCATGGTACAAAAATCCTCTAATAAAACTTGCTCCCCAAGTTTAATTTTTACAAATGCATGTAGCAGATTTTGATCTTTTTGCGTCAAGTCTTGGGCTCGGATGGCTGTTGGGCCTGATTTTCGCAGCTGGGCCTGCTTATCTGGTTCTTTGGGTTTGGATTGGGCTTGGGGGACTGCTGGGCTTGGGCCTCGGATGGCTTCAGTGGACAGCAGCTATGGAGGAAAAAAATAAAACAAATATGCCACTAGTGGGATTTGAACCCAAGACCTCTTGCTTGCAAACATGTCTCCACCCACTAGACCAAGAGCCTTTCTTGTGTTGCATTTAATTTCCTTTTAACCTTCCTTTTTGTGCTAATCCATTTTTCCTTCTTTTTAATTATCTTAATTAATTGCAATCTTCGTTCGTGCTTCGTTTA
Organism: Chrysanthemum lavandulifolium; assembly: GCA_022545495.1. NCBI lineage: Eukaryota > Viridiplantae > Streptophyta > Magnoliopsida > Asterales > Asteraceae > Chrysanthemum > Chrysanthemum lavandulifolium. The sequence goes on along the minus strand of JAHFWF010000031.1, from coordinate 181,883 downwards.
GATTTTTCTTCTCTTGCTTCGATGCTCCAAATAAAATAATCATTAAACCCGTAGCTTCGTGCTCCTTCCATTCTCGTGCTCGTTTTGTCCATTGTCTTCTTTTTGTCCATTTGTAATATCCGTTACACACATACATAAACACAAAACACAAATATTTATGGCTTTAGGGGTTAGTTTTGGTCTTTTGGTCCGGTTTGATAGATAAAAGGTATATGTTTTCACATACCACACCTCTGACGATGCTTCGACGTGTATCTTGACATCTGCATGATCAACATCCGCATAGGTCATTAGTGACATACCGGTGTCCTTGGTGCCAAAGACCCATATTGATGGTTCCTTGGAGATCACCGAAGACCCGCTTAACCGCTTCAAGGTGCTTTTGGTAGGCTTAGCACGTATCTAGCACACATGCATACAACGAATGAATATCAAGTCTCTTCGTGTGAGGTACATCGGGGATCCAATCATACTACGATATTTCGTTTGATCTACCATGATCCCCGAGTGGTCCTCATCCGGTTTAATCGCCTATCAAAGGAGTGTTAACAGGTCACATGAATCAAATCCAAATTTCTTTAAAATCTCATTTGCATATTTAGATTGATTTATAAAAATGTCTCCGGACTTTGTGAAATTTGTAATCCCAAGAAAATGACATTTGTCCCATCATTGACATTTGAAATTTAGAGCCCATCTTCTTAGAAAAACGGTCACATTCGGGTCACGGGCAAAAACAATATCATCAACATAAATTTGAGCGTGAATTAAATGTTTGCACGACTTTACGGTGAACAATGTCGGATCAATGCTCCTTTGCTAAATCCAGAGATAGAAGAAACTTTGATAGTGTATCATACCATGCCCTTGGAGCTTGCTTCAAACCGTAAAGAGCCTTCTTCAAGCGATAGACATGAGTAGGATGCTCGGATTCACAAAACCTTCAGGTTGGATGACGTATCGACTTCTTTAAGATCTCCGTTAAGAAAAGTCGCTTTTACATCCATCGATAGACTACCATGTTCTTACTTGCAAGATTAGCGGTGAATATTCGATTGCCTCGATCGTGAAACCGGAGCAAATGATTCTTCAAAGTCAATACCCTCCTCTTGACGGGTATCCTTTAGCAACCAATCGAGCCTTGTTCTTTAATACATCAACGTGCTCATCAAGTTTTACTTTGAAGATCCACTTTAGAGCAATGATCATAGCACGGATCGGAGCGGTACTAATTCCCATACATCTAGTCAATCAAACTCATGAATTTCTTCTTGCATGGCATTGAACCAATTGTCTTCATTCATGGAGTTTTAACGTCTTTGGTTCGATCTTAGGCAAGACGGAGTTGAATAAGCACCATAAGGCATCGGTTGCAAGTTGTTTACGAGTGAATCTTGGACGAGAGGGTTTCCAATGATGTTGTCCAATGGATGATCATGTGTCCATTTTCTAAGGTGTTCGTGTGGTTGTTGTTGAGGAACCGACGTGCGAGTAGTTTCTCCCGATGAAGATGGTTCGATGATGGTTCAGGAGCAAATATGTTCTCAAAGGAGCATCTTCAGAGTAGCAAAGGATTATCTCCATCATAGGTGCGAACCAATTCCATTCCATGATGTACACTTGATGATTGAGGAATTGATGATGAGACAGTGGTCGTGAAGGCACTTCTTGACTTAATGACATAGAAACGAAGGGTTATCTTCATTGACCGGATAGGAGCGACCTACGTTGATGGATTTGATGGATCATTAGCAAATGACTCATAGTGTTCATCAAACATTGGATCAAACAATTTCTTCAAATCATCTTCGAAGGAGGTACATAAGGAGTTGTTGGTGAGAGATTTTGTACAAGAGAAGAACTAATGGGACTACTTGATGAAGGTTGTGATACGGGTCCAAAACTTGATTGTCCTGGAGCCATTTGCCCGGACAGCTCATCGAACGTGACATGAATAGTTTCCATGATATCTCGAGTTCTTTTGTTGTAGATTCGGTAACCCTTCTTGTTTGATGCATAACCAACAAAAACTCCAATGTCCGCTTTAGCTCTTAATTTACTTAAATCTTGACCGTCATTTGTTGGATAGCACAAAGCACCAAACACACGAAGGTAGGAGAGATCAGGTTTTCGTTTATGGACAAGTTCGTATGGAGTTTTTCCATGAGAGGTGTGTATAAGGGAACGATTTTGGGTGTAGCAAGAAGTGACAATGGCTTCATCCGAGAAACATTGGAACCTTTGAGTAATCGACATTGTTCTTGCGGCTTCCACAAGAATTTGATTTCGTCTTTCAACAACACCGTTCGGTGAGGAGTTCGAGGAACACTTCTTTGATGACTAATTCCAACACTTTCATAAAATTGACTTAAGTCTTTGTTAACAAACTACATGCCATTATGCATTCGAACAATTCTAACAAGATTGTTAAGTCGAACTCGAAGCTACTTGATAAGTTTGATGATGACATCGGAGTTTCATCCTTTGTCCTCAAAACTTTACCCAAGTAAATCGAGAGTAGTCATCAACAACGACTAAAATATATTTCTTCCCATTAATCGTTTGCACTCTCATTGGTCCGCACAAATCCATATGAAGGGTATGAAGAACTTCCATTCTTGAGTTTGTGGGTTTGGGTTTGTGGGCATATTTCTTGCTTTTTCCCAATTGGCATCTTGAACAAAGATGATCTTTTCATACTTTAATCTCGGTAAGCCTCTTACAAGATCCTTTCGGAAAGGTTATTAATGGTGCCGAAGTTCAAGTGATTGAGGCGACGATGCCATAACCATGATTTTGTTTTCAAGCCTTTGACAACAAATGCAGTTGGAGAAGACTTCATCATGTCTTGATAGAGATGGTGTATAGATTTGAACCACGAGTTCCTCTTAACAGCTCCACACCATCAAGTTCTCTAACAAAACAAGTATGTTTTCTAAAGCCACTTCTAGATCGGAATCACGTAATTGACCAACGAAAACAAGTTATGACCAAGACCTTCAACATAATATACCTTGGAGATTACACTATCTCCAACAACATAGTCTCCATAACCCATAATTGCACCAAAATGGTCGTTCCCGAATCTAACAGTCCCCGATGAATTTACTCACGGTTCATGAGTCATGAGCGATCTCCGGTCATATGCTTGGAGCAACTGAGTCCGGTACCACGTAATCGATTTGAACGATCCGCAGTTGATCACTGAGACAAGAATGGATAATTGGATAATTGGGATCCCCATGTAAGAATGGGTTCTACTTGGTTAGTAATGAATTGAAACACCCACATCGAGCGAAACAATGACTTCATTAGGGATGGATCTTTGTGCTAGTGTGTAAATTAGACCTATTTAAAGTATGTTCACTTTTAAAGGAATAGTTCTACCAAGTGGCATCCATTTCCTAATGGGCATTGGTCTAGATAATCTAGGGCACAATTCATTAAGATTGAATTCTGACGAAGGGTATCCATTGATAACCTATATTACTAAATTTTCTTCCTGTAGGTTTCAATGTTTTGAACCTTCTTCCACCATTGCTTTCTAGCCTTCTTAACCTTGTTTGATAGCATTAACATTCTTAGCTGGGTAATTGATCACATTACTCACATCATTCACAACACATTCATGATTAATACCAGAAATCAAACATTCATTACATGTTTTGCAAGTCGTAGTAGAATTTGAATTAATTACAGTACGCTTAACGCTAATACTAGAATTAACACGATTCGTTTTATTCAATTCCAACTTAAAGTTCCTAGGATGGTCTTCTACTTTCCTCCATTGATTACTCTTAGCTTGCAAGGTCCTATCTTGCTCTGTATTGCCTTGAGGCTTTGACCGCTCGCTTTGGTGTCACTTTTTACTCCTGTAGAGAATGGGAACATTAGTTGGTTTTGCTACCTTTTGCATTTTAGGTTTAGAAGTCTTGGGATCCAACTACTTGAAGGCACATTGAAGCTTACATGCTTAACTTTAGGCATAGAACAAGGCATAACTATTTTATCTTTCTTACCAGCGGGTTTAGGGCATGTTGCTCTTAAGCATTCTAAAAGTTCTTGAGATCGTTTGGTATACAAGCAAGCATACTTAACTTCACTATCAAGTGGCTTATTTAGGAAATCCTCTTCTACAATCGCATGGAGACATTCTAGACTATCCTTAAGGTGAGCAAAATAGTTATGAAACACAAGTTCGTTATTTCTAAAATGAGGAGGAATGTATTTAGCAATCACAAGATATTTGGAGTCTGCGAGATGACTTTGATGCAACATTCTCATTAAAGACAAGTGGCATTTTCCCTTTTACGACTCCTCGATTCTCAATTTCCTTTAGTAAAGACGTTATTTTTCATTGTTCTTGTCACGAGTGACTTTCATTAAATCATATAACTCTTTAAAGTGTCGTTTAACTTTTTCATTTTCTTCTTGAAAACTCTCATTTTCCTTTTGTAAAACATTAACCAAGTTTTGAAGATGAAAAGTTTGAGACGAGAGAATCTAAAGGAGGAGGCATTTGGGGCCGATCGCATTGTTCTTTTCACCCTTTAATTGTGAAATTTGGGCTTTCAACTTTACGATCATGTTACGGTGAACTTGAATCTGTTCATCACGTTTGTTTATTTCAAAAGCGCATCAAACTCGGAACATCCGAGGATATCTTGATATTTGAGGTTTTAACATTTTCTTTTAGATGTTGATATTTTAGTTGCAAATCAAAATGTTTAACTTCTAGTTTAGAAAAATGTTTTACCAAATTATCGTGATCATCACGGTCAATTTTCTCATTTAGTTTTGAGTTTTTGTTTTCAAGCTCAATGACACGATCATGGGAAACTTTTAAAGCAACAGATAATTCATGAAATTGAGAAGCGATAATAGAATGCTTAGTAACAAGATAAAACACATCTTGAGCCACAAAACTCAATACTAAGTTCTCATTTAGGATATGCAAATTCTTCCTTTCAATTTCATTGTATTTGAGTTACCGTTCATAATCATTGACTTCAACAATCATTGCATCAAATTCCTTTTCCATTTTTTAATATATGAGTTTATCCCTTTTGAAGACTCTCAAATTGACCTTTTAATTGTTTAAAGAAAGGCATGACCTCGGTTAAATAGCATTCTTTAGTTTGCTCAAAACCTCTTTCCCTTCGCATTATCCCAGCAGGTGTGATTCTCTTCTTACATGTCTTCTCAAAATCAACAAATAATAGATAAACTACATACGGCTAATTAAGGTCTTGCTATTAGTGGAAATAGTTCTAGTAACTAAATGCATTTGTGTATTTGGAGGATACACGATGAGTCGCAGCACTTTCCTAAGGGAGGGTTTGTTTCAACAAGTTCACTTGCCTTTTGCTTATCCATATCTTTCTTCCAAAAAATTTGTTCTGGGGTTAATTGGGTTTGAGGCTTAAACCTGTTCAGGGAGATCCAATTTTCTTTTGTGTAATCATGGGGTTTGAACGTTATGTTTTGCTTTTTACACTCAGGATCTTTTAGCTTCTTATCCATTTTCTCCCTATTGACTTCTTCAAATTGCATATCTTCCTCAGTGCACTTAGCGCAACTAGGTTTCTGCCTAGGCTTAAGGATTTCATTACCATCATAGATTACCTTCTGAGCCTCTCTAGCTATTTTACCATACTTAGGATTGGGTTTCTCAACGAGGGGAATACTATGCTTATCGCTTAAGACTCTATGCTTAGTGATCATGTGAGCGATCAATGGTATTCCTTGTGCGCATAACTTATTTTCAAGCTTGTTTTTCAAAGTTTTTAGATTGGAAAAATCATTCAAAAGTTTTGATTCCTTAGCATTAAATTCTTGTTTAAGCACTTTAACATTATCTTGAAGTTCTTGCTTCGCTTATGATTTTAAGCTTTTCTTGTAAGGAATTTAACTCTTGTTTTAACACTTCTTCTCTAAAATTACTTTTCTAATGATTATGCGCATTTGGTCATCCATTTCATGCTCACGGGTAGTTAACTCAAACTTCGCACGTTGTTCATAAATGGCAACTTGTTCTTTATTGGCATTAAGTTCAGAGATAACGGAATCATCAGGGGTACATGCAGTGTATTCATCAAAGACATAGTCATCATTGACTGCAGAAGATGCATCTCTTGGTACAATTTCACTTTCACTTTGTATCACATATTGATCATATGGGACAATATTACTATTATCTACATTATCAATATCTGATTCATAAGTTTCATGAGATTGTACTGTTATGTATCTTATGCACATCAACTCCATCGTATAGTTTTAATACCTCGAAATGATTGATTCTTTGGATGGACCACTGTTGTGGTGACGAGACTTTTGGAGAGACCATTGGTGAAATGCTAGCCATGAAGATTGTGCAGGCGGAGGTTCATCATCAACATCGAGTCAAATGCATCACATCGACTACTTGAAAGGCATTTTGATGATTTTGACCTATTTCTGAATTAGTCGCTCATCTACATCAAGATCATAGGTTTTGGCATTTCCTCGACAGAAACAACAACTCTTCTTCATCCAAACCGCTCCACTATCCCGAGCTTGCACGGTAGCATCTTGTCCCTGAAGTACTCTACATTTTGAGGGCGTTTTGGAGATGTGCAGTTCCTTGAAATGTGTCCATCACCACCACAGTTGTAGCACTTGATTGGCTTTTCTTGTCCTTGATTTGCATTCCTTCCACGATTCTGATTAGCCACATACCCTCCACCTACTCCATCTCTTCCATGTTCATACTGTCTTCCTTGAACTGGTTGAACCATAACCTTACCATCTCTGACAGTAGCTTGATTGTGTGGATTGGATGCAGTTATGAGGTTATTGTTGGTGTGTGGAGTGGAATTCATATTTTGACTAACCATGAGAGACAGTTGATTGATGAAGTTTTCCATGAGTGTGTTTGAGTCTGGAGGATTATATGCTTGATCAGGAATGAGCTTGTAATTACCATTACCCATGGGTATGACTTGAGAAGCTTTGGTGGTGATTCCAACATTGATGTAAAAGGCTGTTGAATCATTTGATGAACTTGTTTCTCCCTGTTTAGATTTGAACTGTTCAAGAATCATTCGTTCAAACATAGCATGTCTCTCATTCGAAGCGGAAGGCATCTGATTGCTCATAGTTGGTGTTCTTTAATCCTTTGGTTAGCTTCACGAGGTGACAAATTTGTGCCATTCGGGATTCATGTTGTTCACAAACTTTGAGTTCAAATTGAATATTTGGCATGGTCATTTTGATATTCCTCATGTCATTCACAAGCTTGTGGAATCTCACGTAATTTCATAGATACTTTCTTACGGTTTCATCTTAAAGTGCTCAAATTCATCGTGATACGGTTGTGATTCTCTGTCTTCCTTAGTTAATTCGAACCCGAGAGAAGCATCTTGACATTATCCCATCTGACCTTGGCTTGTGTTGTGATTGATAAGCATGTAGATATCTTTTGGAAGACCACAAGTATAATGTTTGAAGCCACGATATCGACATCGATCTCTTTTTCTCCTTATCACCGAGCTCATCATATGTCTTTGGTGCATCTAAACCTAAGATCACGGTACCATCCGCAGCAGTTTCAAGAACATCTCTGGTGGTCTCAATTTGATAAGGTCCTTCATCAATCGATTTGAGAATGTTGACCCCATTTTCCTTTCCCGGACAATACAACCTAATTCGTTGAGCCCATGAGTCATAGTCGGTTACATCAAGCATGGGTGGGCAGTATCGATCCACCGCTGAACGTCCTCGCCATGTAAGAGATGATTGTAGGCACGTTGGTAGTCATGTTTACAGATTACACGGGATTTTATAACTCTATGATTAAACCGGGAAGTAGATTCTTTCATGGGATTTTACTAAATCAAGAGAAAACCGTATCAAAAATAATAATCAACCAAGTCGCTATAAATCTTGAGAACAAGTCGCTAAGTCACCAAGTCGCTAAGTAACCAAGTTGCTAAGTAACAACTCGCTAAAAGCACAAGTCGCTATGAAACAAGTCGCTAGACACAAGTTGCTAAAGCGATAACTCGCTAAGTTGACAAGTCGCTAAAGAACAACTCACTAAGTGGGAAAGTCGCTAAGAAACAACTCGCTAAGAGGCCAAGTCGCTAAATACCTTGAAGACAAGTCGCTACTCACCCAAGTCGCTAGGTATAAACCTTGAGAACAAGTCGCTAAGTAACAACTCGCTAAGCACAACAAAGACAAGTCGCTGAAAATAGTAAAGACAAGTCGCTACTTTGAACAAGTCGCTAGCCGAAGTGGTACCTCCACTAATTTGTACTATTTGTCACCTTGTCTCAATAGACAAGTCGCTAGTGCTCAAGTCGCTACCTCTTCAACTACAAGTCACTGAAAACTAAAGAAGCAAGTCGCTACCAAGAATAATTATCCGAGAGTCAAGTCGCTAGCTAGAAAAACTTAAACACAACCCTTTTCAATCCAAAACAAGTCCAACCACAGTGATTCAAGCTTTCCAAATCAAAACCCAAGCACATACAATGATTCTAAACATAAAAGTACAATCAAAATTCAAACTTTAACACAAGAAATGATCCAAATGATGCAAAAACCACTAAACTTTTTCAAACCCAAAAACCATATAAAACCACTAGAAATCCAAGGACATGTAAGAGAGATGATCAAACCATGGCTCTTGATACCATTTGTAACATATTGGATTTCACAAACACATCAAACCATGATCAAACTAGGCGTATGCTATAAGGTTTTAAGAGAGAGAAAGAGTTAGAGGTTTGGGAACTTAGTGAGAGAAAGTAAAAGTATTATTATGAGCTCCAACCCTCTACCTTGGGAGGTAGAGGGTATTTATAGTATCTTACATAAACGCCACCTACGGGCTGTGGATCAGGCATACAGTGGGTAAAGACCCGTCCGTCCTCCACGGTGTTAATAAGCTAAATACTAACTAACATTAAATAACTACGACTACGAGCTTTCTAACGATCACATATACTTGAGGTGACCGACACTTTAATAACTGGATTTACTAAATCCTAACAGTTTCCATAGACTAGATCTATTAGATTTGGCCCTTAATGACTGCTATTAGGTTGCCGAATGATCCTGGGTGACCTGTTCATCTTGGTGAGGAATCTAAGAACCATAGGCCATGACGAATTGACCAAAGGAGTCTGGTGATAATTAACCACTATATTGAACCTTTATATCGAGAATCAATTCATATTTGTGTTCTTCGTTAAGCTTCATTTATCTATCTCTTTATCCTAAATTTCTGGTATCTGTGTGTTTTGAATCATAGCATATCGATGAATTACCACAATCTTATCACACCAACATATTATCAATATCATTTCTAATCATCTTAGTTCTTTCAAGGTCACATCTCTCTTGGGACGATACTCGGATTTACCTAAGGCTTTACTACATCTGATCGGGTTCTCTGCCCGTTTGTATGTGTTTATCCTAAGTTATCTAAGTTTTATAAATATTAAAAGCAGGATGAAATAAGTACATCAGCTTTTTGGCACCGCTGCCGGGGAGCAGTTAATGAAATATCTAAGGTATATCATATTTACCTAAATAAGAGATTTGAGCACTTCTAAACCAAGGTACGTATCTCAATCTCTCGTATTCCAGTATTACACATTTATTCTTCGAAGCTATTAGTTACGGCGTAACTTATGTTAAGAGTTACGACGTAACCATTAAATAATTATAAATATTCTAAAAATTAAAACTTTAAAAAATTATTTAGTTACGGCGTAATCTCTTTTAAGGATTACGACGTAACCGTTTAGCAATATTAAAATTTATAAAATCTGAAAATTTAGTTACGGCGTAACTCTTATTATAATTACGACGTAACATCCTGGCGGTATAAAACCTAATTCGGATGAAAAACTAGGTTTTTACATAAACACTTTTCACCGCCTACCACAACAGTAAAATTTTCTCTCAAAAATTTTCCGTCAAGATTTCTTCATTCCATCACTCAAACCATGGCTGGTAAGATCTATTACTACTCTTTTTGATTCGTTTCTTTTGATTATTCAATTAGGGTTTATATTTTAATATTTTGGGGATCTTGCTTGTTTCATTATTTTATTGCTATTGGTTTGATTAATTAATAAATATGATGAATTCCCCGTGTTATTTTGATTCGTGTCTTATCATTATGGGTCGTTTGGGATGTTTTGACTTAGTTTAAAATGGTTTTGGGTCAAACACAAACCTAATGGTTTAGGCGCGGTCCCTCAGCACTAATAGGTTAAAAAATTATTGATTCTTTTTACAACTTAGATAAAATTGATGGTTCCGGCGTAATCTATTGCTAATTGTAACCATCTGCTGTGCTGAGTTTCTGGGGAAGGTTACGGCATAACCTGTGGGTTATGTTACGCCGTAACTATTTGAGTAATTTAAGTATGGCGTAACCTGTAATGTTGGTTACGCCGTAACTAGTACATCAGTAGGGTCTTCACCTAACTGATATATGTTTTCTTCTGTAAAGAAACCCGTTCCCAACCCCGCTGAGTGGGTTAGGTTTCTGGCATTCCAAGATGAAGGGATAAGGCAACTATGTCTTGATGATTACGAGAAGTTGAGAAGAAAAGATATTAGTCAGCCCGAAGCCTTGGATTTCGAGGCGTTTGATGGGATTGCTAATGGGGCTGCTGGAAGGAAGTTGAGAAAATTTTGCAAGATCAAGTATACGTGCTCGCAAGGGGATTTCACGTGCAATGCTTGGATAAGGCTCTTTAGGATCACCGAGCCGATTATTCTGAAATATGTTCGAGAGTTTCTTGCTACTGTTGAGTTCAGAAATGAGATCGAGGATGATAATGTGGTTTCATTGCATTTTCAGTTGGGGGTGTGAGAAGGCGTTTTACTTTTAAGCAATTTACCTAGAGAATAGGTTTGTATACTCGGGAAGAAATGGATTCTGAAGCCTTCCAAACGTTTTACAATACTTGTTGGAGGCATAGGCCCGAAGACCATGATACCACCGCCTACTTCAACCGAATTTCTGCTGTGACCGGGTACGATTCGAAGCACCCGCCGACTTACACCATGGTAAGGAACCCTATTCGCCGTTTGGTGCACCAACTCATTACCTGCTCTATAAGGGCAAGGCATTCTGCTAAGGAGAAGATGACCATGGACGATTTGTACCTCTTGGAGGGGATGTACGGGGGAAATTACATTGATGTCCCCCATTATTTGGCAAGGTTCATGGGCAGTGAAGCTAAGGGTTTTACAGGGAAGAGTCCAATTCAGGGGGCTCACTTTATTGGTAGGTTGGCTAGGAGTTATGATTTGATGACTGAGGAGGCTTTGGCTTGGGTATCCCGTGGGAAGGAAACTAGCTTGATTGGGTTGAATAAGCTAGTTGATTTTGGGATTTGCACCGAGGATGTGTATGGAGTGATTGAGTTGGCTGGGATTGCCCTTGGAGAGAAGCCGAGGAAGGTAGTGGTGCTGGTGGTGCCCAAGAGGATGTTGAGGAACGTGTGCCTAGGGGTCGACGTAGGGCATACGTTAATGTTGGGGATAGGTTACAGATGATCGATGAGCGGATCGAGGGGATGTCTACCAATTTGAGGGTTTTGCAGGTACATTGGTTCAGGTTTAGCAGCTGCAACAGGATTTCTTCAGCTGGAGTGCAGATCGTACAAGCCAAATGCTCCAGAGCATGCACCTGAGCCACCCTAGATGGCATGGACCGGGATATGTGTACCAGCCCAACATCCCCGATATTGGCGTCCAAGGAGGAGTGGCATTTATGCAGACCGATCCCACTCCTAGTAGCACCACAAGCACCCCATTCGACCCAAATCAGTTTCACTCCATGGACCACGATCTCCACAGGGATGATTGATTCCCCTATTTGTGAACAATTTATTGAACAATTTCAAACATATGCCTGTAATAACTGAATAACTAGGATATTTGTGTGCTTGATAATCGATTGTACCCATGGGTACAAAATTTTCCTATGTATTATGTGCAAGTTTTGGTTCTGTGATGCGAATTACGACGTAACCCTTTGGATCAGTTACGCAGTAACCTGTGAAGCAGCAAGAAATGTTTTGACAACATATTAGTTAAGGCGTAGTCACCGGATATGATAGGCATTAGCAACATCGTCACCCCATGATTTACATTGTGAATCCTAACATTCTATTTAATCTTTAATATTGAGCTCGTAGACATCAAAACATCAAAATATTCAAACATTGTGCTTCCGTGGTGATTTCATCATTGTTCAACTACAATGTATATTTCGTGGAGGTTATAGAGCTGATCTACATTGATAAACTTTGAGCTTTAAAAGAGATCATCAACCACAGTTAATCTCAGCATCACCCATTGTTGTGTTGCCCGCATATGATGTTGTGACAGTTGGACCGACATGCTCACATTCTAGATCATGATATCTTCTTATCAGAATAGTGGAAGCTTTAGTTGATTCATGATATTTGAAGCATCGTAGCAGAAGCATGGAGTGAGAATATCAGAGTCATTCATGCATTAATCATGATTTCTTTTGAAATGAATGTGATGTGTGAGCATGCGGCTATGGATTGACCGCTTCATTCTGATCAGCTGCAAACGTCGGGCATACCTGCATACAACATTTAGCAATAAAACTCACGAAAATGTCTTTGATCACTTTCGTTGAATTGAGTTACACGCCCACGGTTCCCGCTGATCGATACAAGTACGCCTATGATCGGTAGGATTCCTAAGAATCTCCTTGACGTGGTTTCGCAAGCTGTTCTAGGTGTTCTCAAACCGAATGTCTCAAAGAAGACAACACGGAGTGAGTGAACCAAAGAATTGAGATTCACCGATTGATGAAAATAGATTTGAAAAAACAATCGCGTACCGCTCAATATAAATTATATTTTTTTTTTATTTTTTTATTTTATTTTTTATTTTTTGCTATACAACGAAGGTTTTAATGAAAATCAATTATCAATCATAAACACCTTTTATTTTGAAATATTAGTACACAGTCGATGTGCTATAGAAAAGAATTTTAAGCACAACGACCGGTTTTCAAAGGTATCCGTCAATCCATAACTCGAACCGTGGTTGATTCATAATTATGAATCGCCCCATTATTTCTGCTCGGTTGTCACATGGTTGATCTATTGGATAGATCTCACATGCCACCCACCGAGAGCTTGTTTGATGTTGGCTCGTAAGGCTTTCCATCTTCATTGTGAATATGTTTGCATATCACTCGGATGTTCGCAATACCACAAGGATAATGCGTGGACTCATAAAATATAATCTCTTTTCACATTGTGTGAAACAAAGAGTCTTCATTGACAGTGTCCTAAAGAGATTTATTATGATGATCTCGAGGCTCTAGACTCAATTAGTGCACATTTGGTTCCTATGTCGGAGACTAGGAGAGGTCTCCTTCTTCAATATCAACAATCTCTAAGAGAAAGTCGATAGATTATGTAGGTTCCCGTGAGAATGAAACAAGCCCTTTTAAGAGGAACTTGAGTAGGTTGGGAAGTTTAGTGCGGTCGTCACTAGGTCCATGACGTCTTGTCTTCAATACCGTGTTACCTTAGTAACCACCAGTAGCATATGAATTGAACCCGATATCGCCTAAGGTTGAATAATTGGAGGGCTATTTGTTTTCACCCTTTTCTCATTCAATTCTTTTCATTCTTCAACCCCTTCAAGCTTACCGAGACTTCATAACTAGAACCTTGTTGGGTTTATTCCATTACTAGCTCTCTCATCCGCACTCTTCCCATATCTCACTTTTCTCCTTTTTCATCATACCTAAGGACTTCTACACTCTCTAGTGGATTGTCCTCGGTAGATCCCTCCGGTTCGGCGGATCGTGGGAACTAATACCTAACCTCACCATCCTTATAACTCCATGCATAAAGTAAAATGGTCGGTCTTTTGGTACAGTTCATTCTTCCATGAAACCAATTGAAAAATCATTTGGAAAATCAATCAAGGTACTTGTGATATAAAATCAAAGCATTTAGTACCTTAATAGTTTTGATCATTTAGAAATGCTCCCCCTCAACATGTGCATATGATCTTGAAATTACTTAGCACATGGAGGCAGGAGTTCTTTGAAATAATTTCTTGATCACAATTTCCGTAGAGAATGCTATTTGATTTTCTTGGTAAATTCTCCCCCTCAATATGTGGATAAGATATATTTGAACTCATTTTATCACATAGAGGAGAGAGAGATCTTTTGAAATACAACCACGATTACCAAATATTTAGAAACCATTTAACACACAATCAAGGTACATTATGTTAAATGGAAATCTTTGTACCTTGAAGGTTTGTATTTATTTAGAAATGCTCCCCTTAATATATGCTTCGAGATTCGAAAGAGTTTAGCACATATTGAGAGCGAGATGCACTTTGAGACAAAATGGTAATCTTTTATCATCTTGCATATTTATATCACATTTTCTCCCCGATCAAAATTTCAAATCCTTTGAGATTTTGGATCTCAAGTGATTTAAATATGTATGAAACAAAACGTTTGTTGGAGAAAATGTGTCCGGTTTTATATGATCCGAAGTGGACAACATCAAGTTCCCTTTTAGATAAAAAGGAAACCACAATACATAACCTATCACTATTACATACATTATAGTTGTTCATAGTACATACACCACATTTTACACATAAAAAAAACAAACAGAACTACTTCCGGAAGATGTCTTCATTCAGTTCTTTGAAGCAACTTATAGCGACCATCACGAAGTCTACCACCCACAAAACTTTCAAGGCTACGATAAATCATTCTAGTCTTTAATCTTCGTCTGATTGCAGCAATGAAATCTTCACACATCTTCAAGTCCTGATCAGACCAGAATCTTGTTTTGTTCCACGGTTTCATATCAAGTTTGATTTGCTTCACTCTCGAGTTCAATTCTTCTTCGACCATCTTGAGAGTTCCATTGCTGAACTTGAAAAGCTCGCACAGTTCTCATCGCCATACGTGACCCGTTTCTGCGGTAAAGATGATGGCTCTAGGGGTGTCAATCACTTTATATTCGTGATGAAATTCATGTCCTGAGGCTTCCCATTGCGGTATTGTTAGGTTGACGCGGGTTTGGTAGCTTTCCATTCCTAGCTGAAAATCCCCAACTCTTTGTCGAATGACCAAGCCTCGATCCGAGATTGACAAAGAAATGAGAGAGCTTTCTTCTCATGAACAGTAGGTGATCAAGGTGTCCTTGAAGGTTTAAAAGATAGAGATCTTCAAAGTCATTTGGCGGAGATGTTTGAAGTCGTTTTCTTCTATCACATAATCTTTCAAGTCGCTCTTGAAGAACAATCTTCTTGATATATCATAGCCATAGATTGGGAAGATTTCTATACTGACAACACTTAGAATCCGCAGCTTGGATCGAACAGCTTTGCGTCTTTTATCAGCTCCATGTCTTTCAATGTAGAATTTCTTCTTCTTGAACCACCAATGAGAAATGCCATATGAAGCCTCGATGTCATAAACATGTTCTTTGTCAGTCCAGAATTGATCAGGAACCATCTGTTCAAGACCACGATCGGTGTAGGTAGCGACTTTCATCTTGAAATTGATAAAGCTTGGTCTTCTTTCGATAGTACGAGCACAAAGATAGTCCAGTCATGGTTAAAGAAGAACTCGATTGAATAGTTACTTGACCGGGTTCACCACCGGAGGAAGAGGCTTGTTCACATTGAAGCGGTTGATCCGCTCACCGACTTGATCATTCAACATCTTATGACATTCTTCCATCCGGTATTGAAGTCGATTAACATCCGAGTGGAAGACTTTACGATTTCAAATGTTGGTCCTTCAAGATCCTTTGGAGTAATGGACGAGATTCCCTTCTGTTCACAAAACCACTTTATAAAGCTGCCCATATCACCTGTGATGTGAAGAAGAGAATCTTCTGCTAGGGCTTCATAGTTGGCAGTTATTGTTGAAGCCCAGTTGTTGTCAGGGATCATCGAGTCAGACTCTGGGATGGACCATGAAGGTTCTGGAGATTGAGGTCTCTCTTCGGTGAGCCAGCTTTGAATTGTATCTTTTGAAGGTGTAACTCTAGAGGTATTAGAGCGTTCACCTGACACGTATGCATCAAACCAATCATCTTCATATGGCTTGGGGATATGTTTGGTGGATGCATCATCGTCATCGGATTCTGACTCTGCCATAACATACGATTCTTCATGAAGCACCTGATCTTCTAGAATAGACGAGAAAGTGGGTGTGAACCTTGAATCAACGGTGGTCCAAGCAGCAGACTTCTTTTGAGTTCCCTGATCACCGGATGAAGTGGACTAATTTGAAGGTTTTGGTGGTGATGATGGTGGTTGTGGTGTAGGTGTAGAGGTTGTGCCAGAAGCTCCACCAGTACCGGATGTTCCAGCTCCACCTGTTGGAGGAGGTGGAGGAGGAGGATATTTGGGACCTTTATGTAAAGATTCCAACACTGAAGTCCTCCTTTTCCTTTTAGCCTCCCTTTCTCGAATATCCTCCAGAAACTGTAGATGATTATCGTGTTTAATCGATTCTTCAAGTGCATCATAAAGCTTCTTGTGAACTACATCCTGATGCTCATTAGCTTCATACATCTTATCCGATAAAACAGCTCTCATATCAGCAATGGGCAAGTCCTTGAATCGTTGAAGCAGTGGAGCCTTCATAGCCCATTCAACAACATCTTTTACCTCTCCCTCAATTGCATCTGCAACACCTTGATCGAAGTTAAGATTCTCTAACTTGTAGACACGTTGTTCGAGGGCGTTGACAGATTTAGGCAGTTGCCTCTCAAGAGCTTCAATTCGTTTTACTGCTTTGTCGAGCAATTGATCTGATGTAAGTATTAGAGGTGGTGAAGCCGGTGGAGTTTCCGTGATAAGAATCGTAACCACTTGGTTCAAGTGATGATCTTTAGCAGATCGGTGGTGGATGTTCGGTTGTAAGAGCAGGTGCAGACATTGGTGGGATGGTTGATGTGTCTTACTGGATGCTGACCGTGTACATGGACTCAGCTTCTTCTTTCTCATCATTAGGCTTATGAGTCTCGGTGTCTGAAGGTTTGTCATTCAAAAACTGATCACCGAATGAGAAATCGGCATCCAGATTCTTAAGTGAGGAAAGAGAACCCGTAGACAGGTTAGGTTCCTCCATATGCATGGTTTCATCAGATCTTGACTCAAGGTTCTCCTGTGAGTCTTTCTGCATCTCTTCATCATCATTCTGATCAGATTGGGTATCACTTGATGCAGGAGTTTCTTCTTGTGTTTCGGATACCTCCTTTTCCATTCCAGCTTGTTCTTGAGCTGAAGATGTCTCATTGCTTCTTTTCTTCAGCTCAAATTGTGTGATAGTCCTTGATGGTGAAGAGGAGATGGTTAGAAGCATGTGAGCGGCTTGTTGTCTTGAGTGATTGAGGTTGTTTGTCTTGGCATTGGCTCAGGTTCTCTTAACACAACACCTCCAACTGGTGGTCTCATGTTCAAGCTTTCAAGGATTTGTCTGATCCCTTGTTGCAAATTAGCATCGTCTTCATCGATCAATTGACTGTCACCCTTCGGTGTCTCGGTTCCTCCAACAATTTCCTTTTCCGCATCATTCATTCTCTGTTTCTGCTTCTTTGAAGAAGTGTCAGTAGGATGTGATCTGTCACGTCTCTTCTTGGGAAGGGCAGCATATGAGGTCTTTGTACTTGAAGTGGATTTTGTAGCTTTGGGTTGAGATGGAATGGGAGAGTCATCAACATTGGATCTGGATGCTCTTTTCTTGTATAATTTGAAGTGGTCAGTCTTCTTAATATCGTCAGTGAGAAGAACATCAGGAATTGCCAATCCAAAGATCTCTTTATTGACACCTCTAGCAATATACTTGAGGTTGCCCAGAACAAATTCATCCTTAGCATTATGGAGGGGATTCACTCCTAGGATTGAAGTTATGAGTCATTGCAAGTCTTGGATGACAAGTTTCGAGAATCGATGCTAGGAATCACAAGTTTGTGTACTTTCTTTCTTCCTTGAGCTTGATTCTGAACATTTGTTCTATTGGTGATGAATGTGTGCATTGACAACGAGAATTCTTCTCAAATGCGTTTCGAGACATTAATGTTCACCCCATTGACGAGACCCCATAGGATTTGCAGAATAGGAATCCTTACTTTATCGAACCCTGAGGTTTTGCCGACAAGCATAAGTTGAGAATAGTTGTCATGGCTCTCCAAGGTTGATACATGTGTCTTGTGATGATATCTGAAGCCCTTGTTATGCCAACTTGATAACCCAAACCAATTAGAAAGACTATTAGCTCTTCCGCACTAGGTGGAGGGACAGATTGTATGGTAGGGTCACATGGTGTGATTCCTAGGGCCTTACTGAGAATGTCAGATGTGATTTCAAATTGCTTATCATCAAGCTTGCAGGAATAAGTGGCAGTGATCTTGTCCCAAGTGATGGTGTTCCAAAATTGTTGTAGGTAAATGGAAGGGATCGTGCATTGTTTGGTTAGGGCACTAAAGAAATTTGTGTTCTTAAGAATATCAATTGCCACTTTGAAGATTGGATTTTGTTGAATCCTTTCCATGTCCACATAAAAGTTACTTTTCCCAATCTATACCCATTTGTCTAATGGAAGAATTTCATTGTCTGTAAGAACTGTGGGTGGAGCAGAGATAGCAAGGTTCTCAGATGAGGTTGTGTTTGCCATTGATGATCTAAAGATACACACATACAACAACAATGATTGAGAGCATGTTAGTTTAGATGTGGTTAGTTAAAGCAATTTTAAGGCAATTTCATGACAAAACACAATGAGTGGCACCCATGATAGATTACAGATAAGTAGATTGACTTGCTTAGGAAGTAGATAAAGTAGCTTTTGTAATTTTCAAAGTAACAAATCATGTTGACAAAGTTTTTCAAGACACAATTTGATATGAGTCAAAAATGTGAAGAGCAAAGTTGCTATAATAGGATTTCATGAGACAAGTTGCTATTACGGAAGTGTTATAACAGATTTCTTAAACAAGTTGTTAATTCAGGTTGCTGCAAGAGGAACCAGATACAAATTGCTTAAACAATAATGTTATAGCAAGTCGCTAAGAGCAATTTGTCAATACAAATCGCTACAAGTAATCCTGAACCATGTCGCTAGCATGAAATACTTACAGCAAGTCGCTAGCATGAAATACTTACAGCAAGTCGCTTTACACATTTTGACAAGATCAAGTTGCTACATGAAAATTATTAACAAGTCGCCATGGCAAGTCGCTAACTTGTCAAAACAAGTCGCTATAAGAAAAATACATAGCAAGTAGCCTTAATGAAAACATTTAAGTAAGTCGCTAACTTGTAAAGACACGTCGCCATCAAAAGAAACAAGGCCAAGTCGCTACAAATGAAATCACTAAGTCGCTAACTTGTAAGGACAAGTTGCTATCAAAAGAAACAAGGCCAAGTCGCTACACATCAAATCACTAAGTCGCTAGCAAGAATGCTATACTGAATCTATGAACCAACTCGCTATGAAGAACACCAGTAAGTCGCTACCAAGAACAAGTCAAATCAAATGCATAACACCTCACACCATTCAACAAACGTGACCATTAACACAACCCACAACCACAAGCAACAAGAGAAACACAATCTAAATGACCCTCATACAAATATTACAACGAATCGCTCAAACACCCATTAATACATTCAAAAGCAAAAATAACTCTATCCTAGTGACCCCAAACTACACCTAATCCATTAACCCATATATCAAGTGTTTAAATAACTGAATCCGTTTAACAAACCTAACGAGGGGAGCAAATGTTGAGGATCAAGTGCACGATGGGAATCTGTTAAGGGAACAGAGTTAGGAGAGCATATAATTCACATGTTTAGAAACGGAAAAATGATTGATATAACACATACCACAATCAAATCGCTAGGAGGAATTTGTAACGAGAGAAAAAACAAGGAAAACTTTTTGATTATTTTGAAAGTATGAAAAATGAATCAAGTCGCTAGGGGATAAGAAAAGTTTTTCAAGTTTGCAAAGTTCACACATTCAGTCCTTGTACTTGTGTATAAGAATCAACTCGCTAGCAAGTATAAAAGTCAAGTCGCTACATCTTTGGTTTCCAAGTCGCTAACCCTGAATAAAGTAAGTCGCTATCTATGAAATTTTGTACAATTGACACTTTCAGTTCATGAACTTATCAGATTGCATGCAAATATAGTTGATAAACACATGTTGAATAATATGAGAAGTACCAAGATTGACATAACATAGATAAGCAATCTAACACGAGAGAACATAACGAAACATGACTAAAACATGCATCAAGACACAATACATATCAAACAATGGTGCGAGAGAAAGCAGAGATAACGAGATAACTTGCAATATTCTCCCCCTCAATCAATGTCACCAGTGAACATTGATTGAATTCTAACCCCTTGTTTTAAAACAAGAGTATATCTTTTGTTCGAACTTCATCTATGATCCCGTGTCATTATTGAATGACATTTCTAGGACCGTAGATGTTATCGATAACATGAGATATATCTTTTATCAGATTGTGTGTAAAGAAAAAGAATGATTTAATTAATTAAAAAAATTTTGATTTTTGATTGATTTTTAATTAAAAAAATGTTTTTTTTTGTTTTTTTTATTTATTTTTTTTAAACTAATTTGTACACAGATTCATGAGAACGAGTCCTGATTCAAGTTGAATAGGAGTCAAAGTACGAGGTACATCAATTCTGACAAGCTACAATTCCTGAGTGAGCAATCTTCATTTCTGATGGAAACCAAGTCATGATGTTCATGATTGAATTGAGCATTGTACCTGAAAAAGACTGAGAACACTTTGCACTAGAGGCACATGTAGTATTGAAAATAGATGAGTTAGTGACCTGAGTGACCTCACTATTGGATGTTGCACAGTTTGATCTAGGAGTGTCATTAATAGAAATCCCTTTAGGTTCAATATTCTTGAAGAGTTTTCCTGTGGGCATCCACTTAAGGTAAGATCTAGGTATGTAAGTTCGTTTGGATCCCGAAACCTAAAATAATCTACCGGTGGGAATCCATTTGAAACAAATGCTAGTAGATTTGGATGTAGGCACTTCCTTATTTTGAATATTGGTCCTTTTGTAATTAGTTTGTTTCTTAGGGATTGATCACCATTTGATGCTTCTTATGAGAACTAGATGAACTCCTAGTATTCATGATCTTAGGACTTTGAACATTAAACTGGGTTTGTTATTCATCATATCGGAATGAAATAGTGAAGTATTGGTTTTGACAAAACAATATTCGCATCAACTTGGGAGGCAAGCTTAGATTTCGATGGTTTAAATCTTTCAGTTCTAAAAGCATTGGGCTGCCTAACTAAAGTACGTTTTGAGTTGTTTAGTACAATTGGCTTTCCCAAGGTTGATGGTTTTGCAAACTTATTGTTCACCTTGTTTCCAATAGATTTCCTAAGCTCATTTTTTAAGGCAACAATAGTGAAGCTCTTATCCTGAATTTTGGCTTTGAGGGCATCAATGTCAGCCAAGAAGGAATTAGTTTGATCTATCAACTTGGAATTGTTCTCTAATAAGTTCTTTCTTAAGGACTCATTTTCCCTTAATAGGTTGGACACACACAGAGCCAATTCATCATTCCTAGATTTAAGCGTATCACTCACCTCATGGTTAGGATTGTTCATCCCTATATTACTTTTCTTACGCAGATCTGAGAGTTCTAATTTCAGATTGCATATGGTTGAATCTTTGTCCTGAATATGGGTTTTTAAGTGGTTAATTTCAAAAAATTCTCGAAATTCTGGGAATTTCGGATTTATGCAGGTGTTTGTAGTAAGAAAACTTTCTTCTCTTTGTTGTGTTGCAATTTCCAAGGAAATGCAATGTTTTTCAAGAATTGAGTATTTGTTTGAAAGTTCATCATAAACCCCTTTTTCAACCATGTCATTTGTTTTAAAGATTTTAGATTCAGGATTAACCAAGAAACATTTTTCAATATCATGATCAGAGTTAGGATAAAATTGATCAGGTACATTAGTAGATGCATTTTGTTGATCAGTTAAGGGTACCTCATCACATAACTCCGGTTCATTTGCTGGGATGGCATCAGTATTCTCCTCATGCATAACATGAGGTACCGAAATGCAACTGTTTCAAGCTTTTCGACTCGAGCCTTTGTATTCATCTGATCGGTTTCATCATCCTTTGTTGTATCTGATATACTGCATTCAACATCATCTGTTCTTTCAACTGATCCATTACCCGATTTATCACAACTTTCACTTAATTTTATCTGACACCCATTCAACACATTCAACTGAACATTCTCTTGAGCAGCTTCCCTAATGTACATTTCCACATTATCCATAAGTTGGATAAATGTGTTGATGTACTCATGAATTTCCATTCCAGTATGTTTCTTGAATGAAATTCCAACACGTGTTGATCAAAGTCTCATGGAATATTCCCCATTGATAAATGGTGAAATTGGTTGTAGATTACTTGAAGTGCAACATTCGAGTCATCCATTAATACCTTCTTTTGGTAATTTGAAGCTTGATTGTTCTAAGTTCAACAACACGTTCTTGTCAATGTGGATAAGTCCCGACGGAAGAGAGCACCGCATGTTCGATCCCTAGTTGTGGATAACAATTTGTGTGAGGTCTTGATGAAGTAGTTGAAATGGCTCAATGTTGCATTCCATTTGCCTTGCATCATGTGTCATTAACAAGTGTGACTCTTTAAATTTTGACTCAGATTGTGAAGTGTTTTGATCATAAATTGTTGAATCAATCAAGGTAGAACATTCGAATAGCAACCGCCATTGTTCTATGAGGTATCATAAAGTTCAAGCACTTTGGAGATTAAAGGGTCGTTGATGTAAGACATTGTGTTGATGGATAATAGATATGAGTAACTTGCATCAATTCACCAAATTGCTATAAAGACAAGTCGCTAATAGAACAACTCGCCAAGAACAATAAAACCAAGTCGCTAGAAAATTTAGAACCAAGTCGCTAATCCCAAGTCGCTAGGTAGCAACTCGCTAAACCTCAAGTTACAGTGAATCAAGTCGCTAAGCCCAAGTCGCTAAGACCCAAGTCGCTGAACACAAATCGCTATGGTACCAAATCGCTAAACAGTCAAGTTGCTAAGGAACAACTCGCTAAGTATCCAAATCGCTAAGAGACAACTCGCTAAGAACTAAAAGTACAAGTCGCTAGAAATAATGAAAGCAAGTCGCTACCCCTCCAAGTCGCTAGCCGTAGTGGAGAATCCACTAACTTGTACTATTTTTCGGCTTGTCTCAATAGACAAGTCGCTACGATCAAGTCGCTACGACTAACACTGCAACTCGCTAAAAATTACTGAAGCAAGTCGCTACGAAGAAATTTAACTCCGAGACTCAAGTCGCTACCATGAAAAACTTCAAGTCCACACTTTTCAATCCAAAACAAGCCCAACCACAGTGATTCGAGCTTTCCAAATCAAAACCCAAGAACTTACAATGATTCTAAACACAAAAGTATACTCAAAATTCAAACTCTAACACAAGAAATGATCCAAATGATGCAAAAACCACTAAACTTTCTCAAACTCAAATACCATCTAAAACCACTAGAAATCCAAGGATATGTAAGAGAGGTGATCAAACCATGGCTCTTGATACCATTTGTAACATATTGGATTTCTCAAACACACAAGCAATCACAAATATAGGCGTATAGGTATATGGTTTTAGAGAGAGAAAGTGAGATATTCTAGTAAGAGAAACTCATGGAAGGTTAGATTCCAAATGAACATCCAACCTCTCCTTGTGGGAGAGGGCTATTTATACAAAGTAATACGCCTCCTACGGGTCATGGATCGTGCATACAATGGGTAAAGACCCGTCCTTCCTCCACGGTGTTGCACTAGACTAAACTAAGCTAATAACCGACTAACAAATAACATAATAAACGATATGTCTACGAGCTAACTTAAGCTAGATTATACTTGGGGTGACCGATGCTTCACAATAGAATTTCCAATTCCTAACACTCTATTGATAAAAGTTCGAAATATTGTAAGCATTATATGAATGAAAAAAATTGGCATAACTCCTCGATCACAATCGAAGATTGGAAGATAGTGAAGACACCATCGATTCAAGAAAGGAAAATATTCAAATGGTGTATTCCCTTAACGTATCATGATCCTATTTCCATACCATGAAGATAAACCTCGAATGAATGGTGGGGCGATGGCAACACGGTTATATGCTAAGACTATTTGCTTTCTTTTTCTTTTCACCCATTAAAATATCCCATGCCTTATGATACGCGTAGAACGCGCGTTCGGGGTCAAAGGAACTTCCTTTTCGTCGAGCAAGTTTTTCAACACCCTAGGCAGTGAACCTAATCGTTGTAGTGTAGTATTAGGGTAAGCCTCGGGAATTGATATCATTCTCTAGGGGAATATGAATGCTAGTGAGAAATTACTACGCTAAGGTTGGGGTTGAGGAAGATTATTTTTTATTCTTTTTTATATTTTTTAGAAAATTGAAAGGTACGAATCTCGGGGTATTGGATTAGGGGGGTGGTATTTCTACCGATTACTTCTACTTATCTAATTAACTAAGCTAAGGTAAGGTGAGTTGATAAGGTTTTAAAATGTACCTTTTTGAGGGGTCGTTTAAGCCCTTATTTGATCACTTTTGTATCTGTTATTACTTAATATCGTTCCTTTTCACTTTTTAGATATCTTGAAGGCAAATTGCTGGAATGACACTTATTCGGATGAAAAGGCACGAATATCTGAAGAAAATGGCCAAAGTCAAGAATCAAGACACTCAAGTCGCTAAACCGAAGGGGACGGCGTCGGTTATACTTGTGGCCGTCGAACAAGTTTTGTGACGACTCAATAGCCAAATTGCTTATTTACAAGTGACGGCACGGGTTTTAAAAGAGTAGGCGTCGCATCTCGGACGACCTAGATTTGATCCGAGCGTCCACAGACTCAAAGCGCGGCGTCCACGGACATAAGGTGACGCCGTCACAATGATAACGTTGTCACACCCCAATTTACTGCTTTGCGTGGAATGGAATTCACGGGGCTTGATCGTCATAGCACCACATCACAGTTATATTGAGCGACCTAAAGTGTCGTTTAAAAACACATCGTTGGATATTTCATAAAAACATTCGAGTACAACATCGGTCCCAAAAGGTTTACAAAGTTTGCGGAAATACAATTATGTTACAAATCCAAACGATGTTTTTGAAATAAGTGCCATAATGTACAATAATGTAAGTCGACGCCATGACTCAAAATGTAGGTCCCTAAACCATGTCATGATGATAATGCCTCGATTACACGAAAATACATTGCTAAAAGGTCAACAATAATGTTGGTGAGAAATCATAGGTTTATGTAAATGTATTATACGACTACGCAGTATATATATCGAGCATGACAATTATGTCACGTAAAATGTTACGAGCATGACAATTATGTCACGTAAAAATGTTACAATTGCTTTAAGCCCATGACCCCGAAACTAGACGTACATAATGTATGCCCTGCAGTGTTTGCGAGACAACTCCGTAATGTTATCAAATGAAATGCATCCGTATGACAAGTTGGGATTCACCAACTCGGATGGGCGTCACCCTCGATAGATCTATCCACTCATCCTCGCTTCAAAGATTAACGGTTCATGTTCAAGTAATGGGGACTTTCAATTGGCAAATCACGGTAACTTAAGCAATGTAATTGAATTTAATGTACTTGGTATCGTAATAAAAATGTTGTGCAATGTATTCTCCCCGTAGGTTTGAAAATAATTAAAAGCATGCGACGGGCTATGAAAACTCACTTGGTAAACCGGAATAATGGCAAAAGTGAGTACAGGGTATAATGTGATGCTTTAACCGGGACCTATTATCAATGATATGATATGTCATGAGTTGCAATGTTATGTTATGCATGCATTTCGTATGTTATTTATACCATTTGCGAGTTTTGAAAATATTACTTATCGTCGAAAAATACTCTTTTGACGTCTTGACTCTTCAAAAATCACTTTACAAGTTTTTACGTCAAAATGTCATCCTACAATGTTTTTATAATGATTTACGGTGAAATTATCACTTTTCGACGCAAAACAATGTTGTCGGAAATTTCATGAAATTAACAAAATGGCTCGAAAAACTAATCGTAAAATAGTGTCGTTGATCGTTAGAAACGAACTCGACGGTTTTGGAAAGTTTGTATCGATATCTAGAAGTTTCGATTCGGAGTTTTCGTCCAAAAGGTCTCGAACATAAAGATAATAAGGGTTAAAGATGGTGGTTTTAGCTAATTGTTGTGCGAGAAAAATGAGTTTCGCCAAGTTTGAACATCCGTAAATAATTTACTACAACTCCGCTATACAAAGCGACATCGTTTTGAAAAATATGCCGGTGAACTAGATTTTACTAGAAAACATTTCGTTACAAAAGTTTCACATCATGGCTAAAACGACCTCAAACATGGTCGTTACTGACTACCGTAACACTTGTAACGTAAAAATAATATAGTTTTCGAAAATAATAGTTACGGCAACTTTTGAAAACGTGCATATCTTTGTCGTTTCAATTCCGTTTTCTCGTATATCGTCCTTAGCCGTATCGAAGTAAACTAATATATTTTGACAAGTCGAAATAATTTGTGAAGCTTAAGGCTCGTTTTGACCGAATAGAGTAAAACATGTTGCTGAAATTTCGAAATTAATATATTTATTCGCCAAACTTTAAAAATTCATAACTTCTTCGTATAACTCCGTTTAATCCGTTCAAGCGCCACGGATTCGTTTTAAAGTATATTTTCTAAATATCAAGGCCAAAAGGTCGTGCCTCACGTCGGTTTTTCCAGAAAATCGAAACAAAGACAGAACCTATTTTATACGTATTGAAAATAGTTTTCTCGGACAAAACCTATTCTAATCCCTTCAAATCAACTCCAAAACTAATCTAATCCTACCATACACCTTCTTAGGGTGTCATGGGTTCCTAATCACCATCAAGACCAAAGAATACCAAGGGATAATTATAGGATGACTAAATATATATATACTCTAAAAATCAAGTAAAATGGTATAAATCACATATGTCTTGCATGTTGCTCCAAAATGAAAAGATACATATGAAATGATAAGAAAACATGAAAATGAAAGAAACAAGCTTACAAGTGAATATGATGAGGTGCAAGTAACAAGGTAAACCTAAACACTCTTGGTTTTATTTCAAAACCTTATAAAGAGTATAAACTAGATTGTATTAACACTTGAGAAAAAATTTGTGATGATCCTTTGAAACTCTTGATGAGAACCGGTTTTATGGAGAAGAAACAAAGGAGAGAAAGATTTTTACTACTATGTGAATAATGAATGAAAGAAATGAGATAGTGAAGACTTTTATGTATATGTAATGTGTAAAATCTTCTAACAATCAAAGAGCCATGCTCAATTTAATGCTAACCCTCCATAGGGCGGATTTTGGGGACTTTTGTTTCTCAATTATATATATATATTTTTTCATTTTACTTGTATGTACTTGTGTAAAATTAATAAAGAGTATAAGTAAAAGGTGTAGAAAAATGTATAATTATTAATAACTTGTAAGGTAAATGGTAATTTTAGGTACAAATAAAATTTTAATAGATCAAAATAGAATGTAATGAGATAATAAAAATTGTAAAAATACATTCCTTGTGAAATTTGAGTGATAAAATAATTATCGTAAAATTTTTAAGAAAACGTCGTAATAATTTAACTTTAACGATTTATGTACCAAATAAATTTGAAACACTAGGAAAACTAAAATATAGTTTTATAAACTAAATGTAAGTTTAAAAATACATCGGGATCATTTTTGAAAGTAACGGATTAAATATACAAAATAATAACTCACGCGATAACGTTTATTAAATATAAAAATTACGCGTTAAATGAGAAATAAAATGTCATGAATGAATTTATATTGTCACAATTCTCAAATTTGGTCATTTCTCAAACTCTATATTCATCATTTCATATCGATTCATTCATGATTTTCATTTCACCTTAAACGCGTAAATTTCATATTAAATAAACATTATCGCGTAAATTATTATTTTGAACATTTAATCCGATACTCAAAAATGATCCCGACATATTTTAAAACTTACATTTAGTTTATAAAACTATATTTTGACTTTACCTAGTGTTTTAAATTTATTTGGTATATAAATCGTTAAAGTTATATTATTACGACGTTTTCTTAAAACTATACGATAATTTTTATATCACTCAAATTTCACAAAATGTATTTTACAATTTTTATAAAATCATTATACTCTATTTTGATCTATTAAAATTTACTTGTACCAAAAGTTACCATTTACCTTACAAGTTACCTTTTACCTACACCTTTCACTTAAATCTTTTAACAAACAATACAAGTATTTATACAAGTATATAAAAGGAAAAAAAAAATATATCTTGGAGGAACATGATTCCCCAATAACCGGCCCTATGGGGTATTTCATTTATTATTTGGTAAGTTTCTTACATAAACTAGACTTATATTCCACTTACCTTCACTTACTTCATTCACACAAATAATTCAAGCTAGTCAAGAGTTTCTATCCTCCCTTTTTCCTTCTCTCTAGATCGGCCAAACTCAAGAAGAAGAAGAAAACATCAACAATTTACCAAGCTCAAGTTTTCACAATCTAGTTTACACTCTTGTTTAGGTTTTGAAATAAAAACCTAGGGTGTTTAGGTTTAATCCTTTGTTCTAATCACCTCTTCATTATCACTAGTAAGCATGTTTTTAACATTTTCAAGTTTTCTTTTCATTTTCATATGTTTCTTTTCATTTTGGAGCTTATATGCATGTTATGTGATTTATACCATTTATTTCATGATTTATTGAGTTATATAAATATATTGGTCATCCTATAAATATTCCCATGGTATTCTTTGGTCTTGATGGTGATTAGGAACCCATGACACCCTAAGAAGGTGTATGGTAGGATTAGAGTAGCTTTGGAGTTGATTTGAAGGGATTAGAATAGGTTTTGTCCGAGAAAACTATTTTCGATAACTATATATTTGGTTCTGTCCTTATTTCGAAATTCTGGAAAACCTACTGTTGATGCGACATTTTGGCCTTGATATTTAGAAAATACACTTTAAAACGAATCCGTGGCCTTTTGAACGGATAAAACGGAGTTATAACGGCCGTGAATTTTTAAAGTTTGACGACAACGTAACTTTTCAGAAAATTGAGAATGCGTTTTACATTGTTCGGTCAAAAGCGAGCCTTAAGCTTCACAAATTATTTCGACTTCTCAAAATATATTAGTTTACTTGATCGAAGCTAAGGACATATTATCGTGAAAGCGGTTTGAAACGACAAATATATTCACGCTTTTATAAAGTTGCCGTAAATATTATTTTCGAAAAACTATATTAATTTACGTCACAAGTATTTCATTAGTATAGCGATCATGTTTGCGGTTGTTTTAACCATGATGTGAAACTTTTGGAACAAAATGTCTTCTAGTAAAATCAAGTTCACCGCCATATTTTTCAAAACAAAAAGCCGTTTGTCAAGCGGAGTTATGGTAAATTAATTACGGATGTTCAAACATTGGCGAAACTTATTTTACGCACACAATTAGCAAAAATCACCAACATTAACCTTTAATATCTTTATGATCGAGACCTTTGGACGAAAACTCTTGAACTGAAACTTCTAGATATCGATACAAACTTTCCAAAACCGTCGAGTTCGTTTTCTAACGATCGACGACACCGCTTTACGACTACTTTTCCGGAGCCATTTTGTTAATTTTATGATTTTCCAACGACATTGTTTTGCGACGAAAATGGTAATTTCACCAAAAGTCATTATAAAACCATTGTGGGATGACATTTTGACGTAAAACATGTAAAGTCATTTTGATTGGTCTAGACGTCAAAAGAGTATTTTTCGACGACGACAGTATGTTTTCAAAACCCGTAAATGGTATAAATAACATACTAAATGCATGCACAACATTGTATCACACATTCATGACAACATATCATAACTCGATCATAACATTCATTTTAGGTCGCGGATAGTTTCCGAGCCTCATTTTAGTACACTTCATTTTGTTAGCATATCAATCATACCGGTGAGTTCGTAGCCCCACTTTCTATTACTTATTTGTTTTACAAACTATTTGGGGGAGATACATGCTTAAATACTTATTTCACTCTTACGATCAAACCATTTATACAATGGTGTTACAATATACTTCTTATACACTTTGAACATTATGTGTGGTTTATTGCGGTATGTGCCTTAATGTACTAAACTTGTTTTCAATTATGCATCAACATACATACTTTAGCAACCGGTTAACTCCTGCGGGAGCCGGCCAAAACATTTAAACTCTTTTGCCAAACAACATTTCTTATACTCTAGACTTGGTGTGTGTATTGACTAGACTTAAACAAACATCCCGGCATTTATATGTTGGAAGGCCATTAATTTGGATACATCCCAACGTGGCGTTGGAGGAACATCCGGCATTTATATGTTGGAAGGCCATTAATTTGGATACGACCCAACGTGCGTCGTTGGAGGAACATCCCAATATTTATATGTTGGAAGGCCATTAATTTGGATACATCCCAGCGTGGCGTTGAGGAACATCCCAACACGAGTTGTTGGAAGACCACTGTGGTGACATTTATACTATTAACTACCTTGATGCGCATAATCATGATTGTCATACTATTTTTAGCGGTTGGTTGTAAACACACAGGTTGCAAGTTTTGTATGGGCGGGACTTGGGCCGGGTGGATTCTGATGCCTTTGCTGCGAACTATTTTAAATGACCAAAACTTTGCCTTTGTTTTATGAGCGCTCTTTTAAAGCTTTACTTGTTAATCAAACTCTATGAACTCACTCAACCTTTGTGTTGACACTTTTAGCATGTTTTATCTCGGTACCTAAGGCATTCACTTCATGGCATGCATTTGGACATATCATAGAGTCGTGGTGACGACGCGTCTCACTGGGATTTATAAACTTTAAAACATCGTTTGGCTTGTAACAAACTTATTTCCGCACAAGTTGATTTTCATTTGAGACCAATACTTTGTAAACTCGATTGTTTTAATAAATTAAGCGATGTGTTTTCCAAGCGACACTTTAGGTCGTTCGATATAATCAGAACTTTGATGCTATGACGGTCCTCCCCAAGGTATTCAATTCATTGCCAAAGCGGTAATTTGGGGGTGTGACAGATTGGTATCGAGCATCGGTTATAGAGAACTAGGTTGCATCATTGACCTAGACTATAACCACATCATCATAGCATCTCATCATATCATTACAAGTGCATATTCTTTATACATGCGAACTTATGACTCAACACCAAACATCATATGATTCGATTAGTCCAAGCATTGCATAGTTACTCTAAATTATACATAGCACGATCACCTATGTCTAATTCGGGAAGAATCATGCAATGAAGGGAGTAGTAGTCTTATATGAGTAAGCAATTCCGTGTCGAGCCAAATTTTCAAAAGATTTTCTTGAAACCACTTGTTTCCGGTTTGATCCGCGTGAGTTCTTGTTTGATGAGTTGCAAAGATCAAGCTAGAAACAAGTTGTTACCTAAACCGATTTAGCCTAATCGTATGACGGTTCTTGTTTGATGAGTTGTGGGATTAAGTAAAAATCGGTTGCAAAAGTTTTTAAAATTTTGCTCGAGAATGGGAAAGCTTGCCTCATCGAGCCTAATCATAAAGGAGCATGTCTTTAGAATGGGATATAGTCATGAAATATGCATGAGCATTGACATAATCATTTAAACCATACATGAGCATAAACTTTTAGAACCCTTGTCGCGTTTTGGGCCATAGTATCATTAATCGAATCGCGAGGACGCGATTCCTCTAACATGGGAAGAATGTCACAATTCTCAAATTTCGGTCATTTCTCAAACTCTATATTCATCATTTCATATCGATTCATTCATGATTTTTCATTTCACCTTAAACGCGTAAATTTCATATTAAATAAACATTATCGCGTAAATTATTATTTTGAACATTTAATCCGATACTTTCAAAAATGATCCCGACATATTTTAAAACTTACATTTAGTTTATAAAAACTATATTTTGACTTTACCTAGTGTTTTAAATTTATTTGGTATATAAATCGTTAAAGTTATATTATTACGACGTTTTTTCTTAAAAACTATACGATAATTTTTATATCACTCAAATTTCACAAGGAATGTATTTTTACAATTTTTATAAAATCATTATACTCTATTTTGATCTATTAAAAATTTACTTGTACCAAAAAGTTACCATTTACCTTACAAGTTACCTTTTTACCTACACCTTTCACTTAAATCTTTTAACAAACAATACAAGTATTTATACAAGTATATAAAAAGAAAAAAAAAATATATCTTGGAGGAACATGATTCCCCAATAACCGGCCCTATGGGGTATTTCATTTATTATTTGGTAAGTTTCTTACATAAACTAGACTTATATTCCACTTACCTTCACTTACTTCATTCACACAAATAATTCAAGCTAGTCAAGAGTTTCTATCCTCCTTTTTCCTTCTCTCTAGATCGTGAAACTCAAGAAGAAGAAGAAAACATCAACAATTTACCAAGCTCAAGTTTTCACAATCTAGTTTACACTCTTGTTTAGGTTTTGAAATAAAAACCTAGGGTGTTTAGGTTTAATCCTTTGTTCTAATCACCTCTTCATTATCACTAGTAAGCATGTTTTTAACATTTTCAAGTTTTCTTTTCATTTTCATATGTTTCTTTTCATTTTTGGAGCTTATATGCATGTTATGTGATTTATACCATTTATTTCATGATTTATTGAGTTATATAAATATATTGGTCATCCTATAAATATTCCCATGGTATTCTTTGGTCTTGATGGTGATTAGGAACCCATGACACCCTAAGAAGGTGTATGGTAGGATTAGAGTAGCTTTGGAGTTGATTTGAAGGATTAGAATAGGTTTTGTCCGAGAAAAACTATTTTCGATAACTATATATTTGGTTCTGTCCTTATTTCGAAATTCTGGAAAACCTACTGTTGGTACGACATTTTGGCCTTGATATTTAGAAAATACACTTTAAAAGCGAATCCGTGGCCTTTTGAGCGGATAAAACGGAGTTATAACGAAGCCGTGGTGAATTTTTAAAGTTTGACGACGAAACGTAACTTTTCAGAAAATTCAGAATGCAGTTTTTACATTGTTCGGTCAAAAACGAGCCTTAAGCTTCACAAATTATTTCGACTTCTCAAAAATATATTAGTTTACTTGATCGAAGCTAAGGACATATTATCGTAGAAAGCGGTTTGAAACGACAAATATATTCACGTTTTATAAAGTTGCCGTAAATATTATTTTACGAAAAACTATATTAATTTACGTCCACAAGTATTTCATTAGTAGAACGATCATGTTTTGGTACTGTTTTTAACCATGATGTGAAACTTTTGGAACAAAATGTCTTCTAGTAAAATCAAGTTCACCGCCATATTTTCAAAACAAAAAGCCGTTTGTCAAGCGGAGTTATGGTAAATTAATTACGGATGTTCAAACATTGGCGAAACTTATTTTCTCGCACACAATTAGCAAAAATCACCAACATTAACCTTTAATATCTTTATGATCGAGACCTTTTGGACGAAAACTCTTGAACTGAAACTTCTAGATATCGATACAAACTTTCCAAAACCGTCGAGTTCGTTCTCTAACGATCGACGTACACCGTTTCGACTACTTTTCCCGAGCCATTTTGTTAATTTTATGATTTTTCCAACGACATTGTTTTGCGACGAAAAATGGTAATTTCACCAAAAGTCATTATAAAACCATTGTAGGATGACATTTTGACGTAAAAACATGTAAAGTCATTTTTGATTGGTCTAGACGTCAAAAGAGTATTTTTCGACGACGAGTAATGTTTTCAAAACCCGTAAATGGTATAAATAACATACGAAATGCATGCACAACATTGTATCACACATTCATGACAACATATCATAACTCAGTCATAACATTCATTTTAGGTCGCGGATAGTTTCCGAGCCTCATTTTAGTACACTTCATTTTGTTAGCATATCAATCATACCAGGTGAGTTCGTAGCCCCACTTTCTATTACTTATTTGTTTTACAAACTATTTGGGGGAGATACATGCTTAAATACTTATTTCACTCTTACGATCAAACCATTTATACAATGGTGTTACAATATACTTCTTATACACTTTGAACATTATGTGTGGTTTATTGCGGTATGTGCCTTAATGTACTAAACTTGTTTTCAATTATGCATCAACATACATACTTTAGCAACGGTTAACTCCTGCGGAGCCGCCAAAACATTTAAACTCTTTTGCCAAACAACATTACTTATACTCTAGACTTGGTGTGTGTATTGACTAGACTTAAACAAACATCCCGGCATTTATATGTTGGAAGGCCATTAATTTGGATACATCCCAGCGTGGCGTTGGAGGAACATCCCAAAGATTTATATGTTGGAAGGCCATTAATTTGGATACACCAACGTGCGTCGTTGGAGGAACATCCCAATATTTATATGTTGGAAGGCCATTAATTTGGATACATCCCAACGTGAGCGTTGGAGGAACATCCCAACACGAGTTGTTGGAAGACCCTGTGGTGACATTTATACTATTAACTACCTTGATGCGCATAATCATGATTGTCATACTATTTTTAGCGATTGGTTGTAAACACACAGTTGCAAGTTTTGTATGGGCGGGACTTGGGCCGAGTGGATTCTGATGCCTTTGCTTTGCGAACTATTTTAAATGACCAAAAACTTTGCCTTTGTTTTATGAACGCTCTTTTAAAGCTTTACTTGTTAATCAAACTCTATGAACTCACTCAACCTTTGTGTTGACACTTTTTAGCATGTTTTATCTCAGGTACCTAAGGCATTCACTTCATGGCATGCATTTGGACATATCATAGAGTCGTGGTGACGACGCGTCTCACTTGGGATTTATAAACTTTAAAACATCGTTTGGCTTGTAACAAACTTATTTCCGCACAAGTTGATTTTCATTTGAGACCAATACTTTGTAAACTCTGATTGTTTTAATAAATTAAACGATGTGTTTTCCAAACGACACTTTAGGTCGTTCGATATAACTGTAACTTTGATGCTATGACAGTCCTCCCCCAAGGTATTCAATTCCGCTGCAAAACTGGTAATTTGGGGGTGTGACATATATGATGCAAATGATGTCAATGAAATGTAGACTAATCTTAGTCCATATGAAATGTACGTGATGTTATGATCATGAATTCGCCGCTAAACCTTTAAGGTTACGCGAATTTGAAACAAGTAAACCAAGTTTACTATAAATGTTGAAATAGTGAGGCATAAATTGTGTCGAGAAATGACCTGAAAGTACGGGTTGTCACAAACGTGGCCAAGATGAAACCCTAATGACAGCGACCCGACGGCGTCACAAACTAAAGGGTGACGTCGTCGCAGTTGTAACCTTATATATA
Source organism: Chrysanthemum lavandulifolium (assembly GCA_022545495.1). NCBI lineage: Eukaryota > Viridiplantae > Streptophyta > Magnoliopsida > Asterales > Asteraceae > Chrysanthemum > Chrysanthemum lavandulifolium. The sequence goes on along the minus strand of JAHFWF010000031.1, from coordinate 146,228 downwards.
GAAACCGAATTTTTTAGTTTTCAGTGTGTAGTTTTGTGGAGTAAAAACCTAAACCGAACCAAGGCTGTCTTGGACAGTATTTTAGGGTTCCATACCTTATCTTACATCAAGGTAAGTGTTTTACTTCATTAATTTAATTATGTCTTCAATTGATTGTGTGTATGCTTGCATGTTCCCCATGTTCGGCTAATTTACTTGTGTGTTTGCTTAGGTAATATGAAACTTAGTTATTGAATATTGATTGGTTGTCTCTTATCTTAGTTGTGATTGACCTAGTATTGCGATAGGTCATTCGTTGTGTTGTTAATGCTTGATTAATCTTTGTTGAACCTTAGTTTATAATCACCTAGAGTAATTGTAAGCTATACATCCAAAGAATACCTTAGTGTTAAGTTTATAAATACTAGAGATTTTGTAGTCATTAACCTTTGGTAGCTTCAAAGAGTTAGGGATAAACGCATACCCTACGACCTTAGAGACACAACGCGATTAAGAATAAGGACGTGACAATTCAACCACCAATAGGAGATAACTAGGGAGTAATAAAGCCTAAGCAAATACATTTTTAATCATCATACGAGCACACAATAATAGACATAGACTACCCTCACCTTAGCTTAGATAATTAGATAAGTAGAAGTAATCGGTAGAAATACCAACCCCAAATCCAAACCCCAAATTGCACCTTTCCATTTCCTAAAAACATAAAAGATAAAAATAATCTTCCTCAACCCCAACCTTAGCGTATTAACTTCTCACTAGCATTCCTATTCCCTAGAGAACGATATCAATTCCGTAGCTTACCCTAATACTATACTATAACGATTAGGTTCATCGGCTAGGGTGTTAAAAAACTTGCTCGACGAAAGGAAGTTCCTTTGACCCCGAACGCTACTGTGTAAATGTATCAAGTTTTTGGCGCCGGGGGAATAGAATAGCTAGTTAGAGTCCACCTCGCTTAGGTTTTCTTGCTTGATTCCTATCAAGTAAGCTTTTTCCCATTTTAGCTTCCTCGTAGTCTATCCCCCTTCGTGACTTTTGTTAGTAATCCCATCACTTTTCATCATGGAAGGTGATAACCAACCACCACTCATCAACCCACCACAAATGACCCGCCAAGAGGCAGTACTCTTGGTAAATACTCGAGACCAAGCCACCTAGGCTATAGGAACACCATTGAGCTTCCCGACCAAGCCTAAACTACGGCCCTGCGATCCGACACCATCCGGTTGGTGCAAAACGGATGTGCATTTCATGGACTTTGTTCCGAAGATCCTAATCAGCATTTTAAGGATTTCCTTAAAATTGTCGATTCCATCGACCTCGATGCTACTACTCGGGAGACCATGCGTCTGTGTCTCTTCCAATTCTCTCTACGGGACCAAGCTAGTAATTGGCTTGAGCGACTTCCTGCCAGCTCCATCTCAAGTTGGGATGATCTCACCTCTCGTTTCCTTGCTCAATTTTTCCCATCGGGGAGAACTACCAAGCTTAGGAATGATATCTTGATGTTCCAACAGTGTCAAGGTGAATCTCTCTACAAAGCATGGACTCACTTCAAGGACTTACTCCATAGAGTCCCTCATCACGGTATTGATCTTTGGCTTCAAGTCCAAATCTTCTATGATCATGTCAATTTCCCCGCTAAGCGATCCATTGACCAAGTGGCCGGTGGAAAACTTAGTGATCTCACCGCGGAAGAATCGTGGGGTATAATAGAGGACCTTGCTCTCTATGACAACGAAAGTTGGAATGACCCCCGTGAGTTGCCCAAAACCGTAAAGGCAATCTCCTTGCCTTCCCTTGACTCACAACCTTCCTAGCGTAGGATGCTCGAGCTTGAAGATCAAGTTAAATTACTAATGAGCTCCTACGACAATCCAAGTCTTCACGCCAAGTGAACAAAGTCTCTTCCTCGTGTGAGTCGTGTAATGGTCCTCATAACACGCGAACTTGCACAAGATTCTCTGAACAAGCTTCCGTTGACTATGCATCATCGCAGTACTAATGGAATGGGAGGAAGATTCCATACAACACCGGACCTAGGACTTTTAATGACCTTGAGAAGAATGGAAGGGCAAGCACGGCTTTATTGGGACAAACCAAAGAATTCACTTCAATGAATTCTCATGGCCCTCATCTCACGCCTCTAGCCAACAAAACATAGAAGGGATGTTGCAACACCTAGTGGCATCCCAAGAAGCTCAAATAGCTAAGCTCTCGGACCGTTTTAACCAACAACAAGCCGAGATGGATAGGAAGATAGACAACCTCTTGAAAGCCATGACCAATAGTGATAGGAAGGTTAATGCTATCTCAACTCCCAAAGCTTCCGGTGTAGAGATTAAGGACCCAAGTAAGTTAGCTAAGCACGTTCAATTCGTCAATACCATCACATTAGTGAAACCTAATAGAACAAATGATGAAGCAAACCAGGAAACGATACTTGAGGTTAGTGAGACACCTAGGAATAAAACAACCAAGGAAGTAGATGAAGTAGACCATGACTATTTCAATAAGTTTCCTACGGAAGGAAGAACTCTCTCGCCACCCACACTTAGTACGTGACCTCGTCACATGTATGTTAGGAGAAGCCCTAGGATCAATTTTTGGAACCCTTGGAATCTTAACATACCATTTTGCATAGGACACCTTTTCGTGGCAGTGATTCTGCTAATCGAGAAACAATGGTTCCCGTCAAGATATAAGTCTCACAAGTAAAGAAGTAGTGAGTATCTTTGAAGTAAGGATTCTGACAGCAAGATTAGTATCTCTCAAGGATTCTCATCAAGTAGTACGCATGAGTTTTATTATTTATATGTTAGCCCATCTTTATTATTGTACTGCCCAAGGTTAGCATGGGCTTGTTTAGAGTTTTCCCATGTTTATTCTGTATGGGTAAAACAAATATTTAGTTGCATGCTTGCATGCTTAGTGATGTTTCCTAGAAATAGTTTAGAGTTTCTTGTCTATAAAAGGAACATCATAGTTTGTATTAAAGAAAAGACTTGACAAAAACATTCAAGAAAAACCTGTTTAGAGAGTGTAACAAAGATCCATAGAGGATCATAGTTTTATTAGAAAAACCTTGTTGGTAACTTTGATTGTGTTCTTATTATTCCGTTGTGCATGTTCAATCATTGTTATTACATACTCTAGTTGAGTCCGTATCTTGGATTTAACAATTGGTATCAGAGCGGGTGGCTCTCGATCTTGAGTTTACAAGGTTTTTCAAGAAAAGATTCAAACTTCGAAGTTGTTAGTAATTTTCGTAGTCTTTCTGTTGGTGCTTTTAGAACAATGATAACTTTTCTTGAACCGTTGGATCGAGCTACAATTTTTTCGGTGCATCTTTATATTTCAATCTAAAGTTTCACCGAGGGATTGTCAATTAGAGCTCTCAATCAAAAGTTATAAGTTGTAGAAGTCTGCTGAAAAAGTTCCGTAAGGATACAGCACTGCTTTGAAATAGTCATAACTTTTTCGTTAACCGTCGGATCGCCATAAATTTTGGACTGGAAGTTCTTGGTATACCAAGGAAGGTTTCCACCAGAGGGATCATTGATCTGAGCCTCTGACAGAAAGTTATAAGAACGAGAAAACTGCTGCAGACACACTTTGAAAAAGAAAAGAAGCAGCAGAAATAAAGGGGTTGTTACTCGGATAAGTTATTGGCGTGAAGCAGGTTGATGAAGACCAGTTTCGGTTGTTGAGCCTCATTATTTTCATTTGACAATGCATGCGCATGAGGTATTAATTTGATTCCACTTGTTTAAATTGATATTGTTTTGTTACTACTGAAGGTCAAATATTATTCCAGTTTTATCTTTAATTGGTCACGTTGTGTCTTGTGCTGGTCCCACGATTTGTTTGTGTTCATAACCCACGAGGGTTTTGATTGGTTGAGGTGGAGCTAGTGTTACACGCATGATTTCACTTTACATAAAAGCAGTACTTGTTTATATATCACATCTTGTGTTTGGTCAAAAGTTGCGGCACATGGAATTTATTCTATTGGTTCACTAATAAAGTTCTATTGGTGTTTCACATGCACATATAAGTGGGTCTTCTTTGACTAGTCTCGAGAGATACAATGATTCTATGATCACGTGGGTTTAAATTTATTTTAGTAGGCTAAAGCATTTAATTGATTGTCTATTCATTACTGCTGAAGGTTTACGTAAGATTAGATATTCATTTGGTTGGCTAGCTCTATTTGATCTCACGTGGGTCCAAGATTGAACGAGATATTGTTTCAATTGGTCACTCGAATTGTGCGATCACGTGGGGCTATTTACTTGTGCAGTTGATATTTGTTTTCTTTTGCTTGTCACATGGTATTATTTTGGTCCAAGGAATACAGGTCAACGAAATTTTGGTCCCCAATATTTTATTGTTTCTTTGAAGTTCATAAGGTTGTTGTTGGAATTTCTTGCTACATTCAACAGGCAATCTTTTCTCCTCAACATGGCGTAATTTGATAATAATAGGGATGATGTTATATTTCCTTATTTGATGCATGATGAGTACGAAGTCCGGCTAAGAAGATGGAACACTTGGATCATGAATAATGATATGAATATCCGGAAGGTGATCCAAAATGGCAACAGCTTTAAAAAGGATTGGAAGTGATCGTGATGGTAACATCATTATTCGTCCTCCAACGATCGCGGATGAACACATTCTTGTAAAGAGAGTCAAGGCGGAAATATCTTGCTTAAATCTATTCCTCACGATCATGTTGCGATTTTCGCTATATGGATGATGCAAGTCTTATATGGAATGCTCTCAAAGCAAGGTATGGAGGAAAGGCGAATTCAAAAGATGAGCAAGGAAGTTGACTCTAAAGGTTATCTGTCAAGAATTTGCCATCCGCCAATTGCTTTCATGGGCATCTCTCAAGTACATACTTGTGTTTTTGGTTGTAAGGAGAGATATAATGAACTTAAGGAAGCCTATGATAAAATGAAACCTAAATATAATGCATGCTATGTTGACAATGAAGCTTACAAACATGGTTTAAAAACATTAGAAAGACAAAAGTTTGGTTTCAAAAGAATCAAGTGGCTTATGATGAAAAGATTAGGGTGCTAGAAAGTGATCTAGAATTTGCTAGAATTGATTTAAAGCGCCCGAGAAAGAAAAAGCTACTTGTAGTGTCCGAAAACAAAGTGCTAAAAGAGAAACTAGATGAGGAAATTGCTAGCATAAGGAATGGTTATTGAATGGAAATAAGTTAGCTAGTCACATCTATGTTAGTCAAAATCCTAATACTCCTATAGGTTTAGGCTCTAAGAAGTATGTAGGAATAGAAGCTAGGGATGACACTTGTAAATCTACACCGCCAGGATTAGCTAATTTTGTAAAAGAAGGTGATTTACATGTCAGACGTGGACCTATTAGAGGTGAATTCATGCCCATTGACCGTCCATTCCAGCTGACTTTGATGGATCACACCAGTTATATGGCAAAAAGTCAAGTGACTTGCCGGACCTTAGTGGCCAAACTAATGACTCGTCTCTTGCTCTAAAAGTGACAAGTAGTCGGACCTAAAGTCCACCGCCTATGCCTCGAAGTGATTCAAGTGAAAAGTCCGACTCACCTAGGCACACACCCAAGACTACACCCAAGTCCAAAGTAGGCGATGATGAGCCCAAACAAAGCCGCTACTTATTCATAAACACACCGCTTCTAGTTCTGCTTTCGATAAGTTTAAATGTGATAAACAAAGTTGTGTTAAGAATAAGCCTTTTAAGAAGAAATCTTGTTTTGTGTGTGGTAGTAAACTCCATCTTATTATAGACGTGATTATCATGAGAAAAAGATGGGTGTTTCCTCCGCCATAAGACTTCTAGACCCACTTGGACTAATGTTGCTAGTATTCCTCCATTTGTTCCCATAGTTGTTCATGTGAAAGGGTAAACCGGTTCCTTCCGTAAACGAAAGGTATATGCATCATTTTACATGACAGGCTTAATAGGCCTTTTCCGCCCCTACGGTGGAGGATATTCTTCACCGCCACTCTTGGATGGTGGAACAGTAAGGCTAGGCTTATGCCCTATAGACCTAAAAGTTCTAATTTTCACCATATACACCTTATGTATTTCATATGAATTTGGCACATGTTGGAGTTAGAAGGGCAATCATTGTTAAGCCCTCAATAGGGTGTTCGGGAAAACTCAAAGGAAAGGTTCATTCGGTACCCAAGAACAATAGTCTTTGTCAGTGCATTGATTGAGGGAGGCATAAGCCTGGGGAGGCTTATAGTTGTATTGTTTTGTATTCTAACCATTTTTGCAAATTGTTGATCCTCATACGCCTAAGGGAGGCTTAGTGTTTGGATGACACTACAAGCAGTATTTGGTTTCTTCTGCGCTTGATGGTATCTTGTTTTGGTTATTTTTATTCCTTCTTAATTTTATAAAAAAAAAAAAAAAAAAAAAAAAACTCTAACCGCCCGTGTTGGTTTCTTCTCAAACTTGCAGGTTGTGGTGGTGGTTAATTACCACACCTAATGGTTTTCATCTCACCATGTCTTTCTGACACAAGAGTTGGCTAGCCCACAAGATTATGGCTTGTGGTAAAGGCTGCGGAAATCCATAAATGGTAATCAACTCACCATGATGATGACAACATTCCATCAAAGAGTTGGCTAGTCCTGAGCAAACGGCTACAGGTAAAGACATATCAAATCCGTTATATGGTTCTTTGGTTTGCCTTTAAATCGATGGTTATCGATGTACCATAGTTTTCGAACTTAAACATTTGGCTACTCCAGTAGTGATGGCTATTGGTAAAGAGACATCAAATCCATTATTCTCAATGATTCACCTCTCATAGGAGTTAACACACCTGGATGTGATGAGAATAGTTTGAAACTAACATGTTTTGATGTACATTATGTCATTTGTTGCTGCAAAGATCTAGAGTTTTAGAGATGTGTCATCATAGAGATGTAATTGTTTTGGTTATTTGCTGCTGATGTTCGAGTACAATCCTCTGGTTCTGAAGAGTTAAAGATTGTTGGGAAGGATTGTTGGGAAGTTTTGTCGTTAAATGATACAATCCTCTAGTTCTGAAATATTAAAGATATATGCTTGAGTGCTCAGAAGAAACTGGAACTTAAATGATACAATCCTCTTGGATTCTACACTCAGTATCATTTAAATTCCAGTTTAGGGGAGGATTGTTGGGAATTCTGTGAAACAGTGATTCTGCTAATCGAGAAACAATGGTTCCTGCTGAAGATATAAGTCTGCTGAAGTAAAGAAGCCGTGAGTATGCTGAAGTAAGGATTCTGCTAAAGCAGTATTAGTATCTCATCAAGGATTCATCAAGTAGTACGCATGAGTTTTATTATTTATATGTTAGCCCATCTTTATTATTGTAATCGCCTGAGGTTAGCATGGGCTTGTTTAGAGTTTTCCCATGTTTATTCGTATGGGTAAAACAAATATTTAGTTGCATGCTTGCATGCTAGTGATGTTTCCTAGAAATAGTTTAGAGTTTCTTGTCTATAAAAGGAACATCATAGTTTGTATTAAAGAAAAGACTTGACAAAACATTCAAGAAAAACCTGCTTAGAGAGTGTAACAAAGATCCATAGAGGATCATAGTTTTATTAGAAAAACCTTGTTGGTAACTTTGATTGTGTTCTTATTATTCCGCTGTGCATGTTCAATCATTGTTATTACATACTCTAGTTGAGTCCGGATCTTGGATTTAACAATTGGTATCAGAGCGGGTGGCTCTCGATCTTGAGTTTACAAGGTTTTTCGAAGAAAAGATTCAAAACTCGAAGTTGTTAGTAATTTTCGTAGTCTTTCTGCTGGGCTGTTTTTAAAACAACGATAACTTTTTCTTAAACCGTTGGATCGAGCTACAATTTTTTCTGGTGCATCTTTATATTTCAATCTAAAGTTTCACCGGAGGGATTGTCAATTAGAGCTCTCAATCAAAAGTTATAAGTTGTAGAAGTCTGCTGAAAAAGTTCCGTAAGGATACTACAGCACTCCTTTGAAACAGTCATAACTTTTTCGTTAACCGTCGGATCGCCATAAATTTTGGACTGGAAGTTCTTGGTATACCAAGGAAGGTTTCCACTGGAGGGATCGTTGATCTGAGCCTCTGACAGAAAGTTATAAGAACGAGAAAACTGCTGCAGACACACTTTGAAAAAGAAAAGAAGCAGCAGAAATAAAGGGCTTGGATCAGTTATTGGCGTGAAGCAGGTTGATGAAGACCAGTTTCGGTTGTTGAGCCTCATTATTTTCACTTGACAATGCATGCGCATGAGGTATTAATTTGATTCCACTTGTTTAAATTGATATTGTTTTGTTACTACTGAAGGTCAAATATTATTCCAGTTTTATCTTTAATTGGTCACGTTGTGTCTTGTGCTGGTCCCACGATTTGTTTGTGTTCATAACCCACGAGGGTTTTGATTGGTTGAGGTGGAGCTAGTGTTACACGCATGATTTCACTTTACATAAAAGCAGTACTTGTTTATATATCACATCTTGTGTTTGGTCAAAAGTTGCGGCACATGCACATATAAGTGGGTCTTCTTTGACTAGTCTCGAGAGATACAATGATTCTATGATCACGTGGGTTTAAATTTATTTTAGTAGGCTAAAGCATTTAATTGATTGTCTATTCATTACTGCTGAAGGTTTACGTAAGATTAGATATTCATTTGGTTGGCTACCTCTATTTGATCTCACGTGGGTCCAAGATTGAACGAGATATTGTTTCAATTGGTCACTCGAATTGTGTGATCACGTGGGGCTATTTACTTGTGCAGTTGATATTTGTTTTCTTTTGCTTGTCACATGGTATTATTTTGGTCCAAGGAATACAGGTCAACGAAATTTTGGTCCCCAATATTTTATTGTTTCTGCTGAAGTTCATAAGGTTGTTGTTGGAATTTTACTGCTACATTCAGCTCTGTGCAATATTTTCTCCTCAACATGGCAGAATTTGATAATAATAGGGATGATGTTATATTTCCTTATTTGATGCATGATGAGTACGAAGTCTGGGCTAAGAAGATGGAACACTGGATCATGAATAATGATATGAATATCTGGAAGGTGATCCAAAATGGCAACAGTTTAAAAAGGATTGGAAGTGATCGTGATGGTAACATCATTATTCGATCCTCCAACGATCATGGATGAACACATTGTTTGTACAAAGAGAGTCAAAGGCCATAAATATCTTGCTTAAATCTATTCCTGCTGATCATGTTGCGATTTTCGCTATATGGATGATGCAAGTCTTATATGGAATGCTCTCAAAGCAAGGTATGGAGGAAAGGCGTAATTCAAAAGATGAGCAAGGAAGTTGACTCTAAAGGTTATGTCAAGAATTTGCCATCCGCCAATTGCTTTCATGGGCATCTCTCAAGTACATACTTGTGTTTTTGGTTGTAAGGAGAGATATAATGAACTTACTAAGCCTATGATGAAATGAAACCTAAATATAATGCATGATATGTTGACAATGAAGCTTACAAACATGGTTTAAAAACATTAGAAAGACAAAAAGTTTGGTTTCAAAAGAATCAAGTGGCTTATGATGAAAAGATTAGGGTGCTAGAAAGTGATCTAGAATTTGCTAGAATTGATTTAAAGCGCCTTGAGAAAGAAAAAGCTCTTGTAGTGTCTCGAAAACAAAGTGCTAAAAGAGAAACTAGATGAGGAAATTGCTAGGCATAAGGAATGGTTATTTAACGGAAATAAGTTAGCTAGTCACATCTATGCTAGTCAAAATCCTAATACTCCTATAGGTTTAGGCTTTAAGAAGTATGTAGGAATAGAAGCTAGGGATGACACTCGTAAATATACACCAGCAGGATTAGCTAATTTTGTAAAAGAAGGTGATTTACATGCTGTACGTGGACCTATTAGGGGAGGATTGTTGGGAATTCTGTGAAACAGTGATTCTGCTAATCGAGAAACAATGGTTCCTGCTGAAGATATAAGTTTTCTGAAGTAAAGAAGCCGTGAGTATGCTGAAGTAAGGATTCTGCTGAAGCAGTATTAGTATCTACTGAAGGATTCTGCTGAAGTAGTACGCATGAGTTTTATTATTTATATGTTAGCCCATATTTATTATTGTATCGCCTAAGGTTAGCATGGGCTTGTTTAGAGTTTTCCCATGTTTATTCAGATGGGTAAAACAATATTTAGTTGCATGCTTGCATGCTTAGTGATGTTTCCTAGAAATAGTTTAGAGTTTCTTGTCTATAAAAGGAACATCATAGTTTGTATTAAAGAAAAGACTTGACAAAAACATTAAAGAAAAACCTGTTTAGAGAGTGTAACAAAGATCCATAGAGGATCATAGTTTTATTAGAAAAACCTTGTTGGTAACTTTGATTGTGTTCTTATTATTCCGCTGTGCATGTTCAATCATTGTTATTACATACTCTAGTTGAGTCCGGATCTTGGATTTAACATGTATGTTAGGAGAAGCCCTAGGATCAAGTTTGGGAACCCTTGGAATCTTAACATACCATGTTGCATAGGACACCTTTTCGTGGCAAAGACCTACATTGACCGCAAGTCCCCAATAAACATAATGACTAGCACCTACTATAATTGGGTAATGAAGAAGCCTATCCCAACTAGGCAAGATCCCGGTAATCCTAGGGCTAGTTGCAATTTTCTTGGTAGAGTTAAGGGATTGCCCGTGTATGTAGGTAGTTTCATGTTTCCTACGGATTTCATAATAGTGGATGATATTAGTACTGCCATAGATCCTAGCTTGTCCTACGTTATTCTAGGAAAGCCTTTCATAGAAAATACCGGGATGACTTATGATCCATCGTTAGGAATAGTGAGATTCAAGGATGAGACCGATAATGTAGCTTACCAAATGCCGTTTAAGATTGAGAAGTTTTCATCACTCTCCAATGATGAAAAGGAACTTAAACTATCGGTCTACTATAGGAATGAGGAGGATAAGGAGAAGGGAGTAGATTATGTTATGGCTAAGATTTTTTGGTTTCTATAAGGATTGCTTGGACTTTGGACCGGAATATAGAACCGAGTGGGGAGAGGACGACCTCTTAGAAAGGTGCATCATAGGGCACTTTTACAACATGGAACCCCCCAATAGAGACCGTCATGAGGTAGAAGGTGACGGTAATGAAGTCACGTAGGGGCACGACTTCGAGTCTAGATACAAGACTCATAAATAAAGAAAAGCTCTTCGTGGGAGGCAACCCATGCTTAATTGTTTGCTTGTTTGTGTGTCGTGTATCTTTTATTGATTGTTTATTCTCATGTTTAAATTTTTAAAAATGCTTTATTATGTCTTTAACCTCGTCTTAATTACATATAATGGTATTTTACATAAGGGATAAGTGTAGGGAGGATTACACACGTTTTCAAAAGAAACGTAAACATGAGAATTACAATTAATTAAAAGATATACATGTGTGTTTGTTCGAGTCAAATGCTTGTATCGAGTCATAATGGATGTTTTGCAGAAATTTTCCGATTCTAAAGATGTAAATTTTCCGAATTTTTCCAAAAATCGCAGACCGCTTTTACAGATCGTAACTTTGGCGTCGGGAGGAGCGTAAATTTTATCACTTTTTCTCGTTTCGAGCTACTTATAAATTTTGGAATTTTCTGTGTCTTAATTTTCCGTAAAATCAGAAACATCCATTCCACAAGCATTATATCCTAGTTTAGTAGAGTCTTATATATATTGTTACCACGGTTTTACGTGAAGGTTTCATTTGTTTTCTTCAAGTGTGCAGTTTAATTTACCAAGAAGAAGATACAAAAGATGAGAAGGAGCTTTTAACGCAAAACATTCTTCTTGAAGAAAGATGTAACCACCACTTCACACGGATCCTACCGAGCTAATCGGGGAGTATTAGTTTCTTTCATCTTTATTACCTTCCACTATCATAACTTTGATACTTTCGAGGAACATTGGGGACAATGTTCGCTTTAAGTGTAAGGAGGAAAATAAACGGGAACTTTGAAACTATGCTTATCCTTGATTATTTGCTTTGTCCAATTGCATTCGTGTAATAAACCATGAGAAATATCGGTTAGGGTAATTTTGGCACCAAATTTAAAATTTTCATGACATGTAGGAGTGGGCCATTAGTCTTAATAAAGCGCCTCATGGATAGGAAATTATATGACTAGCACAAAACCCTTTACCACTTAAATTTCACCCAAAATGCGAGGATCGCCTTAGCTTTGTAGGAATTAAAGCATTCATCTTTAATGCTTAGAGTGTGAACCGGTAGTATAATAGATTCTAGAACTTGTTTTGTGATGCATTCCGCGATCGCTAGTAAGACTACACTTGTGTAGTTAGGAATAACTAAATGATAAGAGGCATTACGATAACCCTTGTTTGATACCTGTAAGATAATTACTTCTTTCACATCGGTTGAGTAATTCCCCCACACCCTTGCGTTGTACTCATCTTTAGTACACGATACCCCTAGTTAACCCCTCAGAGCCTATCCTTTTCGCGGTTCTCGTGATGTTTCGGTTTTCTGGAATATCAATGAAGAGCATTGTTTACAATCCACCCCCAAATGTACACCCAAATCGCCTTAGCCTACCTTGTATGCACTCACTTTTAGTGCATTATTGTTATCACACTAAACCCTTAGTTCAATTATCTAGTTGCTTGCATAAGTTGCTAAGTCGAGTCATATCCTTTGTACACAGTTTTGGGACGATTGGGACTAATGGGAAAGGTTAAATTTTATTAAATGACGTGAAGGGAATGTTAAATTCAAATTCCATTTATTTGCATAATAATGTACTCCAAGTGTTTTGATCTTTTCAATTCGGGTCAAATTAGTGTTAGAGTAATAAAAACTCAAGTGTAGGGATGTACCTATAAATCCCTATTGTTTTGATGTTATCGTAGAGGATGGTAGAGTAAAAGTGTATGGAAAAAAAGATCGAAAAAAAAATAGAAAAAAGAGAAAAGAAAAAAATAGAGTGTTAAACTCAAGTCGCTAAACCGAAGGGACGGCGCGTCGGGTTATACTTGTGATGCCGTCGAGAACAAGTTTTGTGACGACTCAAGAGCCAAATTTCTTATTTACAAGTGACTAAGATCGGTTTTAAAAGAGTAGGCGTCGCATCTTAGACGGCCTAGATTTGATCCGAGGCGCCGAGACTCAAGGCTACGGCGTCACAGACATAAGGTGACGCCACAATGATAACGTGGCCAAGACGAAACCCTAATGACGGCGACCGGACGGCCACAAACTAAAGGGTGACACCGTCGCAGCTTGTAACCTTAAATATAGAAACCGAATTTTTAGTTTTTAGTGTGTAGTTTTGTGGAGTAAAACCTAAACCGAACCAAGGTCGTCTTGGACGGATTTTAGGTTCCATACCCTATCTTACAACAAGATAATTGTTTTACTTCATTAATTTAATTATGTCTTCAATTGATTGTGTGTATGCTTGCATGTTCCCCATGTCTAGCTAATTTACTTGTGTGTTTGCTTAGGTAATATGAAACTTTGTTATTGAATATTGATTGGTTGTCTCTTATCTTAGTTGTGATTGACCTAGTATTGCGATAGGTCATTTGTTGTGTTGTTAATGCTTGATTAATCTTTGTTGAACCTTAGTTTATAATCACCTAGAGTAATTGTAGGCTATACATCCAAAGAATACCTTAGTGTTAAGTTTATAAATCCTAGAGATTTTGTAGTCATTAACCTTTGGTAGCTTCAAAGAGTTAGGGATAAACGCATACCCTACGACCTTAGAGACACAACGTGTTAGGATTTGGAAAATCCAGTAGTTAAAGTGTCGGTCACCTCAAGTATATGTATTCGTTAGAAAGCTCATAGTCGTAGTTATTTAATGTTAAGTAGTATTTAGTTAAGTAACACCGTGGAGGACGGACGGGTCTTTACCCACGGTATGCCCGATCCACACCCGTCGGTATGCTTTTATTGTAAGACTATAAATACTCTCTACCTCCCAAGGTGAGAGTTGGAGCTCATAATAAGATTTTTCTTTCTCTCACTAAAGTTCCCAAACCTCTAACTTTCTCTCTCTAAAACTCATCTTATACGACTACTTTATTTATGGTTTGATGTATATGTGAAATCCAATATGTTACAAATGGTATCAGAGCTATGGTTAGATCATCTCTTACATATCCTTGGATTCTAGTGGTTTTTTAGATGGTTTTTGAGTTTTAAAAAGTTTAGTGGTTTTTGCATAATTTGGTTCATTTCTTGTGTTAAAGTTTGAATTTTAGGTGTACTTTTGTGTTTAGAATCATTGTATGTGCTTGGGTCTTGATTTGGTAAGCTTGAATCACTGTGGTTGAGCTTGTTTTGGATTGAAAAGTGTGTTTTAAAGTTTTTCTTGGTAGCGACTGGCTCTGAGTGAATTTCATCCTAGCGACTTGCTTCAAGAAAAGGTAGCGAGTTGTAGTAAGTTTTGGTAGCGACTTGGTCCTAGCGACTTGTCTTTGAGACAAGCCGACAAACAAGACACTTAGTGGATTCTCCACTACGAGTAACGACTTGGTAAGGTAGCGACTTGCTTTCAATTTTGATAGCGACTTGTTCTTAAGTTTCTTAGCGACTTGGTGTTAGCGATTTGGACCTTAGCGAGTTGCTATTTAGCGACTTGACGTCTTAGCGATTTGGTGTATAGCGACATGTTGTCAAAATTCGTAGCGATTTGGAACTTAGCGACTTGTCTTCTAATTACTTAGCAACTTGGTGCTTAGCGACTTGGTTCAAGGATTCTTAGCGACTTGGTTGACTCTTGTGTAATACTGGTTTTCTTGATTTAGTAAAATCCGTGAAAGAATCTATTTCCGGTTTAATCATTGAGTTATAAAATCCTGTAATCTTTAAACATGTCTACCAACATACCTACAATCATCTCCACTGCTGTCGAGGATGTTCAAGCAATGGTTCGATACTCGTCCACCCATGCTTGATGAATCGACCACGACCCTTGGGCTCAAAGAATCGATTGTCTTGCCTTGGAAAGGAAAATGGGTCAACATTCTCAAATCGATTGATGAAGGACCTTATCGATTGAGACTACAAGAGACTTAATTGATACACCGCAGATGGAACAATGATCTATGAAATAGACATACCAAAGACATATGATGAGCTCAATGATAAGGAGAAAAGAGATTCGATGTTGATATCGTGGCTTCTAACATCATACTTCAAGGTCTTCCAAAGGATATCTACAAGCTTATCAATCACAACACCGGCCAAGGAAGTGTGGGATAATGTCAAGATGCTTCTCTCGTGTTCAATTAACTATGGAAGACAGAGAATCACAACTCTATGATGAATTTGAGCACTTCAAGATGAAACCCGATGAGAGTATCTATGAGTATTACGTGAGATTCCACAAGCTTGTTAATGATATGAGGAACATCAAAATGACCATGCCAAACATTCAAATTAACTCAAAATTTGTGAAAACATGAACTCGAATGGCACAAGTTTGTCACCTCGTGAAGCTAACCAAAGGATTGAAGAATACAAACTATGAGCAACTCTATACATTCCTCGCTTGAATGAGAGACATGCCATGTTTGAAAAATGATTCTTAATCGCCTCAAATCAAAACAGGAGAAACAAGTTTATCAAATGATTCAACAAAGATTTTACACCAATGATGGAACCACTACCAAAGCATCTCAAGTCATTCCGCATCCAATAAACTGCTCTCATGGTTAAACAAAACTTAACCTTCACTCCACATACTAACAGACTTCACACTAACAATGAAATCGGGATCGCATCCAATCTACACAATCATGCTTTGGTCGAGATGGGAAGGTTATGGTACAACCACCAAGAAAGGCGATGAACAAGGAAGAGGTGGAGTTGGTAGAGGATATGTGGCAAATCGTAATAGAGAAGGAATGGAAATCAAGGATAAGCAAAGTCGATCAAGTGTTACAACCGTGGTGGTGAGGACATATTGCAAGGAACCGACATCGCCAAAACGCCTCGTAATGCGTAGTACTTCAGGATAAGATGTTGCTTGTGCAAGCTCGGATAATGGTGCACTTTGATGAAGAGGAGTTGTTGTTTCTTCTCGAGGAAATGCCAAGACATATGATGCAAATGTGGATGAGCAAACAATTCGTGAGATAGGCCACAATCATTAGAATGCTTTTCAAGTCGTGATTGTGATGCATACGACTGACATTGATGATGAACCTCATCGCACAAACAATTTTCATGGCTAGCATTTCTCCAATGGTCCCTTCTAAAGTCTCTTCATCACCACAAGCTGGTCCATCCAAAGACAAAATCATTTCGAGGTATTAAAACTATACGATGATGCCGATGTGCAAAAGATGCATGACAAAGTACAATCAATCAAACTATTGAGTCGCTTATTGAAAATATGGGTAATATCAATGTTGTCCCATATGATCAATATGTGAAACAAAGTGAAAGTGAGTTTGTACCAAGTGACGATCTTCCGCAGCTTAATGATGACTATGTTTTGATGAATACACCGCATGTGCCCTCGATGATTCTCGTTATCTCTCGAACTTAATGCCTATAAAGAACGAGTTGTCATTTATGAACAACGTGCTAAGTTTGAGTTAACCACCCATGAGCAGGAAATGGATGATCAAATGCGTACAACTATTAGAAAAGTAAGTTTAGAGAAGAGGTATTAAAACAAGAGTTAAACTCCTTACAAGAAAAGCTTTCTAAAGCGCTAAGCAAAAACAAGAACTTCAAGAAAATGTTAAGATGCTTAAGCAAGAATTCAAAGGCTAAGGAATCAAAACTTTTGAATGATTTTTCTAATCTAAAACCTTGAAAAACAAGCTCGAAAATAAGTTGTACGTACAAGGGAATACAATTCGACTCCTCACATGATCACGAAGCATAGAGTTCTCAGCGATAAGCATAGTATCCCCATTATAAATGATCCAACCCTGAATATGGTAAGATAGCAAAGGCTGCTCAAAATGTAATCTATGATGGCAATGAGATTCTTAAACCTAGAAAGACACCTAGTTGCATTGATTGCACTGAGGAAGACAGAAAATTAGATGATGCATCAAGGGAGAAAATGGTTAAGAAGCTTAACGATCCCAAGTGCAAAGAGAATAAGATTATTGTCAAACCCCATGATTACAAAAGGAAAATTGGATTTCCTTAAACAAGTTTAAGCCTCAAACTTTGTTAACACCCGAACAAGTGTTCGAAAAGGACTTAGATAAGCAAAAGCTAAAAATCTTGTTGAAACTCCCTTAGGAAAATGCTCGCAAGGATCGTGTATCCTCCAAATACACCAATGCATTTAGTTCCTAGAACTATTGCCACTAAGAGCAAGACCTTAATCACCAATATGTTATATTTCAATTATTTGTCGACTTTGAGAAAACTTGTAAGAAAAGGATCACACCCATCGGGATAATCAAGGGGAACGAGGTTTTGAGCAAACAAAGAATGTTACTTAATCGAGGTCATGCCTTTCTTTAAAACACTAAAAGATCAATTTGAGAGTCTTAGAAAGGGGATAGATATGGATATTAAAGGAATGCAAAAGGAATTTGATGCAATGATAGTTGAGGTTAGTGACTATGAGCGAGCATTAAAATATAATGAGATTGAGAGAAAGAACTTGCACACCTTAAATGAGAATCTGATTTTTGAATGTATCTCTCAAGATGTGTTCTATACTGCCACTAATTGTTCTATTACTGCTTCTCAATTTCATGAATTATTTGTTGCTTTGAAAGTCTCCCATGATCGTGTCATTGAGCTTGAAATCAAAAACTTTAAACTAAGTGAGAAATTTGAGCAGGATGATCACGATAATTTGGTAAAACATTTTTCTAAACTAGAAGTTGAACATTTTGATTTACAACTAAAATATCAACATCTCAAAGAAAATGTTAAAACCTCAAACATCAAGATATCCTCGATGTTCCGAGTTTGATGCGCTTTTGAAATAAACAAACGTGATGAATGATTCAAGGTCACCGTAACACGATCGAAAAGTTGAAAGCCTAAATTTCTCAATTAAAGGGTGAAATGAACAATGTGACCGGCTCCCAAATGCCTCCTCCTTTAGATTCTCGGAAGTCTCAAAATTTTCATCTTCAAAACTTGGTTAATGCTTTACAAAAGGAAAATGAGAGTTTTCTAGAAGAAAATGAAAAGGTTAAACGTCATTTCAATGAGTTATTTGAGTCAATAAAAGTCACTCGTAATAAAAATAATGAAAAATAACTTCAAGGTAAAAGGAAATTGAGAATCAAGAGTCGTGTAAAAGGAAAATGCCAATGACAAATGGGGAGAATGGTGCTTCAAAGGTGCATGTCTCGTAATAAATATGCTTT
This sequence comes from Chrysanthemum lavandulifolium, assembly GCA_022545495.1. NCBI lineage: Eukaryota > Viridiplantae > Streptophyta > Magnoliopsida > Asterales > Asteraceae > Chrysanthemum > Chrysanthemum lavandulifolium. The sequence continues at coordinate 127,856 of JAHFWF010000031.1, read as the reverse complement.
GTCTGTGAAATATGTTCCTCCTCATCATAGGAATAACAAACTTGCTATTCAAACATATTTCTCATACCTTAAGGACACCTAGAATGTCTCCGTGAGATTGTAGAAGAGGATAAGTTAGAGAAACCACTTGATAATGCTATTGGCCATGCATGCTTATATGCCAAACGATCTCAAGAACTTCTAGAATGCTTAATTACAATATGCCCTAAAACCTTAGGTGAGCAAGTCAATCCTTAATACCTTGTTCTATGCCTAGTGCCAAGTATGCAAGTCATTCAATGCCCAATGTTATGAATGTGAACTTTAGTATGCCTTCAAGTAGTTCGGATCCCAAGACCTCTAGTGTTAAGAAAGTGAACTTCAGCATGCGCTTCAAATAGTTCACATCCCAAAGACATCTAAACAGAAATGCAAAAGTAGCAAAACCAACTAATGTTCCCATTCCCCACAGAGTAACTAAAGACATTAAAGCTAGCAGTCAAAGTCTCAAGGCAATACAAGGAATGATAGGACCTCGCAAGCTAATAATGTGCATTGGAAGAAAGTAGAAGATCACCGTAGGAGAATTTGAATAAAACGAATCGTGTTGATTCTAGTGTTAGCTCTAAGCGTACTGTAATTAATGCGAATTCTACTACTTTTGGCAAAACATGCAATGATGATTGCGTGGTTTCTGTTAATAATCTTGAATGTGGTATGAATGTTTTGTCTAATGCTGTCAAATGCCCAGTTATAATTGTTAATGCTAAAAATCATGCTAAGAAGGCTAAAAGGCAAAGGCGAAAGAAAGTTAGAAAACAGTGGAAACCCACATGAAGAACATTTAGTAAGATAGGTTATCAATGGATACCTTTTGGCCATAAGGTTAATTAGTTCTGCCCTCAATCTGCTAAGACAATGCCCACTATAAAATGGATGCTCACTTGGTAGAACTATTCCTTTAAAGTGAACATACTTTGAATAGGTCAAATACGGACACTAGCATCGCATCTATTCCTAATGATTCCATTTCTTCTATTTCGATATCGGTGTTTCTATTTCGATGTGAATGTTCCAATCATCACACTAACCAAATGGAACCCATTCTTGCATGGGATCCCAATTATCCAGCTTATCCATTCTTGTCTATGTTCAACCGCAGATCGCTCAAATCGCTCGTGGTACACGGACTCGTGCTATTCCAAGCATATGACTAGAGACCGTCATGCTCATGAACTTCGTGAGTAAATTCATTGGGACGCTTAGATTCGGAATGATCATTTTGGTGCAATTATGGGTTATGGAGATTATGTTGTCGGTGATAGTGTTATCTCCGTGGTATACTACGTAGAAGGTCTTGGTCATAACTTATTTTCCGTCGGTCAATTACGTGATTCGATCTAGAAGTGGCATTCGTAAAACATACTTGTTTCGTTAGAGAACTTGATGGTAATGAACTTTTATGAGGAACTCGTGGGTCAAATCTATACACCATCTCTATCGAAGATATGATGAAGTCTTCTCCAATTTGCTTGTTGTCAAAGGCTTCGAAAACAAAGTCATGGTTATGGCATCATCGTCTCAATCACTTGAACTTCGGCACCATCAATGATCTCTCCTGAAAGGACTTAGTTGTAGGTCTACCTAGACCAAAGTATGAAAAGGATCATCTTTGTTCAGCTTGCCAATTGGGATAAAGCAAGAAATATACCCACAAACCCAAGCCTACAAACTCAGTTACAGAAGTTCTTCATAAAATTCACACTGCTCATGAAAAAACTCCATATGAACTTGTCCACAATAGAAAACCTAATCTATCATTCCTTCGTGTGTTTGGTGCATTGTGTTATCCAACTAATGAGGGTCAAGACTTAGGAAAACTAAAAGCTAAAGCGACATTGGAGTGTTTCTAGGATATGCACCAAACAAAAGGGATACCGAATCTACAACAAAAGAACCCGAAATATCATGGAAACAATTCACGTTACGCTCGATGAGTCGACCGTCCAATGGCTCCGTGACAACCCGCCTGGACCCGCATCATCATGTAGTCCCATCGCCTACTCTTGTTTACGACCTCGCCAACAACTCCTTATGTACCTCCTTCAAGATGACTTGAAGAAACTATTTGATCCAATGTTTGATGAACACTATGAACCAACTGCTAATGATCTCGTTAATCCCATCATCGAGGTCGCTTCATCCCCGCCAATGAAGTCAATCCTTCGCTTATATCATTAAGTCGAAGCGCTGCTGATCAATCATCCTCATCAACAAACCTTCAATCACCGAGTGTACATCAAGGAATTGCTTCGATTCACAAGATGAAGTTAATCCCTTTGCTACCCCGAAGATGCTCCATTTGAAAATATATTTGCTCCCGATTCATCATCGAACCATGTTCATCGTGAGACATCGACTGCTACTTCTGGGTTCCACAACAACAACCACATGAACACCTTAGAAAATGGACACATGATCACCCATTGGACAACATCATTGGAAACCCTTCGTCCTGTATCCACTCAGAAACAACTTGCTACGATGCCTTATGGTGCTTCTTCAACTCCGTACTCTAAGATCGAACCTAAAGTTGTTAAACTGCGATGAATGAAGACAAACGGTTCAATGCCATGCAAGAAGAAATTCATGAGTTTGATCGATTAGATGTATGGGAATTAGTACCGCTCAGATCATATGATCATTGCTCTAAAGTGGATCTTCAAAGTGAAGCTTGATGAGCATGGTGATGTGTTGAAAAATAAGGCTAGGTTAGTGGCTAAAGGATACCGTCAAGAGGAAGGTATTGACTTTAAAGAATCATTTGCTCCAATTGCTCGTGACGAGGCAATCGTAATCTTCTTGGCTAATCTTGCAAGTAAGAACATGGTTGTATATCGATGGATGTAAAGACGGCTTTTCTTAACGGAGATCTTAACGAAGTCGTATACGCCGACCAACCCGAAGGCTTTGTGAATCCGAGCATCCTACTCACGCTCTATCGCTTGAAGAAGGCTCTTTACGGTTTGAAGCAAGCTCCAAGGGCTTGGTATGATACGCTATCAAAGTTTCTTCTATCTACCGGATTCATCAAAGGAGCGATTGATCCGACATTGTTCACCGTAAAGTCAGCAAACATTTAATTCACGCTCAAATATATGTTGATGATATCATTTTGCCTCGACTAACCCCAATGAATGTGACCGCTTTTCAAGTGAAATGGGTTTTAAATTTCAAATGTCAATGATGGGACAAATGTCATTTTTCTTGGGATTACAAATTTCACAAAGTCCCGGAGGCATTTTTATAAATCAATCTAAATATGCAAATGAGATTTTAAAGAAGTTTGGATATTATTCTAGTGAACCCGTTGACACCCCATGATAGAACGTACTAAACTAGATGAGGACCACTCTGTGGATCATGGTTGACCAAACGAAATATCGTAGTATGATTGGATCCCGATGTACCCAACAACCAGCGCACTGGACATCTTGTTCATTGTTTGCATGTGTGCTAGATACCGTGCTAAGCCTACCAAAAGCACCTTGAAGTCATTAAACGGGTCTTTCGGTATCTCCAAGGAACCATCAATATGGGACTTTGGTACCGAAGGACACCAAGATGTCACTAATGACCTATGCGATGCCGATCATGCAGATGTCAAGATACACGTCGGGCACGCCCGAGGTGCTCGCTTTTTAGGTGATAAGCTTGTGAGTCGGTCTTCAAAGAAGCAAATGAGTACTTCTATTTCTCAGAGGTGAATACATAGCCATGTCATCTTGTTGTGCTCAAAACCTATGGATGAGATCCCAATTATCCGACTATGGCTTTGAATTCAACAAAATCCCTCTGCATCGTGACAATAAAGTGCTATTGCTCTCTCATGCAACAACGATAACACTCAAGAGCAAAGCACATCGACATTCGACATCATTTCATCGTGGAGCAAGTTGAAAACGGTGTGGTGGAACTATACTTTGTGAGGATCGAATACCGGTTAGCGTGCATCTTCACCAAAGCTCTTCCTAGAGAATGTTTTGATTTTATCCTTCCACGACTTGGTCTTAAGAGCCTACAACCGAAACACTTAAACGTCTTCAAGAGGAAAACGAGGAGTAAAGGCCTTTCTTCATCTATCGCTTGTAAATAGTTATTCAGAAACAAAATACAAAATTTCAAAACCTTCAAAAGCAAATAGAAAATATAAAACTTTAAAAATCCATAAAATTGAAAATTCCAAAAATATTGTCTTGTTGTCATGTTTTCCTCGATTCGATAATATCTACGGTCTTTGTGCTTGTCATTCAAATAATGACACGGACTTTAGATGTTGTTCGAATATAATATATATATATATATATATATATATATATATATATATATATATATATATATATATATATATATATATATATATATATATATATAGGAATATATTAGCTACAATTAATTGTAGCTAATTGGCTAATTTTGCCTTAAAATGTGGGTCCCCGATTATTTTTGTGGGTCCCGATTCTTTTCTCGTGGGTCCCGTAATCATTGCTAGTGTATTTTAATGAAGAATTGTAGCCAATTGGCTACAAAAATTGTAGCTGCTAACCCCATATATATATATATATATATATATATTTAGGAGAAAGTGAAACAAATGGTTTATTGTCATTTCAGTGCACTGCTTTTTCAAAGAAAGAACGAGCCATGCTTTATCTTGCTTTTCAAATCTCATGCTCGATTCTAAAAACAAATGTTTATCATTAACAAGACAAATGTTTCCTTTCAAATATTTTTCTTCTAATAATTCTTCCGAAAATATTCATCATCTAATGAAAACGCAATTGTTTTGAATACACTCCGCACTCTAATTTTGAAAATCATCAGAGCTTTCAGATGTCAAAATCTCATTCCTTCAATCAATAACTTTCATCATTGATTGAGGGGGAGAATGATTTTTCAATTAAATCAAAGTGTATTTTTCAATCAATTGGCACGTAAATGAGCAAGGTCTACTCTAAATGTTTTACAATAAGTTTATACAATTGGTACAAGACCTTGATTATTATAATCATGTTTAATCTTTGGAGTCTTATGTTTCAAACTTGATCCTTATCGGCTAAATGTTATCATAAGAAAGTCACAGCCTCCTCAAAGCTTTCAAAATCAATTTAAATCAACAAGAGATCTCAAATCTCAAATGTTTTGAAAATTGTGATCGGGGAGAATTTGTGATTTAAATTGGATTTAAACCGATAACTCGATAAATGGGTTCATAAGTGTTTAGCAAGTTTTCCTCCCGCATGTGACAAACGATTTCAAATTTTCCATGCACATGTTGAGGGGAGCATCTACTTTAAACCTTAAATTATTGAAACGTGATTGAATTGTCTCTAAGTGCGGGTTCCTCTAATATGTGCAAAACTCTTTCAAACTTCGAGGCACATATTGAGGGGAGCAACTTTGAAAACCTCATCCTTCCTCAAAATTTTTATCTACTCGAAATTGATTGGGAAGTGATGATGATCATTTTAGAAAATGTTAATCAAAAGATTGAAATTTCATTCTTAATCTAACGATTTCAAAGATCTTTTTCCTCCATGTGCTAAACAATTTCTAATTTTATGCATATGTTGAGGGGAGCATTTCTAAAATATCAAAACAATTCGATACAAAATACTTTGATTTTATATCACAAGTATCTTGATTGATTTTCAAATGGTTTTCAATTGGTTTCAAGCGGAAGAACTATATCAAAAGACCGACCAACTTTACTTTATGCATGGTGATATAAGGATGATAAGCTTAGGTTGAGGTCCAATGATCACCAGAACCGAGGGATCTACCCAGGACAAAACCACTTGATAGTGTAGAGTCCTTAGGTATATTGAAAAAGGAGAAAATGAAATATGGGAAGAGTGCGGATCAAACCGAGTTAGTCTTCGAATAAACCCAACAAGGTTCTAGTTATGAAGTTTTGGTAAGCAAGGGTTAAAGAATGAAAAGAAATTAAATGTGAAAAATGGTGAAAGAAATAGCCTCCATTTATTCAACCTTAGGGCGTAAACCGGTTCAATTCATATGCTACCGGTGGTTACCAAGGTAACATCGGTATTGAAGACAAGACGTCATGGACCCAAAGGACGACCGCACTACAACTTCCCAAGCCACTCAAGTTTCTCTTCAAAGGACTTGTTTCATTCTCACGGGAACCGACATAATCTATCGACTTTCTCTTAGAGATTGTTGATATTGAAGAAGGAGACCCTCTCCTAGTCTCCCAGATAGGAACCAAATATGCACAATTGAGTCTAGAGCCAAGAGATCATCCACAATATCTCTTTAGGACACTTTGAATGAAGACTCTCTGCTTCACACAATGGGAAAGAGAGATTATATCTTATGAGTCCTACGATTATCCTTGTGGTATTGCTGAACATCCGAGTAGTATGCTAACATACTCACAATGAAGATGGAAAGCCTCGAGCCAACATCAAACAAGCTCTCGGTGGGTGGCATGTGAGATCTATCCAATAGATCAACCATGTGACAACCGAATGTAAACAATGGGCGATTCAATCTTTTGAATCAATCTCGTTCAAAGTTATGGATTGACAGATACCTTTGAAAACCGGCCGTTGTGCTTAAAAACTCTTTTCCTTAGCACATCGATCGTGTACTAATTTTTCAAAATAAAAGGTGTTTATGATTGATAATTGATTTTCATTAAAACCTTCGTTGTATTGCAAAACAATTTCTAGTGAGCGGTACCCAATTGTTTTCTCAAATCTCTTTTCATCAATCGCTGAATCTCAATTACCGGTTCACTCAATTCCGTGTTGTCTTCTTTGAGACGTTCCGGTTTGAGAATAGCTAGAGCACCGCGAAACCCCGCAAGGAAATTCTTCGTAATTTTACCGATCACAGCAAGATTTGTAACGATCAACGGGAACCGTGGGCCGTGTACTCAATTCAACGAAAGTGATCAAAGACACTTTCATGCGCTTTATTGCTAATCGTTGTATGCGTACGCCCGACGCTTGGTGATCGTAATGAAGCGTCAATCCATAGCCGCATGCTCACACAACACATTCATTCCCAAAGAAATCATGATTAGTACATCAATGACTCGATATTATCACTCCATGCTTCGCCACGCCGCCAATATCATGAATCAACGAAAAGCTTCGCTACTCCGATAAGAATATATCATGATCCGTAATGAGCATGTCGGTCCAAATGTCACAACATCACATCATACCAACACCACAATGGATGAGTCGAGATTTATCGTGGTCGATGATCTCAAAGTCGGCTCAAAACTCAAGATCACGTGGATCATTTAAAGACCTCCACTCAAATTATCCAAACATGCAAAATGAAGAATCAAAGACTACGAGCTACGTAACAAACAACATGAACAAGAATTCAAGAACTATCTCAATGAAATATCTGCTTGTATTCTATATAATTTTAATGTGTGTTTGAGGTGACCTCCTTAGGGGAGATTGTTAGGATTTGGAAAATCCAAGAGTTAAAGTGTCGGTCACCTCAAGTATATGTATTCATTAGAAAGCTCGTAGTCGTAGTTATTTAATGTTAAGTAGTATTTAGTTAAGTAACACCGTGGAGGACGGACGGGTCTTTACCCACCGTATGCCCGATCCATGCCCCATCGGTGGCTTATTGTAAGACTATAAATACTCTCTACCTCCCAAGGTAGAGTTGGAGCTCATAATAAGATTTTTCTTTCTCTCACTAAAGTTCCCAAACCTCTAACTTTCTCCTCTAAAACTCATCTTATACGACTACTTTATTTATAGTTTGATGTGTATGTGAAATCCAATATGTTACACAACGCGATTAAGAATAAGGACGAGACAATTCAACCACCAATAGGAGATAACTAGGGAGTAATAAAGCCTAAGAAAATATATTTTTAATCATCATACGAGCACACAACAATAGACATAGACTACGCTCACCTTAGCTTAGATAATTAGATAAGTAGAAGTAATCGGTAGAAATACCAACCCCCAAATCCAAACTCCAAATTGCATCTTTCCATTTCCTAAAAACATAAAAGATAAAAATAATCTTCCTCAACCCCAACCTTAGCGTAGTAACTTCTCACTAGCATTCCTATTCCCTAGAGAACGATATTAATTCCGTGGCTTACCCTAATACTACACTACAACGATTAGGTTCATCGCCTGTGGTGTTGAAAAACTTGCTCGATTTAAAAGGAAGTTCCTTTGACCCCGAATGCTTGTGTAAGCGTATCATGAGTCTATGTCTATTGTTGTGTGCTCGTATGATGATTAAAATGTGTTTACCTAGATGCTACTACTCCCTAGTTATCTCCTATTGATGGTTGAATTGTCACGCCCTTATTCTTAACGCTTGTGTCTTCTAAGGTCGTAGGTATGCGATTTTCCCTAACTCTTCGAGACTACCTTAAGGTTATTGCCTACAAAATCTCTAGGATTCATAAACTAACTCTAAGGTTATCTTTGGATGTTTAGCCTACAATAACTCTAGGTTATTATAAACTAATGTTCACAAAGATTACTCAAACATTAAAAACACAACGAATGACCTATCGCAATACTAGGTCAATCACAATTAAGATAAGAGACAACCAATCAATATTCAATACCTAGGTTTAATAGATCTAAGCAAACACACAAGTAAATTAGCCGGACATGGAAAACATGCAAGCATACACACAAACAATTGAAGACATAATTGAATTAATGAAGTAAATCACTTATCTTGTTGTAAAATAGGGTATGGAACCCTAAGATACTGCCCAAGACAACCAAAGTTCGGTTTAGGTTTTACTCCACAAAACTACCTCTCTAAAATCTGAAAATTCGAATTCTATATATAGAGTTACAACATGCGAGGGTGTCACTCTTTATTTGTGACGCCGTCGGATCGCCACCATTAGGTTTTCGTCTTGGCCACATCAACTTTGTGACGGCGTCACCTTATGGTTGTGACGCCGTCTGCTTCATCTTCTGACGTTGTCGAGATCCAAATCTAGGCCTTCTGAGTTGTGATGCCCTACTCTTTAAAACCTGATGCAGTCAAGTGCAAAATAGCAATTTCGCTACTGAGTCGTCACAAAGCGTGTTGCGACGGCGTCACCCTTTAGCTGTGACGCCGTCACCTTCAAATCCAGCAGCTTGAGTATCTTGATCTTGACTTTGGCCATTTTCTTCATATATTCGCACCTTTTCGCTCGAATAAGTGTCATTCCAAAGAATTTGCCTTCAAGAGACCTAAAAGTGAAAAGGAACGAAATTAAGCAATAACGGATATAAAAGTGGTCGATTAAGGGCTTAAATGACCCTCAAAAGTGTACCTTTAAATCCTTATCAAATATCCCTACACTTGATATTTGCTTGTCCTCAAGCAAATGTGCTTTTAGCCAATTAATTTATAAGTTAGGGGTCATGAAGCATTAGTTTAGAACAATTTGCAACAAGTATAAGCCCCGCAAAAGTCATAACAAGCACGGAAATTACATACTAGCACCTCACAAGTGGTGTTTGGATACTCTCATCTCTCGGGTGTATATGAAATATATCAAGTTAGAAATGGAAGATAAACACTCATTAACCGGTCCTAGTACATAGATTACCATAGGCTTGAGACTAGATCAAACCTCCATCGCTTTGGCGTAAGCACCTACGAAAAACTATCCAAGAGGTCTTTCAAAGGGTTGTAACGTTAGCTTACGACGGAAACAAAGGGTTTGGTGGATAGGCGATTTAGTGGTGGCAAGTCAAAATCTTTATGTTACAAGCATGAGAAGAATGGCGCTATAAGCCAAGACTCGACACTCTAAACTCTAGATAACTTGAAACAAACAAACATAAATTTAAAGATAGATGTAGGATGGTAGCCCGATGTTTTTTTTTCATTTTTTCATTTTTTTCAACACTCTTTTTTCGATTTTCTTTTTCATACACTTTTACTCTACCATCCTCTACAATAACATAAAAATAATAGGGATTTATAGGCACATGCCTACACTTAAGTTTTTATTACTCTAACACTAATTTGACCCGAATTGGAAAGATCAAAACACTTGGAGTACATTATTACTTGAGTAAAGGGAATTTGAATTTAACGTTCCTTCCCGTCACTTCATAAAATTTAACTTTTCCCATGAGTCCCAATCGTCCCAAAACTGTGTACAAAGGATATGACTCGACTTAGAAACTTATGCAAGCAACTAGATAAATGAACTAAGGGTTTAGTATGATAACAACAATGCACTAAAAGTGAGTGCATACAAGGTAGGCTAAGGCGATTTGGGTGTACATTTGGGGGTGGATTGTAAACAATGCTCTTCATTGATATTCTGGAAAACCAAACATCACGAGAACCGCAAAAGGATAGGCTCGAGGTGTAACTAGGGGTATCGTGTACTAAAGATGAGTACAACCTGGGTGTGGGGGAATTACTCAACCGATGTGGAAGAAGTAATTATAATATGGGTATCAAACAAGGGTTATCCTAATGCCTCTTATCATTTATTTATTCCTAACTACACAAGTGTAGTCTCACTAGCGATCTCGGAATTCATCACAAAAAAAGTTCTAGAATTTATTATACTACCGGTATACTCTTGAAGCATTAAAGAGGAATGCTTTAATTCCTACAAATCTAAGGGCGATCCTCACATTTTGGGTGGAATTTAAGTGGTAAAGGGTTTTTGTGCTAGTCATATAACTTCCTATCCATGAGACGCTTTATTAAGACTAATGGCCCACTCCTACATGTGATGAAAAATTTTAAATTTGGTGCCAAAATTACTCTAACCGATATTTCTCATGGTTTATTACACAATTGAAATTGGACAAGGCAAATAGTCAAGGATAAGCATAGTTTCAAAGTTCCCGTTTTATTTTCCCTCCTTACACTTAAACTGAACATTGTCCCCAATGTTCCCCGAAAGTATCAAAGTTATGTTAATGGAAGATAATTAAAAACGAAAGAAACTAATACTCCCCTGATTAGCTCGGTAGGATCCGTGTGAAGTAGTGGTTAAATTCTTCTCAAGAAGAACGTGCGTGAAAAGCTCCATCAAATCTTATGTATCTTCTTCTTGATAAATAAAACCTGCACACTTGAAGAAAAAATGAAACCTTCGCAGAAATCGGTGGTAACTCTATATATGACTCTACTAAACTAGGATATAATGCTTGTGGAATGGATGTTTACAAATTTTCCGAAAATTAAGACCGAGAAATTCCAAAATTTATAAGTAGCACGTAAAACGAGAAAAGTTAGAAGTCGTTTACTTACGACGCCGTCGTTTGCGATCTCGATGCCGTCAGTTTTCCGACAAAACCGGTCTGTGATTTTCCGAAAAAATTTCGAAAATGAGAATTTCACATTTTTTGAAATTTGTTGGAAAAAAGTGTAACTAAACGGATTTTCAATTTTTCTCTTTTCATATGAAAAATTTCCATGAAAAATAGGAAATTTTTCACCAACTAAATGGCCCCTTATATCTTTAGAATCTGGAAAAATTTCTTGCAAAACATCCATTATGACTCGATACAAGCATTTGACTCTAACAAACACACATGTATATCTTTTTAATAATCGTAATTCTCATGTTCACGTTCTTTTTGAAAACATTTATAATCCTCCCTACACTTATCTCTTCTGTAAAATACCTTTATATGTAATCAAGACGAAGTTAAAGACAAAATAAAGCATTTTTACAAATTCAAACATGAGAATAAACGATCAATAAAAGATATACGACACACAAACAAGCAAACAATTAAGTATGGGTTGCCTCCCACGAAGCGCTTTTCTTTATTTATGAGTCTTGTAGCTAGACTCGAAGTCGTGCCCCTACGTGACTTCATTACCGTCACCTTCTTCCTCATGACGATCTCTATTGGGGTTTTCCATGTTATAGTAATGCCCTATTATGCATCTTTCTAAGAAGTCATCTTCTCCCCAATCTGTTCTATATTCCGGTCCTAGTTTTAAGCAATCCTTATAGAACCCGAAAATCTTATTCATCACATAATCAACTCCCTTCTCCTTATCTTCCTCATTCCTATAGTAGACCGATAGCTTAAGTTCTTTTTCATCATTGGATAATGATGAAAATTTCTCAATCTTAAAGGGCATTTGGTAAGCTACATCATCGGTCTCATCCTTGAATCTCACTATTCCTAACGACGAATCATAAGTCATCTCGGTGTTTTCTATGAAAGGCTTTCTTAGAATAACGTGGGACAAGCTAGGATCTATGGCCGTACTAATATCATTCACAACTATGAAATCTGTAGGAAACGTGAAACTACCTACATAGATGGGCAATCCCTTAATTCTACCAAGAAAATTGCAACTAACCCTAGGATTATCGGGATCTTGCCTAGTGGGAATAGGCTTCTTCATTACCCAATTATAGTAGGTGCTAGTCATGATATTTATTGGAGACTTGTGATCAATGTAAGCCTTTGCCACAAAAAGGTGTCCTATGCAACATGGTATGTTAAGATTCCAAGGGTTCCCAAACTTGATCCAAGGGCTTCTCCTAACATACATGTGACGGAGGTCGCGTACTAAGTGTGGGTGGCGAGAGAGTTCTTCTTCCGTAGGAAACTTATTGAAATAGTCATCGCCTACTTCATCTACTTCCTCGGTTGTTTCATTCCTAGGAGTTTCACTAACCTCAAGTATCGTCTCATGGTTCGCTTCGTCATTTGTCCTATTAGGTTTCACTAAGGTGATGGTATTGACGAATTGAACGTGCTTTGCTAACTTACTTGGGTCCTTAATCACTACACCGGAGGCTTCGAGAGTGGAGATAACATTAACCTTCCTATCACTATTGGTCATGGCTTTCAAAAGGTTATCTATCTTCCTATCCATCTCTGCTTGTTGTTGGTTAAAGCGGTCCGAGAGCTTAGCTATTTGAGCTTCTTGGGATGTAACTAGGTGTTGCAACATCCATTCTATGTTTTGTTGGCTAGGGCCGTGAGATGGGGGCCATGAGAAATCATTAGATGTAAATTCTTTGGTTTATCCCTAATAGAAGTCGGGTTTGCCCTTCCATGCTTCTCGGGCATCATTGAAAGTCCTAGGTCCGGGGGTTGTAGGGAATATTCCTCCCATTCCATTGGTACGCGAGGATGCGTAGTCAACAGAAGCTTGTTCGGGGAGTCTTGTGCAAATGCGAGTGTCATGAGGACCACTACATAGCTCACACAAGGAAGAAACTTTGTTCACTTGGTGTGAAGACTTAGGATTTTCGTAGGAGCTCATTAGGAATTTGACTTGATCTTCAAGCTCGAGCATCCTACGGTCGGAAGGTTGTGAGTCAATGGGAGGCAAGGAGATTGCCTTTACGGTTTTGGGCAACTCACGGGGGTCATTCCAACTTTCAATATCATAGAGAGCAAGGTTGAAAGATATTGGATTTCACAATCACATTAAAGCACAACTAATATAGGCGTATATAAGTTTTAGAGAGAGAAAGGGAAATGTTCTAGTAAGAGGTTATTTATAGGTTACAAACTAAACGACCTCCTGACGGCCTGTGGATCAGGTATACAGTGGGTAAAGACCCGTCCTTCCTCCACGGTGTTGTACTAGACTAAAACTAAGCTAATAACTTACTAACAACTAACATAATAAACGATATGTCTACGAGCTACCATAAGCTAGATTATGCTTGGGGTGACCGATCCTTCACAATAGAATTTCCAATTCCTAACAATCTCCCCCTAAGGGAGGTCACCCCATGAATTACATTGTGAATTCTAGCATTATAATAACTCTTCAGTCTTGAGCTCGTAGACTTTTCTTCATCAAAGTATTTAGACTATGTGCATCTGTGGTGATTTCATCATTGTTTAACTATAATGTGTGTTTCGTGGAGGTTATTAAGCTGATCCACCTTGATGACCTTTGAGCATTCTTTGAGATCATCACCACAAGAAATCTCTCAAAGATCACACATTGTTGTGTTGCCAAGATATGATGTTGTGACATTTGGACCGACATGCTCACATTCGATCATGATTTCTTCTTATCGTAATAGCGTAACCTTTGATGATTCATGATATTGGCAAAGCGAAAGCGTACATGGAGTGAAAATATCGTAGACATTGATGCACTAATCATGATTTCTTTGAACCAATGTGTTGAGTGAGCATGCGGCTATGGAATGACCGCCCATTCGATCACCGCAAACGAGGGTGTTTCGCATAAAACAGCTTAGCAATAAAGCGCACAAGAGTGTCTTTGATCACTTTTGTTGAATTGAGGTACACGCCCACGGTTCCTCGCTGATCAAGACAAGCATCGCTCGTGATCGTAAAATTCCAAAGAATTTCCTTGATGGGTTTCGCAATGCTTCTAGTCGTTCTCAAACCGAACGCCTCAAAGAAGACAACACGGAGTGAGTGAACCAAATAAAATGAGATTCATCGATTGATGAAAAGAGATTTGAAAACAATCATGTACCGCTTCAATAAAATTGTTTTTGCAATACAACGAAGGTTTTAATGAAAATCAATTATCAATCATAAACACCTTTATTTTGAAATATTTGTACACAAATGATGTGCTAAAGAAAAGGGGTTTTAAGCATAAGGACCGGTTTTTCAAAGGTATCCGTCAATCCATAACTCGAACTGTGATTGATTCAAAAGATTGAATCGCCCATTGTTTCGCTCGCTTGTCACATGGTTGATCTTATTGTATAGATCTCACATGCCACCTACCAGAGCTTGTTTGATGTTGGCTCCGTAAGGCTTTCCATCTTCATTGTGAATATGTTTACATATCACCGGATGTTCCGCAATACCGCAAGGATAATGCGAGGACTCAAGATATAATCTCTTCCACATTGTGTGAAACAGAGAGTCTTCATTGAAAGTGTCCTAATGATATTTATAGATGATCTAGTGGCTCTAGACTCAATTGTGCATATTTGGTTCCTAAGTCGAGACTAGGAGAGGGTCTCCTTTTCAATATCAACAATTTCTAATAGAAAGTCAATAGTTAATGTCGGTTCCCGTGAGAATGAAACAAGCCCTTTTAAGAGAAACTTGAGTGGCTTGGGAAGTTGTAGTAAAAAAGCGTCCATCGGGTCCATGACGCCTTGTCTTCAATACGATGTTACCTTGATAACCACCAAGTAGTATATGAATTGAACCCGTTTCGCCCTAAGGTTGAATAAATGGAGGGCTATTTCTTTTCACCCTTTTCACATTCAATTCTTTTCATTCTTCAACCCTTCAAGGCTTACCAAGACTTCATAACCGTAACCTTGTTGAGTTTATTCCAAAGACTAGCTCGCCTCAATCCGCACTCTTCCCATATCTCATTTTTCTCCTTTTATCATCATACCTAAGGACTTCTACACTAACTAGTGGATAGTCCCTGGTAGATCCCTCCTGTTCGGTGGATCGTGGGAACGAATACCTAACCTAACCATCCTTATGACACCATGCATAAATTAAATTGGTCGGTCTTTTGGTATTGTTCTTTCTTCCTTGAAACCAATCAAAAAATCATTTGAAAAAACAATCAAGATACTTGTGATACGAGATCAAAGCATTTTGTACCTTAATAGTTTTGATCATTTAGAAATGCTCCCCCTCACCATGTGCATATGATATTAAAATTGTTTGGCACATGGAGGCAAGAGTTCTTTGAAATAATTTCTTTGAAATAAATTCTTGATCACAATTTCCTTAGAAAAAGCCATTTGATTTTCTTGGTAAATTCTCCCCCTCAATATGTGCGTAGAATATTTGAATCATTTTGACACATAGAGGAAAGAGACCTTTGAAGTACTACCACGATTATCAAACATTTAGAATCCATTTAACACACAATCAAGGTACATTATATAAAAGCATGGAAAACTTTGTACCTTGAAGGTTTGAATATGTTTTGAAATGCTCCCCCTTAATATATGCTTCGATATTCGAAAAAGATTTAGCACATATTAGAGAGCAGTATGCATTTTGAGACAAAAATGATCATTTTATATCTGTTATGCCCCTTTATCACATATACCTTATCACTTTACCAAGCAAACCCAACACAAATACCACGTTATTCAAACACAAACGTAGATAAGAAAGATTAAGATGAAGAACTTGGTGACTTGAATATATTATGCGTATATGTTTAGAGAGGTAGAGAGAAGAAAGATGAACACAATAAAGATGATGTTTATTGCTTCAAAGGAAAATACACACACACACACTCAAGCACACCCCTCAAATGACCATTTGAGGGGTATTTATAGTACAATACATGAAAACCTAAAAGGCTTTCCTATGGGCTTGGCTTGGGCTTCGTGGACTTGGGTTTGGACATGGGTTACACGCCATTATACAATGCTAGCTTAACTAAACTAAAGCCCATTTAGCTTAGTCCAATCCACGAGCCCGTTGACTATTCTATCACGATATCTAACACACGCTAAAGTTCCTAAATGTGAATGACCATCACTTTTAATAAAACTATTAAGGCTAACAATCTCCCTAAGGGTGGTCATTCAAATGATGCTCCACTTGATTAGGTCTCTACTTTTCTTGAGCTAGGACTTGTGTGTAGATATTGAATAGTCTTGATTCTTTGTTCCTTCATGCTTTGTGATCGATAATGTGGTTGTTTGCCGTTGTCAACTTCGGGTTAGGTGTCTCCACGCCATTCTCCATTTCTTTCTCCACCATGCTCACACTTCTATTTTTCTTTGGTTACCAATGATGTAGTTCTCGAGTCTTTAAACTTTGTAGATTCTTTGACTTTGACGAAGAATCATCTCCTTTGATTATGATGAGAACTTTCATATGTTGTTGGTATGAGCATGTGGCTAGTCTCGCACGATCCATCCGCCCCCCGAGCTTCCATAAGAAGAAAACATAAAACAGCTTAGTAATAAGCGGATTCCGCACTTACAAGTTTAAATTTCGAGGGTGTTAACAAAGATAGTGTGAAAACACATCTCTAATTCGACAAAGGCCGCTCTCGAACCGGAGTCCCACAAGTGAGATAACACGATATATCAAGTACATCTACGCTCGATGAGTCGAGGTACATCAAGCATCACCCCACGATCGAGACCGCTTGAGACACACTAAGCGTAATCCACGGAGAATTACCGGCTGACTCATTGCCGTGGTCGCTTGATGTTGACCGCAGAGTTTCCATTCAATCACCGAAGATCATGATGTGAAACTTCTCATAAATGTTCGCGCATTGCTAAGATCTCATGAGACTCTATAATATATCACTTGTGTCCTTATTGATGAACAACAAGCGATGTCATGTCATGTGTTCCTATGAGATCTTTGATGAATCTCGTGGCTCTAGACTTAATTAGTGCATTTTGGTTTTCCCGAAATGAGACTAGGAGAGGGTCTCCTTCTTCAATACCAACGATCTCTAAGAGAAAGTCGATAGATTATGTAGGGTTCCAGTGAGAATGAAACAAACTTTTAAGAGGAATTGAGTGGCTAGAAGGTTTAGTGCAAAGGCCACATCGGGTCCATGACGCCTTTGTCTTCAATACCGGTGTCATCTAGTGACAACCAAGAGTGTATGAATTGAACCCGTTTCGCCCTAAGGTTGAATATGGAGGGCTATTTCATTTCACCCTTTTCATTACTTTTCTTTAATTCTTCAACCCCTTCTTTCTCCTTTCTCACATTACTCCTTTTTCAATCATTCCTAAGGACTTCTAGTTCTAAACTATTTGTGATGTCCTTGGGTAGATCCTCCCGCTCAAGGGATCATAGGACGGATTTCCTATCCTTAGTCACCTTATAACTCCATGATCGCCCTATTGTTGCCATAAAACCATTTTTCATGAAAATCTCTCAAAGTGTTTATGATTATAAAACATGATTTGTTAACACCTTGAGAGTTTTATATTTTCGTAAACACTCCCCTTCACATGTGCTTATATTGTTTTGACAGAAATCTGCACATAGAGGGTAGAGTTCGCACTTTTGAATTGATCGACTTTAAATGAACAAGACCGATTCGAGACACGTTTACATCACTAGAGAACTAGCTTGAAATTATTACCCGTCCTGGTCAAATCCATAGAAATTTTCTCGAGATGGTACATAATTCCTTGTCAATTCATTGGTTTCAACTGAGTCGAGCTCTTTTGAGATTCAAACACCAATCATTAAACATTTTTGATCACATTTTAATCACGTTTCTCCCCCTCAAAAATAGCATATCCATGATGTTTTTGAAACAAAATGATTAAAAGATATGTTTTCCGAAAAGCATTTGGAGAGAAACCGATTTAGTATGAATTTTGGAACAATTTTGTTTTAATACTCCCTTAACGAAAGCATATTTTTCTTACGTAAAATTTAGAATTAATTAAGGGTTTAGAGGAGTTATCTTGGTACCAAATGTGAGAGATTTTGAAAATCTTTTGAAAACTTTCGAATCAATGGTACGCAAGATGAAGATTTTAAAATCTTTCAAGATATTGAAGAAGAATTATCTTCATTTGTTTTAGGATAAGTGCTCGATATTTATGAAAATCTATTTTGCGTAGCACTTTCCTTTCTTTAAAGATCGGGTTGCAAGTCAAATACTTACAAGCCATTATTGAAGAAATTTTGAGAAACGACATGTTTTAGAAAAACAATTAAAGAACTCTCGCCAAGCATCCGTACATGCCCGTATCATTGTTGAATGACATTTCTAGAAACGCATGAATATCGATTATACGAGAGACATGTCGTGAGAAGAATATTTTGGATTTTTGATTTTCTAATGTTTTTGTATTTTTGAAAATTTTCTATTTTTGTATTTTGCTTTTGTTGGTTTTATAAAAGAAATGGAAAATCAAAGATAGAAGATGAGAGAATGAAGAAGAAGATTTTATGCACTTAGAACCCTCCGATGAGTCGGGTTCGAGATATTTGATTCACCCGCACCAAAGAAGAAGAGTTTTCACAAATAATGCTGTTAGAAGTACAAGATTCCTCACGGTGAGGGTGATCACTATCAACGGTTGTAGTGGTTTCTCGCTTCCTTATCCCGATGAGTTTCACTATTATCCGTGTTGGAGCAAGTATCAAAATCTTTCCTGTTGAATCCATCTAAGACCTATTTTGTTGAAAACTTTGCCCGTGGGTATCCACCCAAGGTAAGATCTAGGAGTTGTTTTCTTATCGATGCAGCGGAAGACTCATTTTTGAAAACTACGTCCCAAGAGATCCACCTATTAGGTTTCTTTTGTTTGACATTTTATCAACGGGCTTGTTTCTATTTGGTGTCTTAGTGGATTGTGCCTTGGCACGAGAATTATCTTTCTTGAGATATTGTAAGGCACATGCATCATGATTAATGAAAAGACACATTTTTACATGTAGTATGCATAAATTCAATATTCTTGTTTAAAACAAAGAGCTTTAACTTTGTCACTACAGCCTTTTGAAATTGATTCTTGTTCGAAAAAGACTTAGAATTCTCGGTGTTGTTTTCTAAGGGTATAGCATTTTCTTTTATGCAACTACTCTTAGATGCAAGCCAATCCCTAGTCTTTTGTAGAGTGTTCCTAGGTAATGGTTTACTACTACTAGCGTTGCTTTGAAATCTTGTAGAATTCATCACCCTAGATGTTGCACCTAGAATTCCATCTTTCGAGTCTCAGCCTTTTTCCTAGCTTCTTCTAGATAGTGATTGTTGACCATTTTGTTAGAACCAATGATTCTTTAATCGGATTTGCGGTCACATTCTGTACTATTCCTAGAAGTGCCATGTGTAATCACTTTTTCTTTATCAAAACCGGTTTTTCAAAAGCTTTGATAATTCTCTTTAATAGGCAAAGTCTGTGGAGGATCGTTTTTGACAAATCATTTTCTCATTGACTTTTGGAGGACACCGAGAAATAGACATTTTGGTTTGAAAACCGGTTTGGGAACATTTGTTTTCTCCTCACCAATGGTTTTACAAACTTAGTATCCATGCCTTTCCTTTTAGACTTTCCAAATGAACTCTCAAAAGATCATTTTGCTCTTGCATGTCCTTGTAGGCACGCTCATACGACAGCTTTGTCATACTTGCATTCCTCCTTTTTCGATCGTCGCTTAAAATAGGACACGCTTTCTTTTCAAGTTTCATAAGAGCTTTTTCATATTTTGAAACAATTTCGGAGGTCTCATCCTCGAGTCTTTCATGATCTTCAATGTAATATGTTTGTAAGATAATGGACATGATATCGGTAGTCATAACATCTTCAAGAGAGAATCATTTAGATTTTCCAAAACTTTGATGTGTTCAAACTTTCATTAGCTTGCTTTACTGTGGATTTATGGTCCTCGACAAAGTCACCGCTTTTTCAAAAGCGCTTGTTCAACATGAATTACCCTTGAGTTGATGTTATTCACTAAGGGGCAATTTGAGTTTCAAAAACTTTCTCTGCTCGATATCAAAAGTAGAGAACCGGCTTGTTAGGTGTCATAGTTGTTTTAGTTTTAATCAGCCTCAAGACTCCCAATTCTAGTTTTAACATCGCCTAAAATGCTTCTAGTATCACTTGTGTTAAAAGGATTGTTTGAAGACATTTGTTCGATTTTCTAAAGAGATTTGGAAACTACAACCGGTTTTGAAACCGGTTTTGAAACTGGTTTTGAAACAGTGTTGACACTTTGTTTGAAACACTTGGTGTGATGGAAAACTTTGACGCTTTTTGATTAACAAAAGTAATCCCATTAATTTTGTTCCATTTGTTATAATCAATCGGTTTAAGATCCGGATTCTTTTGTTTCATTTTTGATCTACTCTCCTCGCCTAGTTCCAACGCTTTCAAGAGAATCACGAACAATTATGGGTTCATGCAAAGGTTGTCCATTGTTCAACACATTCGAGATTTCCGAGCTTTCTTGAGAAACTAAGGAGGTGAGTTACCAAGAGCCATTTTATGTGAAGTGTGAAAATCGATTTACTTGATTAGAAAGCATCTTGTTTGATTTAGCGGAATGACCCGTTGTAAGAAGCAAATTATCCAATTTCTTTATAGTTTCATTTTTATCCGAATTTCATCAAGAAGAGAATCTTCTCGCTTTGAAAAATCAAGAATCAACTGCTTTCTTCTTTTCAAGATCGTAACACGCTGCTTTTGTTTAGAAA
Organism: Chrysanthemum lavandulifolium; assembly: GCA_022545495.1. Taxonomy (NCBI): domain Eukaryota; kingdom Viridiplantae; phylum Streptophyta; class Magnoliopsida; order Asterales; family Asteraceae; genus Chrysanthemum; species Chrysanthemum lavandulifolium. Next base: position 106,712 of record JAHFWF010000031.1, on the reverse strand, counting down.
GTTGGTTGTTTAGTTCGTAAATTTCCTTGTTTAAAGATTTTATTTTCAAGTTCGATTCACATCAAGTGTATCATACTTGAGTTGCAATTGTTTTTCTCTTAAAACAAAATCTCGATAACCAATTTCTAATTCGAAAGTTTGTTTGTATGAAATTCATAGGCTTTGGCGTGCTCTTGTAACTCTCAAGCTCGCTGGTCAATTTTTATTCGCGGCCTTAACCTCGCGATTGACCGTCTTACTTTTTCAACTTCAATGCCACATTGATTGATTAATGATTCAAAATAAGCACGAGTTTCCTCATCATTAGCACCATTTTGTATCACTTGACCTCCATTAGATCCATATATGGAGTTTCGAGTTAACATTGCTATTAACTTGCTCTCCCACATATGTGTCATAATAAGGTTCGGAGACACGAATGTGGCTTCTCATGAGTAAACGAATGTGGTACCTCATCGAGTGAATATGTGTCGAGATGTGAGTTGTGTCATAAGTACCGCTTGATGTTGTGGCTCGCTGATTGATTGTGTGACCGAGGTTGCATTATCGCTTGCTTTATCTTCCCATTTTGGGTACCGAATTTTATTTCCTCGCAGTCAACTCAATTCCCAACTCTTCTTTTTCTCGCTAACATCAACATGTATCGGATCTTTTCAAGCTTTGTCATTGGTATGACATCGATCCTAATCTTGTCTTTGATGTTCGGAGGTAGCATTCTCAATGTAAGTCATAAACAGCTTATTCCCATTTTGATATCCCATATTCGATTCACAATCGATTCCCTTGATGTCCATCTCCATAATTCCCAACGATCGAGCCGCAACATTGCCATTCGACACCCATCGCTTATTCCCAACATTCTCGTCCCATCCGATTTCCAACATGGTGACCCGATGATTACCCCGATACGGAATCGCCGACACCGATGCGATCATTAATCGCTTTATCCAATAAAGAAAATATTTGTTGCAAGGTCGCTTCGCTTTCACCTCGTGGATCGCGATTCCTTGTTCCCGGTATTGTTGATCCGGATAGAATTGTTGTTGTGGTTGTGGAATGTATTGTCGTAAGTTGTTGTTGTTGGAAGATGATGAAGCTTGTTGTTGTGTATTCACCGTAGTTTGAGTCTTAGCAATAAGTGCCAATTTTGCCAATTTTTCTTTTCTCGACTTCATTTGCTTCACTTGGTTTTGTTTCGTAAAATCGCTGAGTTGATCAAAGTTCACCCGATGTAAGTCTTTTGTTTGGTTGACAATAGTGACATATCGTCCCCATTCTTCCGGAAGATTATTCGAACTTGATGTTTTGAACGATTGTTCTGGTGCCAACTTGTTTCTTAGAAGCTCATTCATCAAAGTGCAAACCTTCCATAGTAGGATTCAATGGATTCTCCTCGTGTAGATGTAAACTTCTCCCATTCGGCTAGCGCCTTGTTCTCCATGTCTTGTTTACCAATTTCGCTCCAAAACATAGTCGCCTAACACGCTCCCACATATCGAAAGCAGCTTCACAACCGCTCACCGCAAAGAAAGATGTCTATTGGTAAACCCATTGAATAATATGAATTGCCATGTCATCTCAGATCGACTTGTTTCGATCCTCTTCAAAGGTATTCGATTCGCTTTGAAGATGAGAGGATGGTGGGATGGGAGGTGTTGCATCCGCATTTCGTGGACATGGACTTGTCGAGGCTTGAAGGGTCCATCCCGAATGGATTTAATCATGAGTTTCCATTAGGTTTGGTCTTTATGTAACGAAGCATACGACTTGTCCATTGAAGATAACCACCTTTTGCCAACATAGGAGGTCGGTTTTCGCACCGCCGCATGAATGTCTTGTTGAGTTGCCATTGATGAAGGTATGATCCGATAAAGTTGATGTAGGATCGATTCAACGATAAAGGAGTTGTGGTTGATGAAGATTAAGCTCACTGAGGTGTATCCGAAAGTCGTATCAGAACTCGGTTCTTAAAAAATTTCGCCCAAAATTTGAAATTCACTATAAAAGTCAATTCTAAGGTCGTATGAAAATTTGAGTTATGACAATTTTGACGCAAAATTTGACCAAAAATTTGAATTTAGGCCCAAAAATTTGAATTTTTGACCAAAATTTTCACAGCTTAAACCAAAATTTGAATTTCGTAAAAAATTGAACGCTTAGTCTCCTCAAAATTTATTTTTACTCAAGTTTTCCCGCCAAAATTTGAATTTTTTTTTTTTTTTTTTTTTTTTTTTTTGAAAAGAAGAGATTAGGCGAGAAACACGGGTTACGAGTAGACAAGGCTTAGGCGAGGATCTTATGCGAGGATCTTAGGCGAGGAAGCTTATGCGTAGAAACCTTATGCGAGAAACCTTAAGCGAGAAACCTTAAGCGTAGAAAGTATCTTACGCCAGAACCTTAGGCTTATGCGTAGACAAAAGTTACTCGTGAAACCTTACGCTGTAATTTTGAAGTTATGCGTAGAGTTACCGTAAGCTTTTAGCTTATGCGTAAACTATGGTTAAGAACCAAAAATCCTTTACACCGCCACAACAGAAGAGATATCCACAAGTCGGTGTTCCACACACTTATCCAAGTGAGGAAGCACCGAGTAATGCTTATAGCACGAAGATTCTTCACCAAAAAGTTACGAGTAGAAAACTTATGAGTAGTTGACTTTCACGAGTAGAACTTGGGTTTGACCTACTCGTAAAAATTTCCAACGATTCAAACAATTTCGCTTGTTCGGATAGCCTTAAAACACTCAAATAACACAAAAATGTTAACCTTTTCACCCAAAGTGCTTAGAAAAGTTACTAGTAGAAAACTAGGGTTTTGACTTTTGACTTCTACTGTAAGAAATTTCCAACGATTCAAGTGATTTCTTTGCACGTAAAGCCTTAAAACACTCGAATAACCCAAAATGTTGATCTTTTCACCCAAAGTGGCTACAAAAGTTACGAGTAGAAATGACCAATAACCAAAACGAGCTTAAAATGAAGAAAACACGAAAGCTTCTAACTTTTGCAAAAACTAAAACTTTAGCACCAAATATACCTTAAACCACAAGAATCTTGAATTTTAAGTGCAAAATTAAAGCTTTATGCGATCAAAGATGTAAAACGTGAGCCTTTATGCGAACCTTCAAAACAAACACAAACACTCCTAAACCATTGTTAGCGATTGATACCAATTGTTATGCCCCTTTATCACATATACCTTATCACTTTACCAAGCAAACCCAACACAAATACCACGTTATTCAAACACAAACGTAGATAAGAAAGATTAAGATGAAGAACTTGGTGACTTGAATATATTATGCGTATATGTTTAGAGAGGTAGAGAGAAGAAAGATGAACACAATAAAGATGATGTTTATTGCTTCAAAGGAAAATACACACACACACACTCATAACACCCTCAAATGACCATTTGAGGGTATTTATAGTACAATACATGAAAACCTAAAAGGCTTTCCTATGGGCTTGGCTTGGGCTTCGTGGACTTGGGTTTGGACATGGGTTACACGCCATTATACAATTCTTGCTTAACTAAACTAAAGCCCATTTAGCTTAGTCCAATCCACGAGCCCGTTGACTATTCTATCACGATATCTAACACACGTTACAAAGTTCCTAAATGTGAATGACCATCACTTTTAATAAAACTATTAAGGCTAACAATATCATCTTTCATATTTATATCACATTTTCTCCCCCGATCAAAAATTTCAAATCCTTTGAGATTTTGGATCTCAAGTGATTGAATATGTATGAGACAAACCATTTGTTGGAGAAAATGTGTCCAATTTTATATGATCGAGTGGATAACATCAAGTTCCCTTTAGAAACAAAGGAAACCACAAGACATAACCTAACACTATTACATACATTATAGTTGTTTATAGAATTTACACCACTTTTTACACATCAAAATACAAAGACATAAACTACTTCCTAAGATATCTTCATTCAATTCTTTGAGCGTTTTATAGTGACCGCATCAAGTCTACCACCCACAAAGCTTTCAAGGTCATGATAGATCATTCTAGTCTTCAATCGTCGTCGATTGAAACAATGAAATCTTCACACCTCTTCAAATCCTCATCAATCCGTAATTTCGCTCGCTCCGCGCTTTAAATCAATTTTGATTTCTTTCACTCTAGAGTTTAACTCTTCTTCGACCATCTTGAGTGTGCCATCACCGAATTTGTATAATTTACACAATCTCATTAACATTCTTGTTCTCAACTGCTGCTGAGGATGACCGCCTGGGGTGTCGATCACAATATATTCATGACGATATTCTAGTCCTTTGACTTCTCATTGAGGTCTTGTTAAGTTGACACGAGTTTGGTAACTTTCAATACCAAACTGAAGATCCTCAACTCTTAGTCGAATGACCAAGCCTCTAATCCAGAGATTAACATCACGAAGAGCCTTCTTCTCACGAGGTGCAAATGGTCAAGGTGTCCTTGGAGGTTCGTAAGATGAGGTCTTCAAAGTCATTAGGCATCGATGTTTGAAGTCATTTTATTCTATAGTGTACTCTTTCGAGTCTCGCTTCTTCAAGAACGATCTTCCGTAGGTAATCATACCAGAGATTGAGAAGATTTCTATTCGATAACACTTAGAATACGCAATCTGGATCGAATGTACCGCGACTTCTTTTAGCACTATGTCTTTCGATGTAGAATTGTTTCTTTTGAACCACCAATGAGAAATGCCATAGAGGCGGCAATGTCATACTATTGCTCATTGTCTACCCAAAATTGATCCGGAGCCATATGTTCAAGACCTTGATCGGTGTAGGTAGTCGCTTTCATCTTTGAAATTGACAATGCCGGTCTTATTTCGTAAGTGCAACCACATAGATAGTCCAAATCATGATTGAAGAAAACTCGATCGAATGGTCATATATCCGTGTTCACCGCCTAGAGGAGAGGATTGTTCACATCAAACCTATTGATCCGCTTCACCGACTTGATCATTCAAAGATTCTATAGCATTCCTCCATCCGATATTGAAGTCGATTAGCATCCGAGTGGAAGACTTTAACTATTTCAAACGCCGGGCCTTCAAGATCTTTAGGAGTGATAGATGTAATTTCCTTCTTCTCACAAAACACTTTATAAAGCTTCCCATATCCTCGTGAAGTGAAGAAGAGAATCTTCTCGTGTGCTTCATAGTTGGAAATAATAGTTGAAGCCCAATTCTTTGTTGGGTTTGTTGAATCGATTCGGAATAAACCACGAAGGTTCGTGGAGTTTGAGGTTTATCTTGGGTAAGCCAACTTTGAGTAACATCCTTCAAGGTGTAGCTCTAGACGGTTTGATTCTTTTTCCTCAATATAAGCATCCAACCAATCTTCTTCGTCTCGCAACATTGGGGTTGTGCTTGGTAGAGATATCATCATCTTCCGATTCTGCACTCTTGAGCAACGAGACTCTTCATTTATTATTTTCTTATGGAATTGTGGGATGGTTGGTGTAAACCTAGAGTCGACGGTGGTCCATGCAGAAGACATCTTTTGAGATTTTTGACCACTTGAAGTACCGGATTGTTTCTGAGTTATTGGTGGTGGTGAAGGTGGGCGTGCATTGTGAGAAGTGGTTGTTCCAGAAGATCCTCCAACTCCAGATGTGCCAACACCACCATTAGGAGGTGGTGGTGGTGACTTTGGACCTCCAGACATATCTTTTGAATCCATCGAAACTGATTTTCTTTTCTTCTTAGTCTCCCTTTCACGAACATCGACTACAAACTGCTCATAATCATCATGCCTCATAGATTCCTCGAGAGCCTCGTATAATTTCTTATGTGTACTATGCAAGTGCTCTCCTGCCTCATACATTATTTCTGAGAGAGCTGATCTCATGTCAGAGATCGGAAAATCCTTGAATCGCTGAAGTAATGGAGCCTTCATTGCCCATTCAACTGCATCTTTAATATCTGCTTCTATAGCCTTTGTTACGACTTCATCGAGATTAAGATTCTCTAGTTTCTTGACACGACTATCAAGATTGTTGACAGCTACAGGAAAATGTTTCTCAATAGTAGCAATGCGTAACATGGCCTCTTCAAGCAAATCCTCAATTGTTTTAACAGGAGGAGGCGAGGCACGAGGTGGTGAGGCAGGTGGAGTGACAGGATCACTGATCGTGACAACTTGTAGTGGATCATTGGAGGATTGGGAGGTGGAAGTGCAGTTGTCATAGCAGGTTCGAGAGTTGGCGTGATTGAATGTGATGTGACAGTAGGGGAGAACATTGGAGCAGACATCAGAGGAATAGTTGATGAGTCTTGTTGAATAGTGACCGAGAACATGGACTAAACTTCTTCCTTTTCATTTGTTTGCTTGTCTCGATTCGGCGTCGAGGACCGCCTTTCAAGAATTGGTCACCGATGTGAGGTCTCGCATCAAGATTTTTAAGTGAGGAAAGTGATCCAAGAGACATGTTTGTTTCTTCAAGACGCTGAGTACTTCGATCCGTGCTCAAGGTTCTCCGTGGGTCTTTGCTAGATCATTTTATCACTTATCGATTCAACCACTGGGTCTCTCGTAGTAAAAGGAGTCTCCGATTTTCTTCCTCGCATCATCGGACGCCGGTGATTCAACCGATCTTTCTGCCTCATCGTGTCCATCCCGGGCCAGCACTTGTGTAGATGATGATACGGCATCTCTTTTCTTGAGAATAAACTGGGTCGTTGTTTTGGGAGGTGGTGAAGAGATATTCAGTGTCATATGTGCGACTTGTTATGCTTCTCCTCCAGCAATTCCTTTACCTTTGTCTTGTGTGACAGGATTGATTTGTCGAGGTGCTGACTCAGGCTCTCTTATCGTGACTCCTCCCACTGGTGGTCTCTGAGGCACATTTAGACTGTCAAGGCTTTGCTGAATTCCTTGTTGAAATGCAGCTTCGTCTTCATCAATCAACTTTGTCACTCTTCCTGTAACCTTAGTTCCCTCATCATTTCCCTTACCAGCATCTCTTTTTCTCCTCTTTTGCTTTTGTGAAGGAGAGATATTAGTTACAGAGCTATCGTGTCTCTTGTTTTTCTTGGGAAGACTTGAGTATGAGGTTCCCGAGTGTTTAGATTTTGATTGTGTGAAGTGGACTTCGGATGTTAGCGGTTGTGGTGGAGGCTTTACATAACTCTTGAAGTAATCGATTCTTGATCCTATCACTAAGCAAAGCTTCAGAACCGGCATACCAAAATCACCCCGCCATATCCTTTGGCACTATATTTAAGGTTGCCAAGAACGAATTCATCATTGGCTTCATGTCAGCACTCTGCACGCGAGTTGATTCGTGAGTTTGTAGCAGATGATGGATAATGAATTTTGAGAATCTTATGCTATGAATCACTCTTTACCAAGACTTTTCTTCCTTTGACTTTATTCTCGAGTTAATTCGTCAGAGATAAATGTGTCCAAGGACAAGATGAATTCTTCCTGTATAAGTTCAAGAAAGTCAACATTTTTCCTTTGACAATTCCCCACAAGATTCGTGATAATGGGAGCTCGAACTCCGTCTCGTCTCGATGTTTTACCGGTTAGGCACAAAGTTGAGGATTGTGACTATTGATCTCCATGGTTGATATATTTCAAGATTGATGAGTGATGAGATCTTGGTTATTCTTTCCGGGTATCCCAATTCACGACAAAGTTTAAGATATCATGAATGGAGGGTGGAGAGATGAATTTGTTGGAAGGGTTTCTTGGTGTGATTCAAGAGCATCCCGAGGGTTTCAACCGAGATGTCATACCATTTGTCTTCAAGCTTACACGAGTATGACGCAGTAAATCTTATCCCAAGTAACAGCTTTTCCGTAATTGTCAAGATAGATGGATGGGATAGTGCAACGCTTGGTTAGTGCATTAAAGAAGTTGGTGTCCTTCAAGATATCGACACCGACGGTAAGTAGGATTATGTTTCCTATCAACATCTAAGAAGCAGTTGCTCTTAGCAATTGACACCCATTCGCATGAGGAAGTAATTCTTCATCACCAGAGTGACAGCTTGGTGCAGAGGTCAGAACATCGAGGATGTGATGTCACCATTGAGATCTCAAGGTTACATGCATAACACAAACCATATCCAAGAAATTGTTAGATTAAGTCATCGATACATATCATGACCACTTCATAACCCATCATTGGAGTTACAGAAATAAAGATATGACATATATGGAGACATAGGATGCAGCACACAGAAAAACGTGATTAGCATGCAGAAACTTATGAGCATAGGATACCATTTGGGAGAAGACATCAAAATAGATAATACCAAAAGCTAAATTGACAAAGATATATGTTTAATTACACACTGCAACTAGCTTTGGAACAACAATTTGAGCAACTCACATAACACACTTCACATAAGTAATAGTTGGTAATCAACATGCATACTACAAGATATGTGAGATACATAGCATATGGCAACTCGCATCCATCATCTCGCTTAGGCTACAAAGTAGCTCGCATACATTCAATATCACAGTCAACTCGCATACATTACAAAGTGTGAATCAAGTCGCATATGGCAACTCGCATATGATGGAAGATAACACGCATAGTCAACTCGCATACATTACAAAGTATGAAGCAAGTCGCATATGGCAACTCGCATGCATCAACTCGCTTTGGTCAAACAATGGATGGTCAATATATATGCTAACTCGATTATAGACATGAAGCAAGTCGATATGGCAACTCGCATATGATGAACGATAACACTAATAGTCAACTCGCATATGTAACTCGTGATAGGATACGTTGAATCTAGACATATCGATAGACAACAGTGCAACACGCATATATGACAAAGGTAACTCGATATAGCAACTCGCTTTCAAAAATAGTCAACACCAACACGCATATAAGTACATCTTTAACTGACCATCGTCAACTCGCATCCAAGAAATTCTATCCAACTCGCTAACAAGAACTTACCATGAGTAACCCACTTAAACACTCGAAAACACGAATACATATTCAAACCACGGACACAGTCATGTAAAATAGCAATGCCAATCAACCCACTCAAACCCAATAGCAATTACTTAACCCTACCCATTCGACATCCACAACACGCATAATCAAAAGGATCTATCAGACATTAACTAAGTATGTCATATCAATAACTGAATGTATCTAAGACTACAATCAACAACAATTCATCAAAAACATACAAACCTAGCGTCCAAATAATTGATCAAGATGAGAATCGAGGGGACAAGATCTGCAAAGGGGTTAAGATGAAGATGGTTAAGGTACAAATATTTTGAGAGCGATAAGATAATCACAATCAGATAACATAAACGACATACCACACAATCTCCAATATATAACTCGCTTACAAGAGAGTTGAGAGAGAATGGTTTATGCGTGTTTTTGACCAAGAAAGGGAAATGATTTGACCATGACACTCAACCCGGATACTTAGGAAAATAATAATAGCGAGTTGACACTATTAGTCCCTCTACTTATCAACGCAACTCGCATATAAGGTACACAGATATAGTGGAATGACACTTTTAGTCCTTATACAAAGCGAAGCAACTCGCATACAGATAAACATAGCAGCTCGCTTAATATAACATAGCAACTCGCATATGAATAAAACATAGCATAAAGGAGCAACTCGCATAATATAAGGATTGGACTAAAATATCATCACATATCACACCACTCTTAATCATACCAGGAATCTCAAATTAACACCACATAGCATGCAACAGCCAAGGCACACTCAAATAAGAATGCAGATGATTAATTAAGCAATGTACTAATTCAGCTATAGGTGCACAATTCTCCCCCTCAATCAATGATACGAGGTAGAGAGTAATCATTGATTGACATAGTATTATGAGATTACTACAGCTAGAGTATGAGATTATAAAATAAAATAAAAGGTTATAACTGTTCTGTTCGAACTTCATCTAAAATCCCGTGACATTGTTGAATGACATTTCTAGGACCGTAGATGTTATCGATGACAGAAATTAGAGTAAAAATGAGTGAAAATAAAAAATATGAAATTTGAATGTCAAATAATGAAAATTTTGTAAAATAAAATAAAATTGATTAATAAGAGTAAAATGAATGATTTTTTTTTTTTTTTTTAAAAAAACATTTTAATGTTAATTTTTTTTTTTTTTTTTTAAATTTAGACCTAATAAGCACGAGTCCCAAGAGAGGGGATCGTGGAGTCGAGTACGAGGTATATCAATTCGACAAGCTACCATTCCGAGTGAGCATTCTTCGCTCGATGGGAACCAGTCATGATGTTCATGAACGAATTGAGCATAATACCCGAAATGATTGAGGACACTTTGCACTAATAGCACATGTAGTATTACAAATGGGTGGGTTAGTGATGTATATTCTCAATTTTGATGTAATACAACAGTCTAGGAGTATCATTAATGGACATCTCTTTAAGTTCAACATTCTTGAAGGTTTTTCCCGGGGATCCACCTAAGGCAACTTTTAGGTGAGTAAGTCCGTTTGGTACCAGAAACTTAAAGAGTCTACCAAGAGGAACCCACTTAAGACAACCGCTAACAAAGTTAGATGAGGCTAGATTCTGCTTCGACCATTGGTCCTTTTGCATTTAAATTGCTTCTAGTGGATTGGTCTCATCATTTGACTCCTTAAATTCTCGAACTTAGATTTCGAGCCATCTGTCGGGAATTGTCATTCCTAAGGTTGGAATGAGTTAGCGAAGTGACTGGTTTCGACAAAACTTTATTAACTTCAACTTGGGGCGTGCTTAGATTTTGATGCTTTAAATCTTTCCGCCTTAAATGCATTGGGTGCCTAGTTACTGTATGATAGTGGCATTATGAATGTGTGATTTCTCCAATGTTGATGGTTTTGCGAACTTAGTATTCACTCTATTTCCCGTATTTTTCTTAAGCTCATTTTTTAACGCAATGATAGTAAAACTCTTATCCTGAATTTGGTTTTTGAGGGCATCTAGGTCAGATGTCATGGATTTGATTTTATCAATCTATTTGGTCCTACACTCCAAAAAATTCTTCTTTAAGGATTCATTTTCTCTTAGCAACTTAGCAACACATATGGCTAGTTCCTCATTTCTAGACTTAATTGCATCACAGATTTCATAATTAATATCCGTACTCATGTTCAATTGAATGTCTGATATTTGTTTTTTCAGGTTACAAATGGTTGAGTCTTTGTCTAGAATCTGTGTTTTTAACTGATTAATTTCAAAAAAATTCACGGAATTCGGAATTCGGATTTGTGCATGCATTTGAAACATGAGAATTTTCTTCCTTTGTCAGAGTGCAATTTCCAAGGAAATGCAAAGTGTTCTTCCGAATTGAATATTTGTAAGAAAGTTCCTCAAATGCCCTTTTGAAACCATATAATTAGTTTTAAAACAAACAGACTCAGTCTCAACCATGTCAATTTTATCAGACTCATGTTTATCCACAAATTCAAATGATTCGAATACATTACCAGATGCATTGTGTTGATCATTCAAGGGCAGCACATCAGATGATACCTGATCATCCTTTGGTCTGACACTTGCATCCTCATTACTTGTACCGAGCATCAATGACGTACTGACAATTTCAGGCTCCTCAGTCTCTGATTCTTTGCATTCATAGTCAGCAGATATAGCATTTGATGCTATTCCAATTTCATCGCAGAATCAACTGATTGTGGCGCGATTCGCTCAACTTTATGATTACAAAGATCCCCGGAGGTTCATCGTTATCTTCGCTTGATCACGGGCTTCATTTGCTTTAGCCGCTTCTCAATGTACATCTCCATATTATCCATTAGTTGGATCAATGTATTGATGAACTCATGAATTTCCATTCGGTATGTTTCTTGAAAGAAATTCCATCATTGGGAATTTCGTAAGTAGGAATTTCACGACATTACTACGATGGATTCTATGAAGTGCAAAGAATCTCTCAAGAAGAGTTTCACCGAAGTTATATTAGCGATAGTTTGTTTCTGGAGATAGTTATTCCGCATTTTCTATCGCTTGTTAGGATTTGCATGAGCTATTTTAGGTAGTGATATGCATTTATTTTATATTATTGTTTTATTTAGGGTTCCTTGTGTATAAAAGGAACGATGTCTTTGTATTAGACACACTTGAACAAAAGAAAAACCTCGGAGAAAACATTCCGTAGAAACATCACAAAAGGATCCATAGAGGATCATTGTTTTGATAGTGAAAACCTTGTTGGTAACTTTGATTGTGTTAATTATTATCCGCCGCATCTATTCAATCATTGTTATTATACCCTAGTTGAGTCCGGATCTTGGTTTCTACAAGTGGTATCAGAGCGGGTGGCTCTCGATCTAGGGTTGATAAGGTTTTTCAATAGCAGGAGTGGTAAAAAGTAAAGAGGCGATTCATCGTTGCTCACAAGCAGATTTGAAGAAAACATTTTTTAAAAAGGTAATCGATATTGTTTTGTTTGTCGATCATTATTTTAATTCAAATGGTGATTGATTAAACGGCAATATATTGAATCTGTATCACAAGATGGTGAGTGTTAGTCGCGGGACCCACGATTGTTGTATATGTGTGAATTGATTATAACTTGTCGGTGGGGTCAATACTATAGGGTTATTCTATATTCGCATGTGGCACTATGTGGGACTTGGTTCTACACTGATATTGAATTTACAATTATTTCATTGATCATATATTTTGTTTCTTCGGATATCACGTGGGTTTGGAATTAATATTGCAATTGTGGTGCAAGATTCACGTTCATGATCTGAGTCACAATTGGCTCCTCGTGGTATTTGATTGGATGGTGGGTCATACTCATGGTACTATGTCTCATCCTATTAATTTGTTCTCACAATACTATTGATGATTTATTGAACACGTGAGGTTGTGGGGTTACTGCTGAAGGCTTACATGATAAAGTTTGTGAATTGTTGATCACGTGTTGGGTATTGAATTTGGTTTATTGGGCATTGGATTGGTAGTCACAGTTTGTACTGAGTCGGTGGGGTCACTATCCTTGTTAACGTGATACAAGTACTTGTATGGACACACGTGGAGATTTATTGGTGGTCAAGGGTCATGGTACCACGTTTTAATTGTTCTGCTCATTATATTCGATTGGTTTATTTGGTCAAAAGACTGCAGCGTGTTTTGATTTTTGATATCATTGGTTGATTGTGGGAAACGCATTTATTGGTCAAAGAAATTAGAAGAGGTCAAGTACTGGTGTTAGTTGATCAAAGGGTTGAATTTGTGATCACGCATAGGTTCACTGTTTGATCTTAAGAATTTCCACTGGTCAATTCTATTGATTGTGATTGGTTGCTACTGAAGTTATTATGGATCTGTCCTACTATTACATTGGACGGTGAATTTTTTTTTGAGTCTCACTTTGTTAGTTAATTGAAGTGGACACGTGTGTGAACTTTACTGCTGTTATCACATATAATGGCAGAATTTGATAATAATAGGGATGATGGTATGTTTCCTTATTTGATGGATGATGAGTACGATGTTTGGGCTAAGAAGATGAAACACTGGATCATGAATAATGATATGAATATCTGGAAAGTGATCCAAAATGGCAACAGCTTGAAAAGGACTGGATGTGATCAAGATGGAAACCTCTTTTATCTTCCTCCAACAACTGCAGATGAACACATTGTCAGCATAAAGAGAGTCAAAGGCGTAACTATCTTGCTTAAATCTATTCCTCGCGATCATGTAGCGATTTTCATTATATGGATGATGCAAGTCGATATGGAATGCACTCAAAGAAAGGTATGGTGGAAAGGTTGAATTCAAGAAGATGAGCAAGGAAGCTGATGCTGCAGGTTATGTTGAAGAACTTGTCAGTCCACACTTTGCATTCATGGGCATCTCTCAGGTACAAAATTGTGTGTTTGGTTGTACTGATCGTTATAATGAACTTAAGGAAGCTTATGATATTTTGAAACCTAAATATAATGAATGCTATGTGGAAGTTGAAGCTTATAAACAGGCTTTAAAAACACTAGAAAGACAAAAGGTTTGGTTTCAGAAGAATCAAATAGCTTATGATGAGAAGATAGGTGTATTAGAAAGGGATCTTGAATGTGCTAAAAATGAGTTAAAGTGGTCTGAGAAGTTAAGAGCAGATGTAGTGTCAGAAAACTTAGAGCTTAAAGAGAAACTTAATGAGGAAATTGCTAGGCATAAAGAATGGATATTAAATGGAAACAAGTTAGCAAGTCACATCTATGCTAGTCAAACTCCAAATACTACTATAGGTTTAGGCTTTAAGAAGTATGTAGGATTAGAAGCTAGAGATGACACTCGCAAATCTACATCAGCAGGCCTAGCTAATTTTGTGAAAGAAGGTGACCTACATGTTGTACGTGGACCTATTAGAGGTGAGCACATGCCCATTGACTTGTCCATTACAGTTGACTTTGATGGATCACATCATTTATATGGCAAAAAGTCAAGTGACTTGCCAGACCTTAGTAGCAAAACTAATGACTCTGTCTCTTGTTCTAAAAGTGACAAGTCATCAGACCTTAAGTCCACTGACTATGCCTCATGTGATTCAAGTGAAAAGTCTGACTCATCTAGGCATACACCCATGACCACACCCAAGTCCAAAGTTGCTGATGAGCCCAAAACAAAGCCAATTACTTATTCTGTAGAACACAATTTTGCTTCTAATTTTGTTTCTGATAAGTTTAAATGTAATAAACAAAGTTGTGTTAAGAATAAGTCTTTTAAGAAGAAATCTTGTTTTGTGTGTGGTAGCAAACTCCATCTTATTAAAGACTGTGATTATCATGAGAAAAAGATGGGTGTTTCCTCTGGCCATAAGACTTCTAGACCCACATGGACTAATGTTGCTAGTATTCCTCCATTTGTTCCCAAAGTCACACATGTGAGAGTAGGTAAACCGGCCCCACTAGTAAGCCAAAGGTGTATGCATCTGTCACAGCGTGCTTAATAGGCCTTTTCCAGCCCTCCGGTGGAGGATATTCTTCACCGCTATTACTCTTGGTTGGTGGAACAAGAATGCTAGTCTTGTGCCATATAGACCTACTAGTTCTTATTTTCAGTCATATACACCTTATATATCTCATATGAATATGGCACATGGTGGAGTTGGAGTGGCAACTGTTGTTAAGCCCTCACAAGGTTATTCTTGGAAAACTCAAAGAAAAGGTTCATTCTGGGTACCTAAGAAAAATAGTCTTTGTCAGGTGCATTGATTGAGGGGAGGCTTATTGTTGTATATTTGTCTTCTAACCATTTTTGCAGATGTTGGATCATCATACGCCTAAGGGGAGGCTTAGTGTTTCTGCTGACACTACAACTGTCTTTGGTTTCTACTGATGCTTGATGGTTTATTTTCCAATTTATTTATTTTTTCTTTATTTTATATTTCGTTTAAAAAATCGATTATTTCTTTTTCTTAGTTAAAAAAAATAGTGTTATTTCTTTTAGTGATAAAAAAAAAAAAAAAAAAAAAAAGCTCTAACTGCCTATGTTCGCTTTACTCTTTCTTGCTTGCGTGTTTTAGTGTTGGTTAATTACCACACAACTCATGGTTTTCATCTCACCATGTATTATCGACACAAGAGTTGACTAGCCCACGTGATTATGGCTTGTGGTAAAGGTCATGAAATCCATAAATGGTAATCAACTCACCATGATGATGACGACATTCCATCAAAGAGTTGGCTAGTCCAAAAGCAAACGGTTTTGGTAAAGACATCTCAATTCCGTTGATAGTCGTAATAGTTTGCTCAAAATCATAGGGTATGCAACCACCCATGCTTAATTGCCGAGGGTTGTATGGTCATCAATTCACCATGGTTTATTCCTTTTGGAATCCAAGAATTGCCTAGTCCCGAGCAAACGGCTACAGTAAAGACATATCAAACCGTTCATGGTTGCCGATTTGCTAATAAATCGATGGTTATCGATGTACCATGGTTTTCGAACTCAAACATTTGGCTGCTCCAAGAGTGATGGCTATTGGTAAAGAGACATCAAATCCATTATTTTCAATGATTCACTTCTCACGGTGTTAACACACCGGATGTGATGAGAATAGTATGAAACTAATTTGTTTTGATGTACATGTTGTCATTTGTTGTCGCAAAGATCCGAGTTTCAAGGTTTGTCATCATAGAGATGTAATTGTTTTGATTCTTTCTTCCGATGTTCGAGTTCAATCCTCAAGTTCAAGCGTTAAAGTACTATCGAAACCGGAACTTAACCATGTCAAATTCCGCTTTAGGGAGGATTGTTGGGAATTTCGTGAAGTAGGAATTCACGACATTATCACGATGGATTCTTTGAAGTGCAAAGAATCTATCAAGAAGAGTTTCTGCGAAGTTATATTAGCGCATAGTTTGTTTCTGCGGAGATAGTTATTCCGCATTTTCTATCGTTTGTTAGGATTTGCATGAGCTATTTTAGGTAGTGAGCATTTATTTTATATTATTGTTTTATTTAGGGTTCCTTGTGTATAAAAGGAACTGATGTCTTTTGTATTAGACACACTTGAACAAAAAGAAAAACCTCTGGAGAAAAACATTCCAGAGAAACATCATAAAAGGATCCATAGAGGATCATTGTTTTGATAGTGAAAAACCTTGTTGGTAACTTTGATTGTGTTAATTATTATCCGCTGTGCATCTATTCAATCATTGTTATTATACCCTAGTTGAGTCCGGATCTTGGTTTCTACACAGTCATATGTTGATCGAAGTCTGCTGAATATTCCCCATTGATGAATGTCTGAAATTGTTTATGAATCATCTGAAGTACGGCCATGGAATCATTTTTTATTATTTTCCCGTTGATGAGCTGATTCTTCAATTGTTCAAGGTATTTAAACAATGTTTTCTTAAGTGAAAGTAAATCCTGACGGAAAAGGGCACTGCATGTCTGATCCATGGATGTGGATAAAACTTGTGATATATGGGAATGAAGCAGTAAATAAGGTTCAATACTACATTCAATAGGTAATTTCATCATCATTTGTAGAATCTGTTAAGGTCAAGCATTCTGAATAGCACATGCTTTGTCTGCAGTCCACTGAGTTATAAAGTTTGAGCACTTTAGAGATTACTGGATCGGTAGATTGAGCCATGAATGTTGGATTCTACGGGATTTTACTATTCTTTGATTAAACCGGGAAATTGATTCTTTCACGGGATTTTACTAAATCAAAAGAACAACCGTAAGAATGTATCACGAAAAAGTAATAAGTCACAATAGACAAGTAGCTAAACACTTAACTCGCTTAGTTATCAACTCGCTAAATAGCAAAGTCGCATTAGTATCAACTGGCAACACAATCAACTCGCTTAATGAAACAAGTCGCTAAATAGCCAACTCGCTTTAGTATCAACTCGCAACACAATCAACTCCCTTAATGAAACAAATCGCTTTAGAAATCAACTCGCTTAATAGCAAGTCGCAAACAGACACAACTCGCTTAACCACTAAGTCGCTTAAAAGCTTAACTCGCTAAATAGCCAAGTCGCATATATCAACTCAAGATCCAAGAACAAAGCAACTCGCTTTGAAGAACTAAATATCCGAGACACAACTCGCTTAGTACAAAGTTCAAAAATAACCACTTTATCAATCAAAAACAACCAAACCACAATGATTTAAGCCTTCCAATTCAACACATAAACACATATGATGATCCTAAACACAAAAGTACAAGCAAAATTCAAACTTTAACACAAGAACTTGTCCAAATGAAACAAACTCTTCTAAACACTTAATACCCCAAAAACCTTATGAAATCCACCAAAACAAAGAGCATGAAAGATGAGTGATCAAACCATGGCTCTTGATACCAATTGAAAGATATTGGATTTCACAATCACATTAAAGCACAACTAATATAGGCGTATATAAGTTTTAGAGAGAGAAATGGAAATGTTCTAGTAAGAGAAAACTCATGGAAGGTTAGATTCCAAGTGAACATCCAACCCTCTACCTTCCAAGGTAGAGGGTATTTATAGGTTACAAACTAAACGACCTCCCGACGGCCTGTGGATCAGGTATACAGTGGGTAAAGACCCGTCCTTCCTCCACGGTGTTGTACTAGACTAAAACTAAGCTAATAACTTACTAACAACTAACATAATAAACGATATGTCTACGAGCTACCATAAGCTAGATTATGCTTGGGGTGACCGATCCTTCACAATATAATTTCCAATTCCTAACAAAGGTCCTCTATTATACCCCATGATTCTTCCGCGGTGAGATAACTAAGTTTACCACCGGCCGCTTGGTCAATAGATCGCTTAGTTGGGAAGTTGACATGATCATAAAAGAGTTGGACTTGAAGCCAAAGATCAATGCCGTGATGAGGGACTCTATGGAGTAAGTCCTTGAATCGAGTCCATGCTTCGTAGAGAGATTCACCTTGATGTTGTTGGAACATCAAGATTTCATTACTAAGCTTAGTAGTTCTCCCAGGTGGGAAAAATTGGGCAAGGAAACGAGAGATGAGATCATTCCAACTTGATATGGAGCCGGCGGGAAGTCGCTCAAGCCAATTACTAGCTTGGTCCCGTGAGAGAATTGGAAGAGACGCAGTGCGTGGTCTCCCGAGTAGTAGCATCGAGGTCGATGGAATCGACGATTTTAAGGAAATCCTTAAGATGCTGATTAGGATCTTCGGAACGAAGTCCATGGAACGCACATCCGTTTTGCACCAACCGGATGGTGTCGGATCGAAGGGCCATAGTTTGGGCTTGGTCGGGAAGCTCAATGGTGTTTCTATAGCCTATGGTTGTGACGGCATTAGGTTTTCGTCTTGGCCACGTCAAATTTGTGATGGCGTCACATTATGGTTGTGACGCCGTCGGCTTCATCTTTTGACGCCGTCGGGATCCAAATCTAGGCCGTCTGAGTTGTGACGCCCTACTCTTTAAAACCTAATGCCGTCAAGTGAAAAATAGCAATTTTGCTACTGAGTCGTCACAAAGCATGTTGCGACGGCGTCGCCCTTTGGTTGTGACGCCGTCACCGTCAAATCCAGCAGCTTGAGTGTCTTGATCTTGACTTTGGCCATTTTCTTCATATATTCGCACCTTTTCGTCCGAATAAGTGTCATTCCGGTAATTTTCCTTCAAGAGACCTAAAAAGTGAAAATCAACGAAATTAAGCAGTAACGGATATAAAAGTGGTCGATTAAGGGCTTAAATGACCCCTCAAAAGTGTACCTTTTAAATCCTTATCAAATATCCCACACTTGGTATTTGCTTGTCCTCAAGCAAATGTGCTTTTAGCCAATTAATTTATAAGTTAGGGGTCATGAAGCATTAGTTTAGAACAATTCACAACAAGTATAAGCCCCGCAAAAGTCATAACAAGCACGGAAATTACATACTAGCACCTCACAAGTGGTGTTTGGATACTCTCATCTCTCGGGTGTATATGAAATATATCATGTTGGAAATGGAAGATAAACACTCATTAACTGGTCCTAGTACATAGATTACCATAGGCTTGAGACTAGATCAAACCTCTATCGCTTTGGCATAAGCACCTAGGAAAAACTATCCAAGAGGTCTTTCAAAGTGTTGTAACGTTAGGCTTACGGTAGGAAAACAAAGGGTTTAGTGGGATAGGCGATTTAGTGGTGGCAAGTCAAAAATCTTTATGTTACAAGCATAAGAAGAATGGCGTTGCTAAGCCAAGACTCGACACTCTAAACTCTAGATAACTTGAAACAAACAAACATAAATTTAAAGATAGATGTAGGATGGTAGCCCGTATGTTTTTTCCCCTTGAGGGCAAGTAGATTCAAGTGGGGGCATATTTGATAACATCAAATAGTCCTAATATTCTAAGCGTTAATTTCCCCCTTTATCATCACATTACGTGTAAAATGCTAGTGAAAACATCCTTATTCCTTATTATTTCATTTCAGGACCTATTTTATGCAAGGAAGGAGTAAATGGACATTTCCAAGCCCAAAGGATGAGTTTTCTCTCAACTACGGCGTAACCAAGTGATAAAGTTACGGTGTAATGATGATTATGAAGATTACAGCGTAACAATGGAATATAATTATGACGTAACATGTCTACTAAACATTATGCAGCTTACTTGACAAGAGATATGGCGTAACCCTCAGCTCAGGTAACGCCGTAACAACGGATAAACATCAATTTACAAAGACTACGGCGTAACCATCAGCTCAGGTTACGCCGTAACCATGGATAAGCACAAGATTTGAAGAATTACGGCGTAACTACTTAATAAATGTTACGCTGTAACTAGTATCAGAGCCTATAAATAGTCGAAGATTTCATCAGTTTTAGATATCTCTCCTTTCCCAAACCTTCTAGGGTTTGGGGAGATCAAACACAGAAGAAGAAGCATGGCCTAGGAGCATTGAATAACGAAGTTCTCGTCTACGATTTCCATTATATTCGAGTTTGAATTCCTTTTATATTTTTCTAGGGTTTATACTATGAATTCATGTTATTAATTGAAGTTTGCATTTGTGTTATTGATCTTCTCTTTAATTCTTTATAGACATTTACTAGTCTTATCATAGATCGCTAGTCTTGGTAATATTATAAGCTTGTTAGTATCTAAAGGGCTGGGAGATATGACCAACTGACCCAGTCTAATAGATTGCAAAGTATGGAAGGAATTGGCCATAGTACAACCACTTTTCGTGTACGAACTGACCAAATGATCACCTATCAAGTGGAGGTATTTAAGAGGTTAGGGGAAATCTAAGTTCCTAACGCCGGGTTTCCACAGACTAGAGCTAGTAGATTTGGCCCTTAATGACTGCTATTAGGTTGCCGAATGATCCCGGGTGACCTGTTTATCTTGGTGAGGAATCTAAGAACCATAGGCCATGACGAATTGACCAAAGGAGTCTGTTGATAATTAACCACTATATTGAACCTTTATATCGAGAATCAATTCATATTTGTGTTCTTCGTTAAGCTTCGTTTATCTATCTCTTTATCCTAAATTTCTAGTATATGTGTGTTTTGAATCATAGCCTATCGATGAATTACCACAATCTTATCACACCAACATATTATCAATATCATTTCTAATCATCTTAGTTCTTTCAAGGTCACAACTCTCTTGTGACGATACTCGGATTTACCTAAGGCTTTACTACATCTGATCGGGTTCTCTGCCCGTTAGTATGTGTTTATCCTAAGTTATCTAAGTATTATAAAAATTAAAAGCAGTATGAAATAAGCACATCACCTAAACATACTTCTAGTCGCATATAAGAGTCGCCTAATAATAGCCTAAACTACCAAAGTTGCCTAAGGGTCATCTATGAGGTCGATCACCTACAAGGTCACATATGTAGCATTCATTTTTTGAGTCGCATTTTTAATAAATTCAGTCGCCTATAAGCACTGGCGTATGATATAAAGGGCAGGAATGGGTGTTCCCTCCCCCTTATTTTGGGTCATAATTAAACTTGAAGATCATGTAATCTCCCCTTCTACCCATAGCATCCATATACAAATTGCTGTGGTGCATATGAACTTCTGTTGGAATCACTCCTAAACTATAATTCAAGTGTTTGTAATTAATATGTAATAGGTTGCTTAATTAGGCTTTTATGTTAGTACTTAAGGCAAGGCTTATGTAGAAAGCCCATAAGCCTTGGCCCAAGCCCATAAGAAAGGAAGGGAGTTAGTAGTGTTGCCCTAGCTCCTTCCCCTATAAATAATCTTCTAAACCTTCACTTGAAGTTTGGTTGTTCACTTTCACATGTATCATATGCATAAACTTTCTCTCATTTTATACGCATAAGTGTGTGTGTGTGTTCATCTGATCTATTCTTTACCTCATTTCTTTATATTGATGCTTGTGTTACATAAATGGGAACCTAACAGTGGTATCATTCGCCAAATAGTTGGGTGAACGATTTTGTTTTTGAAGTTTAAGTGTGTTACGCGTAAGGTTCGGTGTTCAAATCTTCAAACGCTTCAAAACTTTAATTTTTTCACTTTAAAACTCAAGATTCTTGTACTTTAAAGGTTATTTGGTGATAAAGTTTCTGTTTTTAGCAAAAAGTTTCAAACTTTACGTGTATTTCACTCGTTTTAAGCTTGGTTTTATTCGTGTAGTCTTCACTACGCGTAAGGGTAAAAAGTGTTTATGATCATCAAGTTTCACACTTTTGTGTCATTTTGGTGATATTAAAGCCTTTTCATCACAAAAATCTGGTTTAGAAACACTTTTGGGCAGAAATCTCAGTTTTGGCAAAACTTGGCAATTCTTAAGCATAACTAAACCCTAAAATTACGCGTAAGATTCTAAAGGTTTGATCTTCAGTGTTTTTGGTTTACTCAGTGTTTTCTTGCTTGGATAAGCCTGAAAACACTTCGACTTTGGATATCTTTTACACTGGGATAAGTGTAAAGGATTTTTAGTCAAAACCCTAGTTTTACGCCTAAGCAAAGTTCTTACGCGTAGAATCTCTTTCTGCCTAAGCATAAACTTACGCATAAGCACAGTCTTACGCCTAAGCTAAACTTACGCATAAGAATTTTACTTCTAAGCCTTTGTTTACGCATAAGCTAAGTTTTTCCTCAAGTTTACGCTTAAGCTATCACTACGCGTAAGTTCATTCTTTACGCGTAAGGATTGGTTTTATGCATAAGCTTTTCTCTATGCTTAAGCTGTTTTCTACGCCTAAGGATACTTCATCAACAAAGTTTCATTCGACTACAAAGATCCATTTTTCAACACAAGTTTCAAGATGTCTCAACCACCATACTCTAGCTACTTCCCTCATGTGTATCCTCAACAACAACAACAACAACAACTCCATCAACAACAACAATTTTATCAACAACTACAACAACAACAACAACAACAACTTCAACACAATTTCCTCAAGGAGCAATTCAACCACAAATGATTCAACCACCACCTAGTCTTCAAGTACAACCTTACACAAACTTTCACAATCAACATCCATCTAGGAATACTATAAAGGAACCGTCTTGGTTTGCAAAGATGTGTGAAGCTTTAAGTAGCCAACAATCCATTCATGAGGCTGGATCACTTGATAGACCTCCAATGCTCACTCTCGGAAACTACGATCAATGGGTGATAAGGTTCTTTAGGTTTTGTGATCTAAAGAAGCCACATGGAAAGTTCTTGAAGAAGGTCATCCTGGAAGGTCCGTTTTAGATGCCTACTGTCACTACACCCGGAGATCGAAATGTTAATCCACCAAGAGGTGATGTAACCAACGTTGTCAGTCTTAATGAACTCACTACTGATCAACTTCTTCACTTTGAAGCCGATGAACTGGCAATGCAATACATCCTTTTGGGATTACCTAATCCGATACTTTGAAGTGTTGATGCTCAAAAGACTGCTAAAAGCAATGTGGGAGCATATTCATCTACTCATGGAAGGCACAGAACTCAATCAAGAAGACATGGAATCCAAAATCTACTTGGCTTATGAACACTTCATGATTGAACTCAAGAGACATTAGAGTCATATCATCATCGATTCTCGGACATCATCAATGACTTGGACAAACATAACATCATCATGCCAAGAATTGCGATCAACACTAAGTTCTGAGTAGTCTTGGTCACGATTGGGAAAAGTATGTCATTTTCATCCGTCAAGCAAAGAACCTTCATCATGCTACATACGGATTGTTGTACGACTATTTGAAGCCCCACCAAAGGAAGTTGACAAAGAAAGGGTTATCCGTGGACTACATGTTTCACCTTCACTTCGGATAATCAACAATTAGCATTGTGGGCTCAAGCTTGTTATCCTCAATTCCGACCTTACAAGCAGATTCACAAATCCTCCACAACCTCTTGCTCAACCATCCGCTAAGATAACACCTTATGATCCTTCACAACAAAAACACCACAAGAAAATCAATTGGTTCCATACAACAACAATACTCAAGCACTACGATTGAATCAAATGAGGATCTTTGAAGCTTTTGATGCATTGCAACAAGGATTTGTTATGATTGCTAGAGACTTTGGTCGATACTCCAACAAATCCAACAATCGCATTCGCACCTCATCTAACACAAGGAATCGGTGTTGTTAACAATGGAAGAGTTGAGGTTCGTAATCGTGGTCAAGTTAAATCGATGGGCGGTGGTCAAGGGTTTAATCCAATGGGAAGGAATAACATGGGTGCTCCACAACAACAAAGGGCTCAAGTGGTTGAACAGGTAATGCCTTTAATGGGGTTAATGGTCTTCGTTGCTATAACTATAATGAGAAGGGTCATCCGCTAATGCATGCCCAAAGCCGAGGACAAGAGGCGACTTATCACAAAGAGGCTTTACTCTTGGCTCTTAGGATGAAACCGGTGGAACTCTTATGAACAAGGAACGAGCTTCATGGCAAAGGCGATTCGATGATGATATGGAGGACTTGTAGGCTAATGCAATGATTATGTTGAAGGCAAACATGCATGAACTCTACATGAGTAATACAGCCCGCAGTATGACACCGACGGCTTGTCTCGTGTACCGGATCAAACTATACTCATTCTCGATCCGATATCTCCGCCAACATCTCGCATCCGACAAGGATCGAGTGTTCAACATGAGCCGTCTACATCTCATTCTAATGATAATCAAATAGATCCCGTAGTTGTTCTTGACGATCAAGATGACCTTATGGTTACCATTGATAATCAAGTTGACTCCGTGGTTATACTTGAGGATCTGACTAATGATCATGTTGAGACTCACGTTGAACAAGCTGAACTTTCGTCTAATCTAGATATTGAGCTCATGACCTTACTTAAAGACCAAGAATCTCGACTGGAAATATGCAAGGACATCAATAAGCAATTAAAGGACAAAAATGCACTGTTAACTAAGGACAATGAATGCTTAAAATATCAACTCAACATTTTTCAAACACAAGAAAAACGTGAAAAAGGTTTTGAAATCGCTTTTACTAAATCTTACCAAAACGAAAAATCATTAGAACAACAGATACGTGATCTAGTCGCATCTAAGAATGCTTTGCTGTCTCAAATAGAACAACTGAAATATGATTATAAACAACAACTTAACGCTCTCACTTTAGAAACTCAAAAAGCCAAGTCTGAGTTGTTAACTTGTCAAAAACAGTTCTCTTAGTACAAAAAGCATGCAACGAAACGAATAGATGACTATCTTGAAGAAATTGTCGACTTACAAAACAAAATCAAGGAGTTTCAAAATGTTGTTTATAAACATGGTGAGTCAATCACAACTATTCAAAAGTTTACTTTTAAACCAGATCCAAATGGATATGGACCAAATCTTGCTGATTACAAACCAAAGTTTTCAAATAGAGCATTCAAACCAAATCCTGAAGTTTACAATGCAGAACATAGAATTGATTATTCCATTATGAGTGTTGTTGAATATAATCGTTAAGAGGAATTAGATGCAGAAGACGAGAGTCGGAATAAATTAGAAAATGTTGTTTATAACAAACCATTTAACTATTCAAAAGCCGTTACTTTTGTTACACAACAAGATTTTTCTAACACACCTTGGGTTGTCACACCTACTTCTGAGTCTTCTAATGCGGGTCCCCTTTCCAATACTGCACAAATTAATGGACCTTTACCTTCACTTAGTGAAATAAAGCCATTAGCCGAACAATGCAAAGTTATAAAATATTTTGAAACATTCTTATCGGACATCAAACTTTTGAAACGTGAAATTGAAATCAATTCTGAAATAAAAGTTGAACATTTTCAATCGCCTCAAGCGAGCCCAAAGAGATATTTTCAGAAAGAATTTTACCTCTTGTTCAAATTTGAAAAATTGTGCTATATATTGGGAAAGGGATTTTCACAAGGAACTTGGACTTATGAAAAGAGTTTTCGAGCAAATGCGAAACATCGATTTCAAACACAAAACGTAAAAGAAAATGTTAAGAAAAGATGTTGATCGACTCTTGGAAGATGTTATCCGTCTTGATATCCATAATGTTGTGTTATTACATTACTTGCATATGCATTTGATTATATCTCTGCTGATTCTGTTGAGAATGTTGAGAATATTGATACTGTGTCACAAATCAAGTCTTTAAAAGTTGAAAATGAATGTTTGTTTAACGAGCTTTCAAATGCAAAACGCCGTCTTCAATGGTGTCAAAAAGATTGTCAAAATCGAGAACTCGCTTTGCAAAACAAAATCAACCAGTTGCACACTAAAACTTTTAATCCAAAACTTGAGCAACTGGATGATCAAAACGTGTCTTTGAAGTGTCAAATTTCAAAATATGAACAAGAAATTTCAAAAGTTAAAAGGAATATGGTGTCATATTTGATTTACTCAAAAGACTCGTGCTCAGCGTCAAAAGATATTGATGATCATCTTGCATATACCAAAGATGTTTTACGACAAAATGGAAATACTGCTCGAAAATCAAGATTTGTTACATACTATCCATGATCTAAAAGCGAGTTGGTGAAACTTAAGCAAGATAGCACTAGTAACACAAAGAAGAATCGCACCTAAATGATTCACGGTGACTCTAGAACATCTAATGATAACCACAAGAAACTAATGTGATTCTCTACTTGAAACAGAATAGTTGCCTCTTTTCCCAATGCCTCGCACTTCACGACCTAGGAGCAATACAAGGAAGAATAGGAAGTTGCGACGTAAGAAAAGAACAATAAAGAATGTCAAGTAGAAGAACACCTTAGGACTTTGAATAACACTCAAGTTGCACCCACTTTAGATATTGCAACCGACAAATGTAATGAAAAAGTGATGTAACAAATCTGAATCTTTAAGTACGTTAAATGTTATATTTGAAGCTTCTTGTGTTGGTTGTCGTAAAAGCATGTTTTCTGGTTGTCATGATAAATATGTTGCTAAGGCTATCTTGAATCGTAAGCGGGATAATAGAAAACAGAATACCTCTAGGCCCACTAATGCTTCTAAGTCTGTGCTAGGTAAACCACCTTCTAATGTTCCGACTACAATCATTGATGTACCCATAGTACCCTCTACACCTCCTAGGAAGAACTTATCACCTAGTGCATTTACTAAGACCAAAGCTAAGACTAGTTGGAGATGGCAGAAATGGTTACATAATACACTTGGATTTACATGGGTACCTAAAATCATTAATATGTATATGTCTACTATAACTGCTTTGGAACCTCTAACTCTTCGGGTTCCACATCTACTTCTATTCCATCTGTGTCATCCGTGTGTAATGGTGTGATCTGATTATCCTCCGATTGTTGATAGCAGATGTTCCCGACACATGACAGCAATCTCAAATGTTATCAAACTTTGTTGCAAAGTTTATTGGCACTTGTCGATTCGGGAATGATCACTTCATAACTATCATGGGTTACGGAGATTACATCAATGGAAACATCGAAATTAGCAGGGTTTATTATGTGGAAGGTCTTGGTCATAATCTATTCTCAGTTGGTCAATTTTGTGATGGAGATTTGGAAGTTGCTTTTAGGGAGAAAACTTGTTTCATTCGTGATCTACAAAGAAACGATCTTATGTCTGGTACCCGCAATTCAAGTCTTTATACAATCTCAATGCAAGACATGATTGCTTCATCTCCCATTTGTCTACTTTCAAAGGAAACATCTACAAAATCTTGGCTATGGCACCGTCGTCTCTCACATCTAAACTTTTAAACCATAACCAATTATGCACGCTACAAACTTGTTGAAGGTCTCCCAAGATTTCGGTATTCGAAAGATCACCTATGCTCAGCTTGTGAACAAGGGAAAAGCACTCGTGCTCACTTTACTTTAAAGGTGGAACACAGCTCACAACATGTGCTTCATCTTCTTCACATGGATTTGTGTGGCCCGATGCGTGTGCAGACGATTAATGGAAAATGCTACATATTGGTAATTGTAGATGACTACTCAATTGGACTTGGGTTTATTTTCTTCAAAGTAAAGATCAAGCTCCAGATGATCATCACCTTTCTCACGAAAATTCAAGTTCACCGGAACACGGTCGGACAAATCGAGCGATAAAGGAACCGAATTTGTGAATCAAACTCTTCGTGCATATTATGAGAAAGTGGGAATTGAGCATCAAACATCCATTGCACGAACACCAGAACAAAATGGGTTTGTTGAAAGACGAAACCGTACGTTAGTGGAAGCTGCAAGAACGATGTTGATAAATGCAAAACATCCAGATTACTTGTGGGCTGAAGCCGTCTCAACTGCATGCTACACTCAGAATCATTCAATCATTACCAAACGCCACAACAAAACACCTTACGAGCTTATCCACAACCATAAACCGAACCTCAAACACTTTCATGTATTTGGATCTCTTTGTTATCCAAATAATGATCGTGATGACTTTGGAAAGCTCAAGGCTAAAGCAGACACTGGAGTCTTTGTTGGATACTGTGAAAATTCTAAGGGTTACCGAATCTGGAATCGTCGTACAAAGGAGATTATGGAAACGATTCATGCCAATTTCGATGAGCTTACATATATGGCTTCGAGCATAACGACTTGGAACCCGGACATAACCGCTTAAACTTCCCTCAAACCCCATCATCGGTGAACCTAGTTTACAACTTACTCGACGTCAAATGGAACGACTATTTGCTCCTCTGTTTAGTGATGATATTGATGAATGTGCTCGAGATGTATCAAATGTTTCACCGCTCAACCCGATAATAATCCAACACCGATACACTTGCTACAACAACTCTCGTTGAGGAAGCACCACCATTGATTCTACAACAACAATGAACAAATCACATCCAATGATCTTGAACCACCGATGCTCTTCGAACAATGAAGTACCCTACTTGCGATTATGATCCAAATCGTTCTTCAACCTTTTGCTAATGAAACGCCACATTTGATGTTGCGGAATCATCTACAAGCCATTTGAATCCTCCAAATCGCATAATGTATATCAACATTAACCCTCCACACATCGTTGGACGAAAGACCATCCTCTAGTGAACATTATTGGCAACCCGAATCAACCATCGTAACTTAGACAACGACTTCAGATCGACGGTGAACATTGCATTTATGCACTTACCGTCGCCAAGTGAACCCAAAAACATTAAGGACGCCATGACATATGATAATCAGATTGAATCCATCCAAGAAGAACTTAATCGCTTTAAACGTCTTGAAGTATGGGAATTGGTTAAAAACCCAACTGGAGTCTATGTTATTGGTCTCAAATGGATTTGGAAAAACAAGCTGGATGCCGAAGGAACAGTTATCCGAAATAAGTCACGTCTGGTGGCTAAGGGTTATAAATAGGAAAAAAGGATTGATTATGAGGAATCATTCGCACCGGTTGCTAGACTTGAGGCTGTTCGGATTTTTCTGGCATTCGTGGCTCACATGAACAACACGGTCTTTCAGATGGACGTCAAAACAGCCTTTCTAAATGGACAATTGAAAGAAAAGGTTTATGTCAGTCATCCAGAAGGATTCGTTGATCCAGAGTTCCCTAATCACGTCTACAAACTGAACAAGGCTCTCTATGGTCTCAAACAAGCCCCTCTAGCGTGGTATGATAAGTTGTCATCCTTTCTTATCGCTAATAATTTCGTCAAAGGATCGGTCGACCCTACACTATTCATACAATATCACGGGGCACATATTTTAATCGTTCAAATTTATATGGATGACATCATTTTTGGGTCAACACATCTAAAGTACTCAAACATTTTTTCAAAACTTATGAAAAAACATTTTGAAATGTCCATGATGGGTGAACTTACGTTCTTTCTAAGACTGCAAGTTCATCAATCACCCCGTGGTATTTTCTTGAGTCAGTCCAAATATGCCCTCGATATTTTAAACAAAAATGGAATGCAAAACTGTGACACCTATGCCACACCAATGGCACATACCAAGAAACTGGACGCTGATTTGCATGGTAAATTGGTTGACCCTACCAAATACCGAAGTATCATTGGGTCTCTCATGTATCTAACGCGATGAGACCGATATTGTCTTTCTCAGATATCTTTGCTCCGTTATCGATCGAGACCAACTGAAACTCACCTCTCGAGGCTAAAAGAATCCTCCAATACATCAAGGGAACCATTAAATTGGGGATCTAGTATCCGAAAGATTACGGTTTTGAACGAATAGCTTTTTCGAGACGATCACGCAGTTGCTTAAATTCTCGAGAAAAGTACCTCGGGAGCTTTACAATTTCTTGGTGATAAAGCGGTGTCATGGCAATCGAAGAAGCGAGGATTGTACATCGTTGTCCTCAATGTAAGAATATGTAGCCATGTCGGCGTGTTTTGCTCAAGTCATTTGGATGAGAACACAACTCATGACTCTCAAAGACTATGGTTACGTATTTGATGAATCCCGATGTCTTTGCGACAATCGAAGTGCTATTGCGATCTCGTGCAACTACATTCAACATTCGAAATCAAAGCACATCGATCTTGATATCATTTCATCAAGGAGCATGTGGAAAAGGGTATCGTTGAAATATACTTTGTGGGTACTGAATACCAATTGGCAGACCTTCTCACTAAAGCCTTAGCTCCTGCTAGGTTTACTGAGTTGGATTGGTATGCTGTGTTTGACTCCAGAGGAATTGGATGAACTTTTACAACAATCTTAAAACAAGTCTGTTAGGAATTAGAAAATTCCATAGTGAAGTGTCGGTCACCCCAAGTATTATCTAGCATAAGTTAGCTCGTAGACATATCATTAGTTACATTATTTTTTAGTTTATTAGTTAGTTATTAGTGTAGTTTAGTTTAGTGCATCACCGTGGAGGAAGGACGGGTCTTTACCCACTGTATGCCTGATCCACAGTCCGATAGGAGGACGTAATATTTGTAAGTATAAATACCCCTTCCATCCATGGAAGGGGTGTGGCTTCTTTGAATAAACCTTTCATTTTTCTAAAGCAACTCTCTTCAAGGAACCTCCTCTCAACTCTCTTCATCTCTCTAATGGCTTTCTTGTTTAATCATTGTCCTAGACCACCCGAATCATCAAACAACATAATATTCATGATCCTACAATTAGCATCAGAGCCTAGGTTTTGTTGTTTGTGTTGTTTTGGGTCTCATTCGAATGGTTTTATTCATGTTATGCCGTTTATGTAGTTTTTGTTGTATGCGGTTTGATTCAAATGGTGTTTGGATACTTGTTTTGATGCGTGGTTGATGCGGTTGTATTTGTGTTTTATGCATATGTCGAATGTGGTGTACTGGTTTTGTGCGTATTATCATTTTGAGCAAGTTACACTGAAAATGGTCAAATTGGTTGAGTTAGTTACACACTGTTGGTGATGTTTGCACTGCTGCTGCTGTTATGATGTTTTTGAAGCTGCTTGTGATGAGTTTGTGGTATACTAATATGCAGTTTGTCACATTTCTACTTATAAGCGAATGCTTTTCTTCGAAGCGAGTTGTCAATTATTATGTCAAGATTCAGTGTTTTCATGTTGCGAGTTGGTAACCTGATAATGCTATGCGAGTTGCCTTATTCTTACATGTAAGTTGGTCAAGTTATGTTGACTTGCTTTTGAGCGAGTTGCACTCTGCTATTGAGCGAGTTGCTATTGATTTAATGTCAAAAGCGAGTTGTCATGCTGCCCAAATGATGCGAGTTGAGTCAGAATCTAAAGCGAATTGTCTACTTGCATTACTGAATGCGAGTTGTCTTTTGGTCAATGCGAGTTGCTGTCATAATGTCAAGATTAAATGGTCAAAAGCGAGTTGAGTAATTGAAATAAAGCGACTTGTCATATGCGAGTTATACATCTTGACTATTGAGTCAAGATGCGAGTTAACTCATGACTCATGACTTGATGCCAAAACCATCATCGGACTCATCAATATCATCAAGACTACATCAATCTTACTACGGTCATTCTACAAACGAGCTATCTACATCGCTAGGTTTCAATATCATATTCAACATCTTAAGTTCAAAAGCGAAATTTAAACAAGAAATGATCTACATCTCGGTTTGTCGAGTGACTTGCAACTCCTAACCGACCTTTAAAAGATCATACACTCGTATAAATCCATCATCGATCTTGAGAATGAAAAAGTAAAGAAAATAAAAACATGATCTCGATTCGTTTCACACTACCTATTATCTTTCTCGATTTTTGTTGTGAAAGAGTATCATCATTGACCGTGGACTTTGTGAAAATGTTCGAAATATAAAGAATGATTAAAACTAAACTGTTTCAATCAATTCCTTGGTTCGATTGATGAGTTTTATACCAAAACAAATTAACCAAAACACAAAACAATTGCAACACAAATAATACCTACCGAGACCTATTCAAGATCTTGATGCCATCCTATGTCCGAAACACCAAGCCATCCACAGTGGTCGTAATATCAAGCTCAAGCCAACCCTATGGCGAGCATGAATGGAATCGTTTGATTGGTTTAATGATTGATATCATTCGGACTTGTTTTGATCTTGAAAGCGTGTTTGTGAATGGTATTTAGGAGAGGGGCGATGTTTTATTGTTTAGAGGATTAGGTTTTAATGTTATGTGTCGATGGAAGAAGGAGGCCGATATTAGGTGTGTTTAGGGTTTCTTTGTGTGCATTTTAGTCGAGAAAGGAGTGTGGTGGACAAGTTTATGAGTGTTAATTAGGGTTAAGTTTGTTATGTGATAAGTGTGTTTTATACCCGTGTGATTAGGGTAGGGTGATATTATACACGATGTGGGCTTGGTGACCTTCTGATTGTAAATGTGTTGGACATTGGGCCAAGGGGTAACACAGATTGGATTCTTGGACCCTAGAACTTGGACGAGTGGACTTGGATTGATAAAGAGTGGGCTTATGAAGTCATATGTGTTAGCATAAGAGATAAATACTTATTTTGTTCCAACATACTCTTTTACATCATATTTAAGGACAATTTTTGATTGATTGATAACACTCGAATGTGGAGTTATGCGTTTAAGACTTGGCTATGAGTATGCTTCATGAAAAATTTGTTAATTTGGGCTGAAGTGATGTGAATATTATGGACAAATTTATCAATGTGAATATTTGGTCTCGTGGTATTAATGTGGTATTATTTGAAGTGAAGTGGTGTTAATCGGACTTGGTTTGTGGATAATGTGCTTTCTCACTCTGTACTGTATATTAAATCGTGGGGTGTCTTTGGAATGGATATTGATATGAGCTTATGAACTTGAATTGGACCAGATATCCGGGATGGATAGGGTTTAATTTTTTTTTGGAACGAGCTTTGAGTAATTGGTGAGATGAAGCTTGGATTTGAATGACGGTCTGATGGGCTTCTCAATATGAGATCGGATTTATGTGATTTAATGATGAGATTGGTTGATGAGATTTATTGATATGATTTGGAGTGATGATGAGATTTGATGTGCTATGAGGCTTGATACTTTGGGGATACATTTTCACGGAAATTATGTCACAACTTGAACTTATGATTAATCAAAGTTGACTACGGGTTTGTTGTTCTAAGTATGTCTTATTTGGATTTGAAGTGAGGTTTTTCCGGCACGTCTACTTATTTCGTCTTCTTTCTTTCTACCCTTCCGCCAAGATGACTTGTTTGAGCGTTTATAGAGTGTGATAAAGACTTGGCTATCTAGTTACGGTTATGATTCCTTTCTCGCTTAACCCACAACGTAGCTATCACTTGTGTCTCACGCAGCTTGAGAATTGTCAAGAGGTTTTGTACATTGGGTACACCGTTTCTTCTTCACAAGGATTAGTACAAGTTTAAGTAACAAATGGGAATTTTACTTCATGATCAAGTTTGGCATATCGGGTTTACTTCTCCATGTGGTCACTACAATTGCCGACGAGAATCGTGAATGATGTGTTTACCAAAGTATTTATTGGATGGTTGATGGTATTGTTGATGTTGGATAATGAACCGATGAACCGTGCATGTTCCCTAAAAGCAGATATTCACCGAAACCAAAGTCGTCATAACACATTCAAGTCGACATTGTTTACGGTTTTGTCTTGATTTTGTAAAATCCATGAAAGAACCTATTTCTCGGTTTAAATCATAGACTTGTAAAATCCGTGACAATGGAAACATCCCGGTATTAGTAAAGTGCATTTCGGATCTATCTTACGGTTTATTCTTGGTTTTGTAAAATCCCGAAAGAAACTATTTCTCGGTTTAAACCATAGAGTTGTAAAATCCGTAATGATGGAACCATCTTGGAGAAAGGAAAGTGTAATTCGGATCTTACTTGATGCTGGTGCTACGGTTTCTGCTTCTAAGAAGGGATAAAAGGGTGTACTTCATGAATTGGATGTGTGTTTGGATTTTCGTCATGGTAGTTTAGTTATTACATGGTTTACGGGGTTATGTGCATTTAACCATGGTCGGGATGAAACCATTATCAAAGTTCATTTAAATGTCAAAGAAGGCTAGATTTGAGCTGTTAACAAGATGTGACAACGGAGTTAATTCACTATTATTTATTTGAGGTTGAAGTGAAATATCACGGCGAGTGTACTTAGTATCCGAAGGTATCGGGATGGTTGGATGAAGATTCTTCAAGATCCTTGTTCGAGCTTATTATCAAAAACGAAGACTTGGAAATCTAGTTATTGTTGGGTGTCTTTTACCTTTTCTTTTACCACTTGGGAATTGGGCTCATACCACCACAAAATAACTATCACTTTAAGGAGTTACGTTGTAGTGCTCGATGTCACATTGAATTGTGGATTCTCAAGAGGT
Source organism: Chrysanthemum lavandulifolium (assembly GCA_022545495.1). Classification (NCBI taxonomy): domain Eukaryota; kingdom Viridiplantae; phylum Streptophyta; class Magnoliopsida; order Asterales; family Asteraceae; genus Chrysanthemum; species Chrysanthemum lavandulifolium. The sequence continues at coordinate 71,989 of JAHFWF010000031.1, read as the reverse complement.
GATGTACGTCTATTACTTGATGGTTGGTTGGATGAAGAGTATAGAGTACTTAGAGATTCAATGGAGGATGAAGTCTCGGCACCGCTCTTTGTTACATATGTGCAAGTTTAAGTCACGAGTTCAGGGTAGTTTACTTCAGGGTCAAATTCATTATATCGGGTTTTCTCCATCATTTGTCACGACAAATAGCCTACTGAATGATAATGGGGTGATTACAAGTTTGCCAAGAGTAGATGAAAAGAGAGAGATTATGACGTATGAACACGATTCAGCCTCGTGCTTCAACACTATGACGTATGAACACTTACCTCGTTCTCTAAAGAAAAGAAAAGTGTACGTTTCAAGGCGCTTTATCTTCAAAAGAAGAGAAATCTTCTTATGACGTATGAACACAACATTCATGCCTCGTACTCTAAAGAAAAGAAAAGTGTACACTTCAATGCGCATTATCTTCGGAAGAAGAGAAATCTTCTCATTATGACCATTCTCATCAACATGCTTCATACTTTTCCATGTGCTTGGTCATCAAGTGAACCGGCTACCACCGATTGTTTTCTCATTCCACTTGCTCGATTATAATGAAGATGGCGACATCATGTGCTTATTTTGCGGGAGAAGTGTGAATAGAACATTTGGATGATTTCACTTATTTAGTCAAGAATGGCATCTCCGTATGCAATTCTTGAGGGGAGAAGAAGTGTGAATTTTTGCATTGTTGATTGATATTTGAGAATATAAATGGTCATACGGCTCTAAACTCATGTAAGAACCGAGCTTCTTCTTATCGGTTCATCTTCACATGGAGTTTTTCTTCTAAGAGCCGTTGGTTGACATCTTCACTCGGATTGATGAGTTTATCGACAAAGTGCTTCCGGTTAATGCTTCATGTATACATCAACATGATGATTCCGAACAATCTCTGTTCTTGTTTGATGTGATTGGTAGTTTGGTGTTACCATCTTGTGTGTTCGTTGCGGCCCGATTGTCGATTTCCTTGATGAACATCTTTTGTTCTTGTTTGATTGGGAGGATTTTAGTTAAGGGATTTGCAAGATGTAAGTTAATTGGGATGCTTTTGGTGGGATGCTTTTGGTGTGAGTTGAAGATGTTAACTATCTATTCCCCAACCGCACAATCTTGAAGAAGGTCGAGTCTACGATTGTTCTACATTTTCGCTACATGTTAGAAGACTAAAGACGAGTTGCATTTAACGATCTAAAGACTTCTTCTTAATCTGGGCATTTATCTAATAGATTGTCGGTTTAGGGAGAGCACTAATTGGGGAGAGTGATATGTCGATTTAATCCCCAATTAGACTTGCTCACACCGTTCTTCACAGATGTTGATTCTCACAAAGACTTCAATGCGTTCTTCTCAAATGATTTCTAGTATTTGGGCTTATAATATGTTGCCGATTATGAGTGTCAAAACCAAAGAAGGGGAAGGAGACAAGCATCTAAACGCGAGTAAACTTGATGAACTTAATTATTCTAAGTGATTGAAGATAACCCGGGAAGACAAATGTTACTACCGCAGAGAAACTCAAGGTTTGACTCATGACGAGTAAACTTGATGAACTTAACTCTTCTAAGTTATTGAAGATATCCCGGGAAAACAAATGTCATAACCGCAGAGAAACTCAAGGTTTTACTCATCAAGGCGTTTAATGTTCTTATTCCAACTATGTGGAGGAAGAGATGGAAGAGTTAGTTTCTGAAGATGAAAGAGGTACACAAGTGTGTGATGATTTTGATGTTATCACAATCATCGTGAGAGAGAGATTGTGTACATTGGGGATGCTCAATTGTTTTACTTGAGGGCTTAATCGGTGATTCGAGAGATATAATCACTTATTCCGGTGTTGACATCCGCAGAGATTGTCACCCGCAGATAATCGATGATTCGACCGCTTCTTCAATGTTATCGGTTATTCTCTCTTTGGGCATTCGGTGCCGGGTTCTTGAGCTTCATACACTTTCTTCAAGGGAGAAAAAGTATACATCGGGTTATTCTTTAGCTATTGGACTTAATCGCTACTTGATGGTATAAGTTTCTATGTCTTCGGTATATGTGTATTCGGGTTCGTGAGCTCTAGTCTAAGAGATTGACCGCATCAATTCATCTACTTGGGAAGTGATCTCTTGACAACTTGTGGTATGGATTGCTTGAGACTTGGTGGATATGAAATTTGAGAAGATTATTTATATGTGGGATGATACGTTGTTGTTCTTCTTGATGATATAACCTCGAATGAAGAATCACGATGATTATTCTTAAAAGGAGCGGGACTTATGATAATGGTGTGCTTCTCATGCACACAGCTAAGGTAAGCTTGAAATAGAGCTTGAATCGCTCATCTAATGGATTTTCGGTTTGGGGGAAGCGCCAAAGTCTCTCTTTCTTAAAGGCTCAATTTCTCTTCTATTCAAGAGCCTCGGAAGCTTTGGTGGTGGAAGTTTAAGAGATGATGACTTCTATCTTCTACGACGTCTTTCGCTCGATATCCTTATCTTGGTACTCGTATCATCATCTTCTTTAACTATATCATCTACTCTATCTTTGTATATATTTATCGAAAACAAAATACAAAAATATAAAACCAACAAAAAGAAAATAGAAAAATATAAAACCTTCAAAACCCATAAAAATCGTAAAATTTAGTAAAATACCAAAATATTGTTTTCAAAGACATGTCTTCGGTATCGATAACATCTACGGTCTTAGAAATGTCATTCAATAATGGCACGGGACTTTAGATGAAGTTCGAGCAGAGGTGTAAATATTCTTTTCTAAACATGTCTCAAAAAAAAAAAAAACAGATTATTTCGATCGTAACCGGGCTTCAAAAAATGGCTTACGATTATTTGATCAGTAACCCGGCTTCAAAAATGGCTTGCGCTACTTGAGACTATGACCCGTGCTTAAACTATGGCTTGCTATTATTTGAGATAGCAACCGTTTTTCAAGGAAGGAAAGTGTTGGACTAAACAAATTTTCAAAATATTTCGTGCACTTATCCTAAAACAAAATGAGGAAAGTATGTCGAAGGATCTGTTTCCTACACAAATGTTTTTCCGTCTATAATTCTTGAGAAAAATATTTGTTGTGTTCAAAATGGTGGTAAATGAGTTGCTTGAAAATCAATCGAATCGAGTTTTCAGAAAATTTGCAAACTCAATCAATGACTTCATTGCTTTTAAAATTTTTCAAAAATGAGTCATTGGTTGAGGGGAGAATGTTTTCAAATCTATATCATCTAACGAGCTTTCTTAATTATCCTACGTGCTTAATTAAAAGTGATATTTGCACGTGTCGAAGGACTAGGAATTTAGGATATGATTGTTAGGTTTAGATGATTAGAGTTTGATTAACACATAAACCCCATGCCTTATATGATCCGATTGTTATGTTGAATTGACTTTAATTAGTCGATTGTTGTTTGGGTGATGTCGACCACCATATATTTGTATGTGTGTTCACTAACGTATGCGGTATATTGGTATAAAAGAATGTTCCGATCCGGATCCCACAATTGAAGATGATTGGATGCCGAAGGAAAGGGTAACTATATCTTGGGTTGACAAATGAAGAAACGGAGCTTAATTGGACTTCTATGGAGAGTTGGCATAAATGCAACGTAAGAGGTCTCACTACATCGCAGATGGTTTTCTTCTAAGTGATTGAAGAAACGGAGCTTAATTTGACCTCGGTTGGCATTCAAAATGCAACGTAAGAAGAAGTCTCACTGCATCTGCAGACGGTTTTCTTCCAAGCCCTACAAAGAACAATGGAAGCTTCTCAACCACCTAACATATCTTTGTGCGGGATACCATTTTAAACAATTTTGAATAATTTGATTAAATTGTTTTGAAAATGGAAAATATTGTTTTGAAAATTAATTGGACTTAATTTTGAAAATCACGGACTTCATTTTATCAAAACTTGAGTCACTCAATTATCGACTACGGTCATGGATTGAGGGGAGAGTGATTTAAAATAAAATATTTTCAAACGATATTTCTTCACAAAAGTTCCGCTTTGTACAATATAAGTGGTGATCTAAAGATTTAATGTTATGTCATGGTATGATTTTTCTTTAGAATCAAGGTCTTTCAAAATGAAATTTTTCTATTCTTGTTTGATTGTGAAATTGTTTTATTTTACTAAAAGATCTCTTAAAACTATCATACGACACTAACAATCTTTAATGTCTTAAATTGGTCCTTATCTGTCATTTTTCAAAAATTAAATCTTGCCACGTCTTTCCCCAAACTCTTTTAAATGATTTAAATCAATTGGGATCACAAATCTCAAAAGGTTTGAAATTTTTGATCGGGGTGAGAGATCGTGATTTAAATCTCATATCTGTTTTAATGGAATTGGTTTTAGTCCTTTATAGGCACTCCTGCCTCCATGTGCCAAACGATTTCAAATATACAATGCACATGTTGAGGAGGAGCATTTATCCAAAAACAAGATGAGTATTTAAACACGCCACATTTTCTCCTATGTTTTCTAAACCTAATTAAATCACTTGGGATCCAAAATCTCAAAGGGTTTGATATTTTGATCGGGGAGAATTTGTGATTTAATAATGAAATTTGATAAAGGTGATCGTTTTGATTTAATTGTGCACGCCGCTCTCTCATATGTGCTAAACGCTTTGAATCTCGAAGCATATATTGAGGGGAGCATTTTAAAGATAAGAAACTATCAAGGTGCAAATGCTTTTATGTTTTAACATAAAGTACCTTGATTGAGTTTTAAATGGTTTCTTAATGGCTTGTGTGATCGTAAATGTGCTTCAAAGAACTCTTGCCTCTATGTGGTAAAATGATTTCAAATATCCTACGCACATATTGAGGGGAGAATTTTACCATGAAAATCAAATGGCTTTTTCTATGAAAATTGTGATCAAAAAAATATTTCAAAGTCCTCTTGCCTCCTTGTGCTAAACAATTTCTAAATCATACACACATGTTGAGGGGAGGTTTTCTAAATGATCAAAACTATTAGGGTACAAAATGCTTTGATCTCGTATCACAAGTACCTTGATTGTTTTTCCAAATGAGTTTTCAATTGGTTTCAAGAAAGAATGAACAATACCAAAAGACCGACCAATTTATTTTATGCATGTTGTTATAAGGATGGTTAGGTTAGGTATTCGTTCCCACGATCCGCCAGAGCGGAGGGATCTACCGAGGACAATCCACTAGATAGTGTAGAGTCCTTAGGTATGATGAAAAAGGAGAAAATGAGAATGTGGGAAGAGTGCGGATGAGACAGAGCTAGTAATGGAATAAACCCAACAAGGTTCTAGTTATGAAGTCTCGGTAAGCACCGGAAGGGTTGAAGAATGAAAAGAAATGAATATGAAAAGGGTGAAAAGAAATAGCCCTCCAATAATTCAACCTTAGGGCGTAAACCGGGTTCAATACATATGCTACTAGGTGGTTACTAAGGTAACACGGTATTGAAGACAAGACGTCATGGACCCGGTGACACACCGCACTAAACTTCCCAAGCTACTCAAGTTCCTCTTAAAGGGCTTGTTTCATTCTCACGGGAACCGACATAATCTATCGACTTTCTCTTAGAGATTGTTGATATTGAAGAAGGAGACCCTCTCCCTAGTCTCCCAAGACAGAACCAAATATGCACAATTGAGTCTAGAGCCAAGAGATCATCCACAATATCTCATTAGGACACTAAATTAATGAAGACTTGCTGTTTCACACAATGTGGAAAGTAAGAATATATTAAGAGTCCTCGCATTATCCTTGTGGTATTGCCGAACATCCGAGTGGTATGTAAAAGTATTCACGATGAAGATGGAAATCCTTCAGAGCCAACATCAAACAAGCTCTTGGTGGGTGACATGTGAGATCTTCTCGTAAGATCAAGCTTGTGACAACCGGATAGAAGCGATGGGAGATTCATTCTTGAATCAACCTTGGTCCAGAATGGAATTGACGAATACTTTTGGAAAAACCGTTCGATGTGCAAACCTTCTTTTCTCTAGCACGTCGAATGTGTATTCATTTCAAATTCAAAAGTATCTCGATTGAAAAATACTTTTAGAAAAACCGTTCGATGTGTGAATCTCTTCTTTTCGCTATCACGTCGAATGTGTACTCATTCTCTAATACAAAAGTATTTTGATTGAAAATTGATCTTTCTCATAAAACCTTCGTCGTATTGCAAAACTCTTTCTTCAAGCAATACGCGATTGTTTTCAAATCATTTTCATCAATCGGTGAATCTCAATTTGTTTGGTTCACTCACTCCGTGTTGTCTTCTTTGAGGCGTTCGGTTTGAGAACAACTAGAACAATGCGAAACCACGTCAAGGAGATTCTTAGGAATCCTACCGATCACAGGCGATGCTTGTCTTGATCAACGGGGAACCGTGGGCGTGTACCTCAATTCAACGAAAGTGATCAAAGACACTTTCGTGCGCTTTATTGCTAATCGTTGTATGCGGTACATTTGGATGATTGCGGTGATCGAATTGAGGAGTCAATCCAAAGCCGCATGTTCACGGCAACCACACTTAATTGAAGAAATCATGATCGGTGCATATCTACATAACACGGTTACGATATTTTTATACTATGCTTCGCTTTCTGTGCTGCAAATATCATGAACCAAGAAGGCTTCCGCTACTCGATGGAAAGATGTCATGATTCAAAAGTGTGAGCATGTCGGTCCAAAAGTCACAACTTCACATGATGGCAACACAATAAAGGGTGATCCGAGATTTCTCGTGGTGATGATCTCAATGAAAGCTCGAAGATCATCAAAGATGTGGATCGCTTAAAGGCCTCCACTAAAAGTACAAATCAATGCGGACTTTGAAGTTGCACTACTTAAGCACAAAGATTGCGAAAGTGAAGAATTATAGTCTACGAGCTCAAGAACGAAGATAAAATAGAATGCTAGGATTCAAAATGTAAAACATGGGGTGACCTCCTTGGGGAGATTGTTAGGAATTAGAAAATTCCATAGTGAAGTGTCGGTCACCCCAATAATTATCTAGCATAAGTTAGCTCGTAGACACATCATTAGTTACGTTATTTGTTAGTTTATTAGTTAGTTATTAGCGTAGTTTAGTTTAGTGCAACACCGTGGAGGAAGGACGGGTCTTTACCCACTGTATGCACGATCCACATCCGATAGGAGGGCGTAATATTTGTAGTATAAATACCCTTCCATCCATGGAAGGGTGTGGCTTCTTTGAATAAACCTTTCATTTTTCTAAAGCAACTCTCTTCAAGGAACCTCCTCTCAACTCTCTTCATCTCTCTAATGGCTTTCTTGTTTAATCATTGTCCTAGACCACCCGAATCATCAAACAACATAATATTCACGATCCTATACAGTCAAACACCATAACCTCTTTTGTAAATAGTTTTCAAAAACAAAATACAAAAATATAAAATCTGATAAAATTCAAAAATATTCTCCTATCTAATTTCTTTTAACATGGCAAGTACAAATCTTCTGTCAACACTTTACTATTTCAAAATATCAGTACTTCTACAGTCAAGTGTTGAGGGGGAGAAAGTAAATAATTTTCTGTTTCATAAAACCTTGTACTTGCATGTTACCTCATCCCGGTTGTTTCTTTGATAATGGTGGTCACATTTCTGGTTTATTGACACTCCCCGGACTCAAATTTATAAAATTTCATTATTTCTTAAGTCGAGGGGGAGTGTCGTCATGTTTCTTTCCAAATATCATGCTTTACGTAACCAATATGGAAGTTATGGGCGTTGGATGAAAATGGTTAAGGTGGAGGGACTTAAATTGTCAAAAGTCTCAACTATTTTTTACAAAATCTCACCACCAAATATCTCTTTACATTTATTACAACATTTAAGATTTTACCAACCTTCATCCATGCTCCAAAATCAATACGCAAATCCGTGTTATAAACCTCCAATCTGTAAGTGTTTTTAACATCATTGACTGATTTTAAACAAAGGTTTTCAATTGTATGTAATTCCAACGGCTAGATTTTTTCCTAGGCGTGATTATGTGTTCTACGCATAAGCATATGAACACGTGATCACGTTTGGATGATTTTGATGATATGGGTTATGTTTTCATTGTTTATATCAAGTATTTAACCATTTTCATCACAAAAACCTACCATTTTTCAATCACCTTGAAATTTAGGGTTTATGCGTATGATTTGGGCGTTTTCACTTGGGAGTGTTTCTGGACGATTAGATGGTTGTGTTATGTTTGTTACATGTTTAATTGACCAAAACCATGCTTGAATCATACCCAGAAACAAGAAATCTTAAATAATTGTGAATTTAGGGTTTAAGTCTCATGCAATTGGGTATTTTTTATTCATAAGGGTTTTGATGTTAAAACTTGTTTAAAACAACTCATTAGGCCTCTAAGATATCCCAGAATCAATTTGGTGCTCATCCTATGGCTAGATTTTTTACTCGTAATATTTGAATGCTTAGGGTTTAAGTGTTACGCGTATGTGAATCTTACGCGTAACTGTGTATGATTGTGTGTCCATGTGAAAATTGAAAAGGATTGAATAATATATTAATAGATGTGTTATGATGAATTTGTTTCAGGTTTTACGCGTGAAATATTTAGAATCAAGGTTAACCATGGAATTCTACGCATAAGGATCATCTTACGCGTAGAAAGTTACACGTAAGAGTAATCTTACGCGTAACCTTTACGCATAAGGTTCTACAAAGGGACTACGCGTATCCTTTGAAAGATATGCGTAAACAGTGAGTCTTACGCATAAGGTTCACTCTTACGAGTAAACCTTACGCGCAAGCTCCCATATACGCTTACACGTAAGCTCTATGCCTAAGGCTCTCTTTTCCTACGCATAACATTCCTTACGCGTAAGTCAAGATCCTACGCATAAGCTTATGCCTACGCGTATGGTCTACTGTTCACGCATAAGCTTGCAAATCCTACGCCTAAGCCTAATTTTTAACCAAAATTGTGAATTGTTACGCGTACAAACTTGTAAATAAATAAATCATAACGTCACGAAACCAAAATGTCACTAATAAGCTTAAATGGTTAATATGTTGTGATAATTAGTGAAAATTTGGACTTCAAAACTAAAATTTAATAAATTCACGAAACTTTTCACGACTACTTTAGACTATTGGACAAACAAGTGACATTGGACTCGTAACATTCATCAACATAACATATTCAATAGTTGGACAATAAAATCAACTTTTGACTAACGTAATGTCTTTCGATATGTTGGTTCTTTTGGCTAAATATCTTTCAGATCACAATATGGATGCCCAAATGGAATACATTGATGCACCAAATGTTCTTACAATGGATGACATCTTCCCCACGGTTACACAATGAAGATTGGGAAGAACAATCTCAGAGTCGATTTTGACAACTTCACGTGTTCTGAGTCTTCTTGTCAAATTGCTGTGGATATTCTGAAGACTCATCCTTACAAGAACATACTCACGAATTCTGCAACGGTGCCGGTGACTTATGTTCACCAATTCTGGCACACCATGTAGAAGGTTAAAGGTCAAGATGCTATGACAGTGACACTTAACGACAAACAAGTCACTATCACTCCAGCAGACTTAAGGGCTGTTCTTCTTCTTCCTAACATCCAACCTGCTGATTACACTGCTACTCCTACGGAAGACGTCACTCTCCAGTTCATGGTCGACATCGGCTATGATGAAGCTGCTGGGATCATCACAAAACACTCATCGATTGATCTTAAGAACATCCCCGACCATGGAGAACCCTCTACATAATGGTTGCCAACCGCTCGGGCGTGATAGTGGGTTTGAGCATCCTAAGCTCATGGAACTACAAATATTTTGGGAATGGTCAACATGAAGCACATCAATTTGCAGCTACGATCCGGGCGACATTATGTCTTACCTTAAAAAGCTGCACCAAGATCCCTTATATCGATACACAAAACTGTTGATCCAAAGGATTCTAGGAATAATCCGAGATATTCCTTGAGACTTGATGACCTCAACCATCACTCCGTGTTGCTTGAGCCCACACTTAATGTTGTCGACGAAGGACTCAACAATGAAGAAACAAGGTGCGGTATTACAGATTGCCTTCTTCTGCTGCGATCAAGGAACTACAATCGTATCAACATTATCCGGAAGCGGTGGCACTAGGAAAAGTGGGTTCATTAATGAAAAGTCTTCGGTACACCGTTAGGAAGACCGGGAGAGGCAAGTCGAGGAAGTGTTACAAGCATCGAAGTCCCCAAAGTATCCAAAGAGAAATCCTCCGAAAAGGAAAGTACCATCAACGGTTGCTATTCCTAACCCTAAACCGAACCCAAACCGATGGACGAGGACTCGAGGATATCAAAGCAGATGAAGCGGTTATCTACTTAGAATCGCAAAAGATGATACGCTAACAGCTTGCAAAACCTCTCATTCCCAAGTCGATAAAGGGAAAACTCCAAGCAAGAGCGGGGAAGAAGAGAGCTCGGATGAAGAGCCACCGGATGAAGACAAAGACTACGAAAGAAGTTGAAGAATCTCGACTTCAACATGTTGCTAAAGAATTCAATCTACAACAAACTCGTGGCCCTGGAGGGTCAAGTGGTGGTGAACTTACCACACCAGATTCCGATGCGGTTAATCAACCCGATAAGGGAACTGGTACCACCACCCGCGAACAACAACAAAAGCAACTAGAGGATTCTATCATCTATGACTTTGAGGAACCGGAAATGGAGAAGAATGAAAAGATTACTGATGAAGATGTTGAGGCTGCAGCTAAAGAAAAACCAGAAAAAGAAGCTCAAGCTCAAGCATATGAAGAAGCTAGGGTTAAGGCAGAAGAAAAGGCTCAAGCGGAAAAGGAAGCCAATGATTACATTCTTGATAGTCCCGCACGTAGCAAGGAACAAACTTCTGAGCCACCAAAGGACCCTGAGCCTCCTCATGTCTCATCTTCTTCTGACTCATCTTCTCACTCATCACCTCCACCATCCAAAGGCACCACCAGATCCGCATCTAGATCGATAAAGAAGCCAACCGACACTTGGGCATCCCGAGCAAAAACAAAGACTGTTAAAGTTGTCAAGCAAGTAAGGAAGAAAAACGTAGTCAACAACAAACTCAATCAACTCGCTGACAGAGTCAATCTTCTTCAAAATGGGATAAACGAGATGTTGACAGAACGGGAACAGATCCAGAAGTTTCTCAATCAAGACATACAGGGTGAAATGAACAAGACGATTAAAGAATACACTCATAAGTTCCTTCGACATCAAGTTTACGGTGTAACAAGAGATGTTCACCGAAAACTCTATCCGAATCTCATGCAGTTGGTCAAGCAAACAATAAAAGCAACGCCTTTAACAATAACAATCAACCCAACTGAGCCTGCAGTTGCCTCCGATGCAGAAATTGTTTCCAAGATTGTACTACAAATGTCTTAACAATCTGCAATGTTTACTTCTGGCGAAGCTAAACTATTGGACGCATTGTTGGAATACCAACTAAAAACCTCTTGCAAAGCGGCAGCTGAAAGGCCCAAGCGTCCAAGAGACGATGATGATCAGGATAAGGATAAAGAGTCCAAACGCAAGAAGAAGTCTGGTGAATCCTCCTCCATGCCTCCACCACACCCAAAGACCACCGAAAGAAGATCTCCTCCACGTTCTGCTGCTACTGAGAAACCTCAGGACTCTGAGTTACCACCCCAAACAGAGAAAACCGGTGATCATTTCGAATACACTGGTGGTGACGATGAAGAGATCCATGAGCCCCAACAACAACCCACCTCTTCTGCCACAACAAAGAAACCAGAATCATCATCGAAGCCAAAGAAGAAGAAGATAAAGACCGATGTTGTCTCATGGCTAGATGAAGATACTACCGAAGAATATGACTGGTTTTCTAGACTGGTTGATGCTACCCCTTCATTACCAGAAGGTCAAGAAATGGTAGATGACCGTACAATGGAGCATGTGAAGCTTATACAGGAAAAAATCAAAGTGAAGAAAATGACTAAGGAAGAGTTGAGGCGAATCAAGAATGATGCATTTCAACTACTTAAAGACAGCTCAGAAAGTTCAATTGAAGTCGAATATCATCTTGATAACATTGCACGAGCCATGTCTAACAACATTAGTTGGCTCAATCCTGAATCAAACATTGACTTCACCGCACTGCACAAAGCTCCATACTACAATCGACCGACCAAACCTCTTCCTACCATTGGCCGACCGGATCAACCCAAGATTCCATTCTGCTATTTCTTCAACAACGACTTAGAGTTTCTTCTACACGATAGTGATGTCTCCAAGAAATATGCTACATCACTCACACTCCCTTTCCCAAGACAATATACTCCAACAACATAGCCATCGAGGAAGACGCCACACACATGTTTGTCGACAAAGTGGAAAAGTGTGACCTCGATGCATTATGGGATTCATCATTGGCACGAACGTCAAGAATCTACTACAAAGGTCGCTGTGTTCTTATGTCGAAAAGGAAGTGTTTAGTGATAAATAGATCGTTGCTATTCAGCATGTTTCCTTGTCGTCAAAGTGGGACTACACATTCCTTAAGAAAATAGTGGTCAAACGCCAAGACGAAGAGGAATATGACTTCTGTGAACGGATTTTCCGAGATTGTCTCTAAACGACATTGAAGATATGTATCTTGCAAAGGTACAAGGATGAATGCGACAATTCTCTACAACTATTCAACGCGAGTACATCAAGTCATTACTAATCTTCATCAAAAGCATCGTGATCCAAGAACGTGTAGAAGATATTCAACTTGTCGTGGAATCATACCAGAAGCTCGTTAATCTCACAAAACCACAACTCGACCTTCCCAACATAAACCAACTTGCTCAGTACACCCTTATCAAGAAACCATTTGGGGTAGTCTACAGAAGTGAACTACACCATAATTGCTTCATGGCATGCAAAGAGCTACACAAGTTTGGGGATCACACATTAAAGAAAGTCAGGGACGGTTTAGCTTATCGGTTAAAGGAGATACATGATGGCATAGGGTCATCGAAGAGATGGAATTCGAGGGATAGAAGAGATGTTAAGAAGATCATCACGCGGATTGATGAAAGGTTGTTTAGGAGGGATCAGATCAGAACATTGGAGAGTTTCGTTGGTGGTCGTCCAAGCATATCTCTCACAGGCTATCAACGTCCATAACGCATTCTTGGAGTTATTGCTGGACTACCTGATTCTCCTGGTACCTCTTGATTTGTTTCTCTTATCATATTTTGGATGTGTGATTTATATCTGACTATGGCTTGTGCATACATAACAGTGTACAACCCGTACTTGTAATGAAAGGACCCTGTGGTATGCTTCAGTGCCACAATCCTTATAAAAGGAGCGAAAGCTTCTTACTTTTGAGTAAAACTAATTAAAACTTTCATTTTTCAAAGTTTTGCTCAAAAGAACAAGTACTTCCTCTTATGATTTTCAAAACCTCAAAAGTTAATATCACTTGTTGAGGGGAGTATTTGCTTATAAACTTTGTTCACAAAATTGTTCTTCGTGGTAATCTTCCCGCAAAACTCGAAATGGACATATTCGATATCAAATTTCGTCAAAAATAACATTTATATGCCATTTTTGAGAGGGAGAAAAATTATGTGATAAGAAATATGTTGTGAATTGCTATTGAATTATCGGGCTAAAGACTTAACCAATGAATTGACGAGCACTTCAATGTTAGTAACTCGAAAAGACTTGTCCGGGACGGGTAATAATTTCAAACTAGTTCGCTAGTGATGTAAACGTGTCTCGCAAAGGACTTGTCCTAGTAGAATGTACCATTCGAGAAATTCTTGGTAGACCTGAACCTTGACGGGTCAAACCTCCTCACCAAGGAGTCTTTACAACTTCAAGCTGACCTAGTCAGTGATGTAACCGTGTCTCGTGGGGAATTGTCTATCTTGAGTTAATCAATTCAAAAGTGCGCACTCTTCTCTCACCGTGCAGATTTCTGTCTAAACATTTAAGCACGTGTTGAGGGGGAGTATTTCTGCAAAATATAAAACTCTTTTAGTGGTACAAAATGCATTTATTCATAACCACTTTGAGAGATTTTCATGAAAATGGTTTACAGCAACATAGGTTAGTCATAGAGTTATAAGGTGACTAAGGTTAGGAATAACCGTCCTATGATCCGCCAGAGCCGGAGGGATCTACCCAAGGACACCACCAATAGTTAGAATTTAGAAGTCCTTAGGTATGATTATAAAAAGGAGAAAATGAGAAACGGAGAAACAAGGAGTTGAAGAATTAAAAGAAAAGTAAAGAAAAGAGTGAAAACAAATAGCCCTCCGCATTATTCAACTTAGGCGACACCGGTTCAATTCATATGCTACTGGTAGTCACTTGATGTCACCGGTATTGAAGATTAAAGTCGTCATGGACCCAAAGGCGCATGCACTAAACCTTCTTAGCCACCCGCTTTCTCTCAATGTAAGCTTGTTTTATTCTCACAGGGAACCCTACGTAAACTATCGGCTTTCTCTAGAGATTGCCGGTATTGAAGAAGGAGACCTCTCCCTAGTCTCTCGCTCAGAAAACCGGGCGCACTATTGAGTCTAGAGCCACGAGAATCATCAAAAGATCTCTTAGGTACACTTGACAATTCATCGCTTGTCGTTCAACAATAAGAACACAAGTGATACATTATCGAGTCCTTCACGATCTTAGCAACTGTCGAGAACATTTATGAGGGGTTCACAACTGTGATCCTCGGTGATTGAATGGAAACTCCGCCGTGGTCAACATCTAACACCGACAAGCAGTCACTTCGGTAACTCCTTGTGGTTACGCTTAGTGTGTCTCAAACGGTCTCTGATCAAGGGTGATGCTTGGTGTACCTCAACACTCACCTAAACCGTAGGTGTACTTGCACATCGCGTTATCTCACTTATGGGAATCCAGTTCAGAACGACCTTTGTGAGAATTAGAGTCGTGTTTTCACACTATCTTTGTTAAGACTCAAGTTCAAACTTGTGTACCGGATTATTTCTAACCCATGTTTTATGTTTTCTTCTTATTGATGCTCATGGAGGAAAAGATCGTGCAAATTCTTCACATGCTCGTACCAACAACAACACTAATTGAAGTTCTCTTAAAGGCAACACAAAGTCGAATGATTCTTCATCAAAGTCAAAGAATCTACAAAGTTTAAAGACTAAGAGAACTACATCGATCGAAAATTCAACGTTAAAGAGCGTGTGAGCATGTTGGAGAAAGACGTGAGACACCGGAGCAACAAAGCGGACTCGATGCGATAACCACAACATACTATCACTATCACCACAAAGAACAAAGATCAAAGAACAAAGATAAATGAAGACGTCAAAGCTGAAAAACTTCAAAGTAAATAAGATCCTCACTCTGGTGAGATTGTTGGAATCAAGGCACTTCTTCTCACAAGAAATAAGAATGTCAGAAGACGTCAAAGCAACTATTACATCAGCACCTACAACGTTTTTCACTCATATCATCAATTACCAACACTTAGGGGGAGATTGTTGGAATCACTCCTAAACTATAATTCAATTGTTTGTAATTAATATGTAATAGGTTGCTTAATTAGGCTTTTATGTTAGTACTTAAGGCAAGGCTTATGTAGAAAGCCCATAAGCCTTAGCCCAAGCCCATAAGAAAGAAAGAGAGTTAGTAGTGTTGCCCTAGCTCCTTCCCCTATAAATAATCTTGTAAACCTTCACTTGAAGGTTGGTTGTTCACTTTCACATTTATCATATGCATAAACTTTCTCTCATTTTATACGCATAAGTGTGTGCGTGTTCATCCGATCTATTCTTTACCTCATTTCTTCATATTGATGCTTGTGTTATATAAATGGGAACCTAACAACTTCCAATGCTCTATCCTTATCGTTTGTTTCTAGCATTATGTTTACATATGGTATGTTGTGAACCCCTCTCTTTATGAACTTTGTTTGAGTGTTTTTCCCTAATACTTTAAGTGGTCTTTTCATAAATCCTACCTAATCTTTCTGGTGAATCTTAAGAGGAATGTTTGGACTCTAGTCAAACTCTTGGTTTTGCACCATGACTGTTGAATAAAGCAAAAATAAAATATTAGTTAACATTCCGTCCAATTCTATAGAGTAATGAAAGGAGAGTCGCAGTACATTTTTGTAGAAAAAATGGAAGTGCCCAAAAAGAGAGCTTAATGCTTAGTTCTTGGGTTTATGAGCTTATTAATTACAGATTATGAACTTAACAAATTTATAAGTTTTAAGTCGATAAGCCATAAAAAATGTATTTTCAGTAGTTGATTTTGATGAGTGTATAAGCTCATATTTAATTGCTTATAAGCTTATCAAATGAAGCTTGCAAACTTTTTATTCTCAACTTGATCAGCTTATCAAAAAATGATGTCTTAAGCCCATCAAACAAACACCCTCCCCCCCCCCAAATCGCAATCCAAAATGTAAATGGAACAAAAATTATCTTTATATAAAAAACACGAAATTGAAACATACCCCAAAATTTGTTGGGACGCCGTATACGATCTGAAGAATTGTAGGTCAAGGAAAACCTTTCTACCGAGTACAAAACTAGGGATTCACTTTTGTCATAAAGCTACTTTTTCAATGTGTCACTCTTTGGGGGTGTTTGGCTTAGCCTATCAAAGTTAACTAGCGGAGTACCCCACGTGTTCGCGACGACGAATATCTTGAAATTAAAATTTTCAGTAAACTATGTTATTTCGTTTATTTTGTTCTTTTGTGACAAAAAATTACCCAATTTCAAAAATTTCTTGTCGCTTATTTCAACTCTTTGACTAATCACAACGTTTTCCATTAGACAATTACCGCTGTTCAAATTAACTATTTGGTCGCCTAATGCGTTTTGGGTCGCATACAAGGTCGACTAAAGAACATGTTTGGCCGCCTATATCGCCTAGAAGAGCTGCGTACAACCTTTAAGGTTGCCTAAATATACTTCTAGTCGCATATAAGAGTCGCCTAAACTACCAAAGTTGCCTAAGGGTCATCTATGAGGTCGGTAACCTACAAGGCCGCATATGTCGCATTCATTTTTTGCGTCGCATTTCTAATAAATTCAGTCACCTATAAGCACTGGCGGATGATATAAAGGGAAGGAAGGGGTGTCCCCCCCTCATTTGGGTCATAATTAAACTTGAAGATCGTGTAATCTCCCCTTCAACCCATAGCATCCACGTACAAATTATCGTGGTGCATACGAACTTCCAATGCTCTATCCTTATCGTTTGTTTCTAACATTATGTTTACATATGGTATGTTGTCAACCCCTCTCTTTATGAACTTTGTTTGAGTGTTTTTCCCTAATACTTTAAGTAATCTTTTCATAAATCCTACATAATCTTTCCGGTGAATCTTAAGAGAAATGTTTAGACTCTAGTTAAACTATTGGTTTTGCGCCATGACTGTTGAATAAAGCAAAAATAATATATTAGTTAACAATCCGTCCAATTCTATAGAATAATGAAAGGAGAGTCATAGTACATTTATATTAAAAACAAATGGAAGTACCCAAAAATAGTGTTTTGCTTTTTAGTAATGATGTAAAAATAACAATGTAAGGAATGTCGACCATGGTACTCTAGTGTCCTAGAGATATCTAGGAATAGTGGATGTTACTATTACATCTACTTTATCTGTATATAAATAGAGGCCTAACCTCAAGTAATGAAGTGTGCGTTTTTTAAGTTTTAAACCATTATGTTTAATTGAGATTGAATTCTCTCTTCTGTTGAAGCTTTGCTTCTGAATAGCAGACGCATCAGTTGAAGCTTTTGCTTCTAATGGTATAAATAGCAGACACATCAGTTGAAGCTTTATACCCATCAACCGATGTGTCTGCTATTCAGAAGCAAAGCTTCAACAGAAGAGAGAATTCAATCTCAATTAAACACAATGGTTTAACACTTAAAAATAATATGTAAGGTCAGTCGACCATTTGTTGGTATCAAAGCAGATGTATCTAAGAATTTTTTACCTGCGAAATTTGTTGATGGATAGTATAAATAATCATGTAAGCGATTATTACTATGTTTGTTATAATCATATGGATGATTATAATATTATGCATGTTGGATTCTTTCATTTGATAATGGAAAAGAATATAGTTGTTGAATCAAATTTGAATGAATGAATGATAATGGATAATATTTTAATGAATGATGGTTGATTGTTTAATGATGATGGGATATTGATTATTGAATATGAATGATATTCAATTAATCTGGGGATAGGTGATCAGCTATTTAGAAGCAAAAGCTTCAACTGATGCGTCTGCTATTCAGAAGCAAAGCTTCAACAGAAGAGAGAATTCAATCTCAATTAAACACAATGGTTTAACACTTAAAAAACGCACACCTCATTACTTGAGGTTAGGCCTCTATTTATATACAAATAAAGTAGATGTAATAGTAACATACACTATTCCTATATACCTCTAGAACACTACAATACCATGGTCGACATGCTCGACATGCCTTACATTATTATTTTTACATCATTACTAAAAAACAAAACACACAATTATGGCCGACATGCCTTACATTATTATTATCTTACATACATCTGGTATGTAAGATAATAATAATGTAAGGTCTGTCGGCCATAGTTGTGTGTTTTGTTGATGTAAGGTATGTCGGCCATTTGATGTGTGTAAGATAATAATAATGTAAGCTCTGTCGGCCATAGTTGTGTGGTTTGTTGATGTAAGGTATGTCGGCCATTTGATGTGTGTAAGATAATAATAATGTAAGCTCTGTCGGCCATAGTTGTGTGGTTTGTTGATGTAAGGTATGTCGGCCATTTGATGTGTGTAAGATAATAATAATGTAAGGTCTGTCATCCATAGTTGTGTGTTTTATTTTTTAGTAATGATGTAAAATAATAATGTAAGGAATGTCGACCATGTCGATCATGGTACTGTAGTGTCCTAGAGGTATCTAGGAACAATGGATGTTACTATTACATATACTTTATTTGTATATAAATAGAGGCCTAGTCTCAAGTAATGAAGTGTGCGTTTTTTAAGTGTTAAACCATTGTGTTTAATTGAGATTGAATTCTCTCTTTTGTTGAAGCTTTTCTTCTGAATAACAGCCGCATCAGTTGAAGCATTTGCTTCTGAATAGCTTATCACCTATCCCTAGATTAATTGAATATCATTCGTATTCAATAATCAATATCCCATCATCATTAAACAATCAACCTTCATTCATTAAAATATTATCCATTACCATTCATTTATTCAAATTTGATTCAACAACTATAATCTGTTCCATTATCAAATGAAAGAATCCAACATGCATAATATTATAATCATCCATATGATTATAACGAACATAGTAATAATCGCTTACATGATTATTTATACCATCCATCAACAAATTCCGCAGGTAAAAAGTTATAGAATCCAACATGCATAATATTATAATCATCCATATGATTATAACGAACATAGTAATAATCTCTTACATGATTATTTATACCATCCATCAACAAATTCCGCATGTAAAAAATTCTGGTATCAGAGCGAGCATAACGATCAAGGAAGAAAAGATGAAGTCAAAGAATCAACTAAGAAGATCAAGAAAGATGATAAATATCACATCTACGTCGGTGGTTAAGAAAAATTAAGCTATTGGATGCAGTTGAAACAGATGCATCAGACGACACGTGGGCATGATGCTTGAAGGCTATTCATAATGGAAAAAAGCTATTAGGATTATACATTGATGGAAATCTAATTCCTCAAGATAATTCAGAAATAAAAACATCAGAATTAGCTCTTTTGAGCAACGATAAGCAAAAATCTGTTAATTCAGAAATACAAACATCATAATTAGCTCTTTTGAGCAATACTGAGCAAAAATCTGTTTTAAACAGAAAAGTATAAATCCATATTATGCAAATATATTTCTGGAATGTTTTCACAAGCTGAACAGAAATATAGTACTCATGAAAAAAACACTCGCATGTTTAAGAACTATAAAAAATGGAAAATCGATTTATTACAGACAAGATTTGAATTACGAACAGATTCAAAGTATATAACAGGTTTTTGGAGATACAAGCTACACGAAGACTACTGTAGAGGTCGACTTATTCGTTGGCAACTACAACTACACCAATTTCATCCATTCATCAAGTATATAAAGGGCGGCAATAACACATTTGCAGACACCCTCACTCGAGAATGGAAAGCCTAACAAACCAAATCAAGCACCAATTACAACAAAAAAGAGAGCAACGCTCCTTTGTAGAAAAACAACTATCTACCAACATAAACGAAGAAAATGAATTAGTCAATTCTCTACAATTATTAACCCAAGCATCAAGGTCAGATTCAGTATCCGAATCAATTGAAACATCAAAGTTTAGACTTTCAAAACCTTCTCATATAAGCTCATAAGCCTAGCCAAACACTTATTTAGGCATATTTTTGTTATATAAGCTAATAAGCTCATAAGCACCCTAGATAAACAAAACTAGGGGTGTTCATCGGTTCAGTGACCAAGTTGTTCGGTTTATTCGGTAAATTTTTTTGGGTAAAACCGAACCGAACTATAATTCAACCGAATTTGAATTTGGGTGCGTGACGATTCAATTTGGGTCGCATAATGTCTGGTCGCCTACTGCGTTTTGGGTCGCATACAAGGTCGCCTTTAGAGAATATGTCTGGTCGCCTAGAAGAATCGCGTACAACTTTTAGAGTTGCCTAAATATACTTCTAGTCGCCTAAATTACCAAAGTCGCCAAGGGTCGCCTATGAGGTCGGTCACCTACAAGGTCGCATTTGTAAAAAAATTAATCGCTTATAAGCATTGCCGAAAGATATAAAGGGCAAAAAGGGGTGTTCACCCCCTAGTTTCACAATTACCTATATTTATGGATACAATGATTTAAGTATTAAAGCTTATGTTGTGGGTTCCAAAAAATATAGTAATAATGATAAGACGTAGGTTGTGGCATCTAATTCAAAATTTGAAACAAAAAGAGCTGGTAATTTCACTTCCTCTTTTTCTTAGAATTTGTTTATTTTTTATTTTTTTAATGTAAATTTCATTCAAAATCATTTAAGTAGATATAAATGTATTAAGCTTTTAAGAGTTAAAGAAAATTAGTGACAATTAGCACTTTTGTGAGTTATGATTGTTTTTGGTATCTATATGACTATAAAGGTGGTTTTATTGTATTAAAATGTTACGGAGTATATTTTTTTTTTCAAATTTTTTTGGACGTGTCAGTTAAGACGGTCAAGCTCTGCCAATGCCTATAAGGCTGACCACAATGGGTCGGTCGACCCTTTGGGTTATGCCAAGGTTGCCTTCGGTTGCCCCATTGTGGCACTAAGGTTGTGGTCGGTCGGTCGGTTGAAATGGGACGAACTAGTTTGCACCAACGACCGAGTTGGTATATCACATGTGGAAACAAAACTGTACCGTTTGGGTTTAAAACAGTTTTTATTTTTTATTTTTTATTTTTTAAACTTTATCACTTTTACAACATTATAAATACCAACCTCAAACACATTTCTAAACACACAATTGAAACAACTTCTCATAAACACTTTCAAACACATTTTGTTAAATATGTCTTACGAGATATTTTTTAATTTTTCGTCTTTCGAAGAGGAAGAAGTTATGAGTGAGTTTACGGAGTTTATGGAATTTATGTAGTATGCTTGGGACGCTTACCAAGCGTCACTGCCAAAGGTTCAACGAAACTACACGCCTAGTGTTAGGAATTGGAAATTCTATTGTGAAGCTTCGGTCACCCCAAATATATTCTAGCTTAAGTTAGCTCGTAGACATGTCATTTATTATGTTATTTGTTAGTCAGTTATTAGCATAGTTTAGTCTAGTGCAACACCGCGGAGGAAGGACGGGTCTTTACCCATTGTATGCCTGATCCACAGCCCGTAGAAGGGCATATTACTTTGTATAAATAGCCCTCTCCCCACAAGGGATAGGGTTGGATGTTTATTTGGAATCTAACCTTCCATGAGTTTCTCTTACTAGAATATTCCACTTTCTCTCTCTAAAACCATATAATTATACGCCCATATTTGTGATTGTTTGTGTGTTTGTGAAATCCAATGACTAACAATTGGTATCAAGAGCCATAGTTTGATCATCTCTCTTACTTATCCTTGGATTTCTAGTGGTTTTATATGGTTTTTGGGTTTGAAAAAGTTTTTGTGGTTTTTGCATCATTTGGATCATTTCTTGTGCTAAAGTTTGAATTTTGAGTGTAATTTTGTGTTTAGAATCATTGTAAGTGCTTAGGTTTTGATTTGGAAAGCTTGAATCAATGTGGTTGAGCTTGTTTTGGATTGAAAAGTGTGGTTTTGAAGTTTATCATCTTAGTGACTTGTAGTTTAAGTCGTAGCGACTTGATCTTAGCGACTTGTCTATTGAGACAAGCCGACAAATAGTACAAGTTAGTGGAGGTTCCACTTCGGCTAGCGACTTGGTTGGGTTAGCGACTTGTTTCTATTATTTCTAGTGACTTGGCTTTATAGTTCTTGGCGATTTGTTCTAGTAGCGACTTGTCTACTTAGCGATTTGGTGCAGTAGCGACTTGTGTTCAGCAACTTGATTCATAGCGACTTGTAAGTAGCAAGTTGGTAACTTAGCGAGTTGTTCTTAGTGCTAGGTCACCATATTAGTAACACAAGCATCAATAGAAATAATAGATAAGAGATCGGATGAACAACACACACAAACACACGTATGATAATATGAGAATAGTTATGCGTAGGAGTGAAAGTGTAAATTGAACAACCAACCCTCATGAGGGTATTACAAAGGTATTTATAGGAGAGGAGCTAGGCAACACTCCTAGTCCCTTCCTTTCCTTATTGGACTTGGGCCAAGGCTTATGGGCCTTCTACATAAGCCTTAGCTTAATAACAAACATAAAGGCCTAATTAAGCTAACTATTACATATTAATTACTAACACTTGAATTCTAGTTTAGGAGTGATTCCAACAATCTCCCTAAGTGTTAGTGATTGATGATGTGAACGGTGAAGGTGTTGATGTAATAGTAGCTTTGACGCCTTCCGACATTCTTCTTTCTTGTGAGAAGAATTGCCTTGATTCGAACAATCTCCCAAAGTAGAGAAATTGTTTCATTTGAAAAGTTCTCGCTTTGACGTCATCATTTTCTTTGTTCTTTGATCTTTGTTCTTTGTAATGGTAGTGATAATATGTTGTTGTTGTCTCACATCGTGTCGCCTTCATTGCTCCAAGATCTCCACGCCTTTCTTCAACATGCTCACACGTTCTTTAACGTTGGATTACAGTACTGATGAAGTTCTCTTAGTCTTTAACTTTGTAGATTTTTTGACTTGACGAAGAATCATTCTGACTTTTGTGTTGCCTTTTGATAGAACTTCCATTAGTAATGTTGTTGGTATGAGCATGTGAAGAATCTGCACGATCAGTCCGCTCCAGAGCTTCCATAAGAAGAAAACATAAGAAAGGTTAGTAATAAGCGGATTCCGGCACTTACAAGTTTGAACTTCGAGGTGTTAACAAGATAGTGTGAAAACACAACTCTAATTCTCACAAAGGTTGTTCCCGAACCGAGTCCCACAAGTGAGATAAAGCGATGTATCAAGTACACCTACAGCTCGTATGAGTCGCTGAGGTATACCAAGCATCACCTCACGATCGTAGACCGCTTCGCACACACTAAGCGTAATCCACGGGAGTTACCGGCGTGACGCCGTGGTCGTGTTTGATGTTGACCGCAGAGTTTCCATTCAATCACCGAGGATCACAATAGTGAACCTCTCATAAATGTTCTCGACATTGCTAGGATCTGCGTAGTACTCGATAACGCATCACTTGTTCTTATTGTTCAACAACAAGTGATGAAATGTCAAGTGTACCTATGAGATCTTTTGATGAATCTCGTGGCTCTAGACTCAATAGTGCGTTGTGGTTTTCCCGAGCGGAGACTAGGAGAGGGTCTCCTTCTTCAATACCAAAGAATCTTTAAGAGAAAGCCGATAGTTTACGAGGGTTCCATGTGAGAATGAAACAAGCTTCGCTGAGAGAAACTTGAGTGGCTAAGAAGGTTTAGTGCATGCGCCATCGGGTCCATGACGACTTTGAATCTTCAATACCGGCCATCAAGTGACAACCAAGAGTATCCGAATTGAACCCGTGTCTCGCCCTAAGTTGAATAACTGAGGGCAATTTCTTTTCACCTTTTTCTTTGCTTTTCTTTTAATTCTTCAACTCCTTCTTTCTCCGATTCTCATTTTCTCCTTTTATAATCATACCTAAGGACTTCTAATTCTAACTATTGGTAGTGTCCTTGGGTAGATCCCTCCGCTCAAGGGATTATAGGACGGTTATTCCTAACCTTAGTCACCTTATAACCCATGACTAACCTAAGTTGCCATAAACCATTTCCTTGAAAATCTCTCAAAGTGGTTATGATTGAAAACATTTTGTACCACCGTAAGAGTTTGATCATTTGCGTAAATACTCCCCTCCACACGTGCTTAAGTGTTTAGACGTAAATTTGCACGTGAGAGAAGAGCGCGACTTTGAATTGATCGACTCAAGATAGACAATTCCCGAGGACACGGTTACGTTGCATAGTTAAAGAGTTACATTGTCGCCTTTAGGTGACAACTAGCTCTAATAACTAACTTGAAGGTGTGGACAAACCTCGAAAGGTTGTCAAACCCACAAAGTTCATGTCTATCAAGAGTTTCTAATAGGTACAATTTACTTGGATAAGTCTTTGAAGACAAATCTTTTCAATGTATGACCGCTCGTATCCCGTCAATTCATGGGTTGAAGTCTTTTCACACGAGGGTTCAATAGCAAAACACAACATATTTCTTATCACTTAATTTTTCTCCCTCAAAATGGCATATAAAGATGTTATTTTGAAGAAATGTTGAGAATAAATATGACCATTTTGAGTTTTGTGGGAAGATTACACGAAGAACATTTTGGTGAACAATGTTTTGCAAATACTCCCTCAACAAGTAATCCTAACTTTGAGGTTTTGAAAACGTAGGGGAAGTACTTGTTCTTTTGAGCAAAACCTTGAAAATGAAAGGTTTGATAGATTTTACTCAAAATAAGAAGCTTTCCCCCTTTATAAGGATTGTGGCAATCAAGCGCACTACGTGGTCCTTTCATTACAAGAACGGGTTGTACACCGTTATGTGTGCACAGCCATTGTCAATATAAAATCACACATCCAAATTAATATGAAATTGAAAACAGCTTTAAGGGTACCTGTAGTCCATCAATCTTTCCAGAATGCTAATGTATGCTGATAGCCCGTGAGAGTAATCTCGACGACCACCTACGAAGCTCTCCGTAGTTCTCGAGTGGTCCCTTCAGACAACCTTTCATCTATCTCGAGTGATGATCCTCTTAACATCCCGTCTCGTCCTTAGAATTCCATCGCTTTGGAGACCTAATTCCTTCATGTATCTCCTTTAACCGATAAGCTAAGCCGTCCCTAACCTTCTTCAAAGTGTGATCCCCAAACTTGTGAAGATCTCTACACGTCATCATAGCTATGCGTTGTAGTTCACTACGGTAAACTACTCCAAATGGTTTGCCGACGAGAGTGTATTGTGGAAGTCGGTTGATGTCGAAGTTCTAGCCGAGGTCCGTGAAGTTGACATGGTGTGATATGATTCAACAAAGAAGTTGTAAATCTTCTACACGCCCTAGACCACTATGCTTTTGATGAAGATTAGTAAGGACTTGATGTATTCACGTTGAATTTCACGAGAATTGTCTCATTCTTCCCCGCACTTGGCAAGATACGATCTTCAATATCATTGAGAGACAAGTTCGAAAGTCCGCTTCACGTTTCATAGTCCCTTTCGCCTTGTCTCTTGACCACAATAGTCTTGAGGAAGGTGTAGTCCCATTTAGACGAAAGAGTGACATGCTTAACAAAGAACGATCCCTTTATCACTTTACACTTCATGTGGAGACTTGCGAACCGGCAGCTTTTGTAGTAGATTCACGCTTTCTAGCCAATGGTGAATCTCGACATTGCATCAATATCATACTGCTCCATGCTGTTGGAAAACATGTGGTAGCCTTTTCTTCGATGGCAATACAATTGGAGTATATGGTGCACGAACGGAAGTGTAAGTGATGTAGCGATTTTTTTGAACCATCGCTATCGTAGAAGAAATTCCAAATCTTTGTTGAAGAAGTAGCGAAATGGAATCCTAGGTTGATCCGTTGGCCAATTGTTGGTAGAGGTTTAGACCACCGGTGTAGTATGGAGGGTTGTCTCTTTGGTGAAGTCGATGTATGCTTGTGGTCGAGCCAATCAATGTTGTTAGACATGGCTCGTGCTATATTGTCAAGATGATATTCAACTTCAATAGCACTTTCCGAGTGTCTTTGAGTAGTTGAAATGCTTCATTCTTGATTCGCTTCAACTCGATTTCGCCATCTACTTCACACGGAACTTCTCTTGCAGAACTTAGCATGCTCCAACGCACGACCTTCACCATATTTGGATCATCAAGAAGAGCGGAGTGGTATCAACAAGTGTAGAGAACCATTCAAACTCGTGTCATCTTCGCTTATCCATGAGACGACATCACCCTTAGGAGACTTCTTCTTCTTCTTTGGCCTTGATGAGGATGATGGTTTCTTTGTTGAACCGGAGAGGTGGGTTGTTGTTGGGGCTCAGGACTTCCTCATCGCCACCACCAAGATACTCAAAGTGATCACCGGTTTTCTCCGACTGGGTGGTAACTCGAGTCCCGAGGTTTCTCAAGAGAAGAGCGTGGATGAGATCGCCTTATTGTTGGAGTCCTTAGGGGTGGTGGTGGCACATAGGAGGGTTCTCCACTTTTTGGATGTTTAGGTGCGTAGTCCTTATCCGTATCATCGCCATCTCTTGGTCATTTAGGTTGATCTCACGATTCCTTGCATGATGATCTCGAGTTGATAATCTAGTAGACCTTCAAAAATTTAGCTTCATCCGAAGTAAAAGTTGCAAATCGCTTTGACATTTGCATCACCAATTTAGCAATTAACCCGCCGTAAAGATCGATTCTTTGGCCATTATATGTTTAACCAATGCGACGATGTTTGAGTAAGTTGTTTGGAGAATACTTAGTCACACTGTGGACAAAGGTTTCGAGAAGAAACTTGTGAGTATATTCTCTTGCCGCCTTCTCCATTTCCTTTTGGAAATCTCCTTGATAAACTGATTTGTTCCTTTCTCGTCAACAACTCTTTTATCCCGCCTTGAAGAAAGTTGATTCTCACAACAGTTGATTAAGTTTTTGTTGTTGGTAACATCCTTCTTCCGTACTTGCTTGATGCCTTTAACAATTCTTGTCTTTGCTCGAGATATCCAAGAGTCTCTGGCTTTTTACGATTTGGATGTGGATCCGTTGTTCCTTTGGATGGTGGGGAAGAGTGAGAAGATGAATCGATGATGAGGAGTCGTGAGGTGATTCAGGTCCTTAGGAGGTTAAGAAGTTTTCTCCTTAGAGCGAGTAGGACCGCCAAGAAGATAATCATCATAACTCACTTTGTCATCTTGTCCGATTTAGCCTTTACTTCACTCAATCCGAGCCTCTTCCTCTCGCTTTGGCTTGAGCCGCACCTCTTCATAAGCCTTTTCTTTCGCACTTTTCCTTTTCGTGTTCCTCAAAGTCATAATCAATAGAGTCCTCCACGCTTTTGTTGTTGCTCAAGAGGGTGGCACCAATTCCTTTATCGGGTTGATTAACCGCATCGAGAATTGGTGTAGATTGACACCACCACTTGACCTCCGGCCACGATTTTTCCCTGCTCAAACTCTTTTGCCTTGTGTTGGAGTCTAATATTTTGAACTTCTTCCCGTATTCAAGATCCAAAGGGCTCTTCATCCGAGCTTTCTTCTTGCTCAAGCACCGGAGTCTTCCTTTCCTTGGTCGCCTTTTGACCGGGAGATTTAGCCACCGCTGGAGTGACATCGGTTGCGCTTCAGAGTAGGTGACCTCCTCGTCTCGATTCGGTTTCATCGAG
Source organism: Chrysanthemum lavandulifolium (assembly GCA_022545495.1). NCBI lineage: Eukaryota > Viridiplantae > Streptophyta > Magnoliopsida > Asterales > Asteraceae > Chrysanthemum > Chrysanthemum lavandulifolium. The sequence goes on along the minus strand of JAHFWF010000031.1, from coordinate 43,898 downwards.
CTTTCATCCACTAGCTTTCTTTGTGGTTCGATTGGGAATGGGAATAGAACAGCCTTCCTTAGAGGGAATTTTCCTTTGAGTGGAGGTTTCTCTTGGGAACTTTTTTGACTCTCGCTTGCAATACTTCCCGCATTGCCTCTCTTGGTTTTCCTAGTAGGTGTGCCAAGACTTGTCATCGAGAAACCAACTTTACCTTCATCAACCGCTACCGATACCTTTTGTATGAGTAAAGTCGCTTGATTTCATCGAGAGAAGGTGATACGGCAAAGACAAAGACCTTGTTTCTTTGTTGTTGATTCCTTAACCGATCGTTAGAGTAGGTTCATACAACATGGAGTGATTGTTTGGGTCGCCGAGTCTCAAGGAATATCGATTTAACCCAAGAGCTCTCGATCGCCAGCTTTGTGTATCCGATGTATGGGATCTTGGTGCCTCGCTGAGGAAAGACATCATGTCATCCCATATCGTAGCTTCAACTTCGATATGTTTCATGTTGACCAAAGCCCAAAAATATGTAGTTCCATGAGCTTGGGATGCTCATAACCACTATCCCGCCCGTAAATAGATTTTGTGATGATGATGAAGAGGTTCTCCGTATCGAGGGATATTCTTCGATCAACGAAGAGTGCTTGGTGATTACCCCGTAGCTTCGCTACAACCGGCGTCGATCATGAATTGCGTAATGACCTCTTCAAGAGGGTGTAGCGTTGTACCCGCTGGTTCAATGACAGAATGAGGAGAATAGCCCGCAAATCAAAGCGATGGTGACTTGCTTGTGATTGAGAGTCACAACACAAGATTTTGCCCTTTGATCCGCTTCATTGTGTGCCGTAATTGCCGATGTAGATCTCCTGAATCGTGGCAAGAGTTGGTGAGCATATTCGATAAGAATGGTTCTTCGTAATGTCCATTGCTATTAGGCAAGAAGACTCGAGCATGTGAGGGTATCAAAATCAACACGGAGGTTGTTCTTTCCAATCTTCATCGGATAGCCATTAGGGAAGATATCGCAATGGTGAGAACATTTGTGCATCCACATTCTCGCATTCGAGCGCCCATGTCGTGATCCGAAAGATATTTAGCCAAAAGAACCAACATATCGAAAGACATTATGTTAGTCAATGATGGTTTTATTGTCTAATTATTGAATGTGATATGTCGATGATTGTTACAAGTCCAATGTCACTTGTTTGTCCAATAGTCCAATGACGCCGTGATAAATTTCGTGAGTTGATTAACTTTAAGTTTTAAAGTCCATGTTTTCACTTATTATTCACAACTTGTTTAAACATTTAAGCTTGTAGTGACATTATTGGTTTCGTATGCTATGATTTAATTATTTACAAGTTTGCACGCCGAACAATTCATAATTAAGGTTAAACTAGGCTTAGCGAGAAATGGCAAGCTTATGCATAAACAGAATGATATATGCGTAAAAGCAAGCTTATGCGAGGTTCTGACTTACGCGAAGAAATATTACGCAGTGGAAAAGGGACCTTATGTGTAGAGCTTATGCGAAGCGATATGGAACCTCACGCGCAAGGCTTACTTGTAAGAGTCAACCTTATGCGAGAGGTCATCGCACGCATATCCTTCACGTGATACGCCAGAGTCCCTTATGTAAACGCACGCAATCATACGCCGAAGATTTCTCTTACGATAACATGCTACGCGAAGATGATCCTTATGCGTAGATGGCAAATACCCTTGATTCTCAATTTTCACGCCGAATAAACCCGAAACAATTTCATCATAGCACCAATATTAACACATACATTCAGCTATTTTCGTAATAAATCATGAATACTCATTAAACAACACAGAAACACTTATGCGTAAAACCTAAACCCTAAGTTTCAAGAATTACGCCTAAGATAATTAGCCATAGGAAATGCACCAAAATGATTCTGGGAAGTCTAGTATGCCTATTAAGTTGTTTTATCCAAGTTTTAACATCAAACTCAACTTGAATCAAATATACCCAATTCGTATGAACTAAAACCCTAAAATTCAATTCTTTCACGTTTGATGTTACTGGGCAAGTTCTAAGCATGAATATCATCAATTCATCATGTAAACAACACCTTATAAGCAACTAATTAACCAGAAACACTCACACAAGAAAAAACCCAATTCACGATAAACCCTAATTTATTCAAACTCAATCAATTCGTGTTTCGCGTGCTTTGATGATGGAAATGGTTTCAAAGTGATTAAGTAAACATTTTGACACTATCATATTAACCAAAACACATGAATGAGGGATTTGTGTTCATTGCTTACGCCAGAACACAAATTACACTCAAACACACCATTTGACCGCTGGATTTATGATAAATCAAAACCATTGTTTAAAAACATGTTAAGATTATAAAACCACTTACAAAATGATGATCCAAAACACTGATTTGATGATCGAATTTTAGGCGTAGGATTTTGTTTGGTGAGATATTAAATGTGATGATTAAATGAGTTAGGTGGAGAGTTTTGTTAGAAATAACTTTGAGCTTTTGACACATTCAGTCCCTCCACCTCTACCATTTACATCCAATGCCTTTAACTTCCATTTTGGTTACCAAACGAATGATATTTAGAAATAATTTTGACGATACTCCCCCTCGACTTAATGATTAATGAAAGTTTATAAATTTTAGTCCGAGGAGTGTCAGTAAACCAGAAAAGTGTGACCACCATTATTAAAGAAACAACCAGGATAATGTAACATGCAAGTACATGGTTTTATGAAACTGAAATATTTGTTTTCTCCCCCTCAACACTTGATCGGAAAAAAATACTGAATTTTGAAAGATTAGAGTGTTGATGGAAGATTTGTACTTGTCATTTTAAAATAAATATAGATAGAAGAATATTTTTGTTGTTTTAGCTGATTTATAATTTTGTATTTTGTTTTTGAAAAATATTTACGAAATAGATTTTGGTGTTTGACTGGTTTTAAGAATATTTTAAGAGTTCATCCAGTTCCTCTTGAGTCAAACACCGCATACCAACTGTGGACCAACTCATTAAACCTAGCAGAGCTAAGGCCTTGGTGAGGAGATCCGCCAATTGGTATTATGTACCCACAAAGTATAATTCAACTGCACTGCTCCACATTGTCCTTGATAAAATGATATCAAGATCGATGTGCTTTGATTTCAATGTTGTACCGAGTTGCTCGAGATCGCAATAGCACTTCGATTGTCGCAAAGACATCGGATTTTGTCAAACACGTAACCATAGTCTTTGAGTTGTGTTCTCATCCAAATGACTTGAGCACAACACGCAGATATGGCTACATATTCGCCTTCGTTGATGACAACGATGTACAATCCTCGCTTCTTCGATTGCCATGACACCGCTTTATTACCAAGAAATTGTAATGCCTCAAGTACTTTTCCGTGAGTCTAAGCATCATGCGTGATCGCCCCGAAAAAGCTATTAGTTCAAAACCGTAATCCTTCTGATACCGCATCCCCAAGTTAATGGTTCCCTTGATGTATCGGAGGATTCTTTAGCCTCGAGAGGTGGGTTTCAGCTTGTCTTGACCGATAACGGGAGCAAAGATATACAACAAACACAATATCGCCCGCTAGTCGTTAGATACATGAGAGACCCAATACTACGGTATTTGGTAGGGTCTACCAATTTCCCATGTAAATCAAAGATCAGCTTCTTGGTATGAGCCATTGGTGTGGCATAGGTGTCACACTTTGCATTCCAAATTTGTTTAACAATTCAAGGGCATATTTGGACTGACTCAAGAAAATACCACGGGGTGATTGATGAACTTGCATTCTGAGAAAGAATGTGAGTTTACCCATCATTGACATTTCAAAATATTTTGTCATTAATTTTGCAAAAGCATTTGAGTATTTTAAATGTGTTGACCCAAAAATGATGTCATCCACATATATTTGAACAATTAATATGTGAGTCCCGTGATATTGTATGAAAAGTGTAGGATCGATCAACCTTGGTGAATTTATTGGCAATGAGGAAGGATGATAACTTATCGCACTACGCCCGAGGAGCTTGTTAGAGACCATACAGAGCTTTGTTCGCTTTGTAGACATGGTTCGGGAACTCGGATCAACGAATCCTTCCGTCGGTCGACATAAACCGCTTTTCGCTTGTCCATTCAAAAGTTGTTTTGACGTCCATCCGAAAGACCGTTATATTCATATGAGTCGCGAATGCAGAAAGATCCGAACAACCTTTCAAGACGAGCAACCGAGCAAATGATTCTTCAAAGTCAATACCTCATCCCCGCCTATAACCCTTAGCCACCGACGTGACTTGTTCCCGATTACGCCCTTCAAAGATCTAATTTGTTCTTCCAACCATTTAGACCAATGACGAGACCCCTCGTTGGTCTTTCAACCGCCCCCATACTTCAAGACATTTGAATTGGTTGAGTTCTTCTTGCATGGATTCAATCCAGCTTGTCTTTTGTCATTGCGCCTTTAATGTTTTTAGGCTCGCTTGCAGACATGTGAGTGCATAAATGCAATGTTCACCATCCGTGCGAAGACGCTTGTCTTGTAACGATCGTTGATTCGGGTTGCCAATAATGTTCTCAAGAGGATGGTCTTTTGTCCAACGATGTATAGAGGGTTGATGTTGGTATACATTGTGAAGAATTTGAGGATTCAAATGGTTTGTTGATGATTCCGCTGACATCAAAAGCAGCTTCATTTGCAAACGGGTTAAAGAACGATTTGGATCAAAATCGCAGCGGGTACTTCATTAAGAACATCAACACTGGTTCAAATCGTTGGAAGCAGCTTTGTTCATCCGTTGTTGTAGAGTCAATCGGTGGTGCTTCTTCAACAAAGAGTTGTTGTAGCAGTGTATCGTATAAGAGTATGATCAGTTGAGCAATGGAACAATGGATACACCGAGCACGCTCATCAATGTCATCACTAAACAACGGAGCAAATAGCGCTTCCATTTATTGACGAGTAAGTCGGGGCTTAGTTCACCGATGATGGGGTTTGAGGAAGTTTAAACGGTTGTGACCGGTTCCAAGTCATTATGCTCGTAAGCCATCTCAGAAGTTCATCAAAATTAGCATGAATCGCTTCCATAACCTGCTTTGTACGATGATTCCGCATCCGAAACCCTTAGAATTTTCACAATATCCTATAAATACTCCAATGTCGCTTTGGCTTTGAGCTACTAAAGTCATCACGATCATTATTCGGATAGCAAAGGGATCCAAATACATGAAAGTGTTTGAGATTCGGTTTATGGTTATGGATAAGCTCAAAAGGTGTTTTGTTGTATGCTTAGTAATCATTGAACGATTTTGAGTATAGCATGCAGCTGATACAACTTCTACCCACAAGTAACTGGAAGTTTAGCATTTATTAACATTGTTCTGCAGCCCACTAACGCTCGGTTTCGCTTTCAACAACTCCGCTTTGTTCTCGTGTACGCAATAGATGTGTGATGCTCAATTCCCACTTTCTCATAAAATTCTCAAAGAGTTTGGTTCACAAATTCGGCCTTTGTCTGCTCGACGGCGACGGTGTTCCGGAGTCGAACTTGAATTTTCGTGAGAAAGGTGATGATCATCTCGGAGCTTGATCTTTACTTCAAGAAAGTAGACCCAAGTCCATCGTGAGTAGTCATCGACAATTACCAAGATGTAGCATTTGCCATTAATCGCTTGCACGCCGCATCGGGCCACACAAATCCATGTGAAGAAGATGAAGCACATGTTGAGAGTCAGGTTCCACCTTTGAAGGAAATTGAGCACGAGTGCTTTTCCTTGTTCACAAACCGAGCATAGGTGATCTTGGAATATCGGAATCTTGGGAGACCTTCAACAAGTTTGTGTCGAGCAAGGTTGGTGATAGTTTGAAAGTTTAAATGTAAGAGACGACGATGCTATAGCCGTGATTTTGTTGATGTTGCCTTTGAAAGTAGATGATGGGAGATGAAGCAACCATGTCTTACATTGAGATTGTGTATAGACTAGAATTGTGAGATCCGATATTAGATTGCTTCCTTGTAGATCACGAATGAAACAAGTTTTCTCCCGAAAGCAACTTCCAAATCTCCATCACGTAATTGACCGATCGAAAAGAGATTGTGACCGAGGCCTTCCACATAATAAACCCCGCTAATTTCGATATTGCCATTGATATAATCTCCAGAGCCCATGATAGTCGCAAGTGATCATTCCTAATCGACAAAGGCCAATGAACTTTGCAATAAAGTTTGATAACAGCTTAAGATTACATGTCATGTGTCGGAACATCCGCTATCAATAATCCAAAGGATGATCTCAGATCACCGCATTACACACATGCATAACATGATGGAATAGAAGTAGATGTGGAACCCAAGTGTTAGAGGGTTCCAAGCAATTATAGTAGAAATACACACATCAATGACTTTAGGCATCCATTTAAATCCTAGTGTATTATGTATCCATTTCGCCATCTCCAACTAGTCTTAGCTTTAGTCTTAGTGAATGCACTAGGTGGTACTACATTCTTTGGAGGTGATATCGAACTACAAGGACATCAATGCGTTTTTAGAATCTAAGGAGGCGGTTTACTGCACGTACTTAGAAGCATTAGTGGGCCTAGAGGTATTCGATTCTTAGGATTCCTTAAACGAGACAAGATAGCTCTAGCAACACATTTGTCATGACAATCGAAAGCATACTTTTATGACAAATAACACAAGAAGCATCAAACCTAATATCAAAAGTACTTAAAGGTTTAGCATTCGTTATAACACTTTTTCCATTACATTTGTTAGACGCAATATGTAAAGTGGGTGCAACTTGAGTCTTATTCAAAGTCCTAGGGTGTTCTTCTACTTCAAAGATTCTTTATTGATCTTTTCTTAGGTCGAAATTCCTATTCTTACTTGTATTGCTCCTAGGTCGTGAAGTGCGGACGCTTGGAAAAGAGGCAACTATTCTGCTTCAAGAGAGGGAAGCACATTAGTATCTTGTGTTTTGTCAAGAGGCAACTGGGTTCACGCTTTGCTAAGTGTTACAGTGCAATTTTCTTAATGATGCTAGGTGAACTTGTTCATACTTTCCTAACATTTCCTTAACTTAATGATAGTGTGCACCAAATCTTGATTTTCGTAACTAAGATTTTAAAAATTCATGACTTCTTTAGTGTGTGCAAGATAATGATCAAGTTTGTTTGATGCTTCATTACGAGTCTGTTTTAGTAAATCAAATATGACACCATATTCATGTTTAACTTTGCAAGTTCTTGTTCATATTTTGAGATTTGACATTTCAAAGACACGCTTTGATCATCCAGCTGCTCAATTTTAGGATTAAACGCTTTTTATTTCAACTGGTGGATTTTGTTTTGCAAAGCAAGTTCACGATTTTGACAATCTTTTTGACACCATTCAAGACGACGCTTTGAATTTGAAAGTTCGTTTATCAATCGCTCATTTTCAACTTTTAAAGACTCTATCCGATGCACATTCTCAATATTCACAACAATATCAACAATGTAATCGAGAGATATGATCGATGCATATGCAATGATTGTAATACAACAAGATTATTGATATCGCGACGTATAACATCTTCCAAGAGTCGATCAACATCTTTTCGCAACAATTTGTTTTACGCTTAGTATTTGAAATCGATGTTTCGCTTTCTCAAAACTGCTTTCATGAGACCGAAGTTCCTTGTGAAAATCCTTTCCCAATATAGTGCACAAGTTTTTAAATTTTTGACATGGGGTAAAAGTCTTTTCTCAAGAATCTCTTTGTTCTCGTGCCATTGGCGATTGAAAATGTTCAACTTTTATTTCGTAATGAAATTCAATCTCACGCTCCAAAATTTTGAGGTCGATAAGAAAGTGTCAAAGTATTTAATAACGCGACAACTTTCGGCTTTTGTTTTAACTTCACTAAGTGAAGGTAAAGGACCATTAATTTGTGCACCATTGTGTTTGGAACTAACTTTAAACTGTGTGATAACAAAAGGTTTGTTAGAGGTATCTTGTTGTTTGACAAAAGTAACGGCTTTTGAATAGTTAAATGGTTTGTTATAAACGACATTTTCCATTTTTGACCGACTCTCATCATCTCGCATCTAATTCCTCCATGCGATTATATTCAACAACAAATATAATTGAATCATCAATTCTATGTTCGCATTGTAAACATCGTGATTTGGTTTGAATGCTCGCTTGAAAACTTAGGTTTGTAATCGCAAGAATTGGTCCATATCCATTTGGATTAGGTTTAAAAGTAAACTTTGAATGGTTTTGATTGACTCACCATGTTTGTAAACAACATTTCAAACTCTTTGATTTTGGTTTGTAAGTCGACAATTTCTTCAAGATAGTTATCTATTCGCTTCGTGGAATGTCGCTTTGTACTCGAGAACTGCTTTTGACAAGTTAACAACTCACCTTGGCTTTTGAGTTTCCAAAGTAAGAGCGTTAAGTTGTTGTTTATGTTCATGTTTCGCTTGTTCTACTTGAGACAACAAAGCATTCTTGGAAGCGGCTAGATCACGATCCGTCTGCTCTAATGATTTTTGTTTTGATGAGATTTAGCAAAAGCGACTTCAAAACTTTCTTCACGCTTTTTCTTGAGTTTTGAAAAATTGATTTGTCGAATTAAGCATTCATTATCCCTAATTAATAGTGCATTTTTCTTTTAATTTCGCAAATTTCCAACCGAGAGTGTTGGTCATTAATTAAGGTCGAGCTCAATTTCTATTAGACCAAGCTCATTTTGTTTAACGTGAGTCTCAACATGATCATTATTTAGATCCTCAAATATAATCACGAGTCAACTTGATTATCAATATTAACCATAAGGTCATCTTGATCGCCAAATATAACTACGGATTTATTTGATAATCATCGGAATGAGATGTGGATTGCTCATGTTGAACACTCTAATCCTTTTCGGATGGAGAAATTGGCGGAGATATCGATCGCTGATAAGTATATTTTGTTCCGCACACGAGACAAGCCATCGCATCATACACCGGGCTCAGATCACTCATGTGTAGAGCTTGCATTTGTGCCATCAACATCATCGCCGATTAGCCTCGCAAGTCCTCCATATCATCGCCGAATCAGATCCGCCATAAAGCTCGCTCCTTGTTTGTAAGAGTTCCACCACCTTCATCCTTAAGAGCCAAGAGCAACGCCTCTTTGTGATAAGCACCGCCTTGTCCTCGGCTTAGGACATGCATTAGCCGATGACCCTTCTCATTGCGCTTATAACAACGATGACCATTAACCCCATTCTCGAGCATTTCCTTGTTCAACCACTTGACCCTTTGTTGTTGGAGCACCCATGTTATTCCTTCCAATAGCATTAAACCCTTGACCACCTCCCATCTCGACGCACCATAACCACGGTTCTCAACTTCAACGCGTCCATTGTTCACAACAACTTGATTCCTTGTGTTGATGAGGAACGAATGCGATTGTTGGATTTGTTTGTATACCGACCAAGGCTTTAGCAATCATAACAAATCCTTGTTGCAATTCATCGAAAGCAAGCAGAGTCCTCATCGCCTTCACTATAAAGTGCTTGAGCATTGTTGTTGTTGTATGGAACCAATTGAGTTTGTTGAGGTTGTTGTCCGGATCGATCATATGGTGTAATGGTTGCGCTTGGTTGAGGAGTCGGTTGTTGAGTCGTTTGAGGAGGAAGATTAGTTTGAGCCCACAAAGCAAGTTGTTGATTATCGTGAATTGACCGTGAAGTCGGGAGTCCACGAATAGTCCTTTCTTTGTCAACTTCTTTTGGTGAGGCTTCAAATAGTCGACAACAACCGTATGTAGCATGATGAAGGTTCTTAGCTTGACGGAGAAAATGACATACTTCTCCCATTCCGACCAAGACTACTTAGGAACTTAGTGTTGACAAAGAATTGAGGCATGATGATGTTGTGTTTGTCCAAATCATTAATGATGTCTAAAAGCGATGATGATATGACTCTAACGCTTTCTCCCGGTTCAATCATGAAGTGTTCATAAGCCAAGTAGATTTTGGATTCCATGTCTTCCCGATTGAGTGATGTGCCTTCCATTAGAAGATGAATATGTTCCCACATTGCTTTAGCCGTATTTTGAGCATCAACACTTCAAAGGATCGGATTGGGTAGTCCCAAAAGGATGTATTGCATTGCTAGTTCATCGCCTTCAAAGTGTAGAAGTTCATCACTAGTGAGGTCGGAGATAGTTGCAATGTTGGTGACAACATCTCTTGGTGGATTGGCATCTCGATCTCGGGTGTAATAACAAGAGGCATTTGAAATGGACCTTCCATAATAACCTTCTTTAAGAACTTTCCATGTGGCTTCTTTAGATCACGAACCTAAAGAACCTTATCACCCATTGATCATAATTACCGGAGGAGCATTGAGGTCTATCAAGTGAGCCACCATGAATTGATTGTTGGCTACTTAAGGCTTCACACATCTTGCCAAACCATGTTGGTTCCTTCATTGTACTCCTGGATGGATGTTGATTGTAGAAGTTTGTGTAAGGTTGTACTTGAAGACTAGGTGGAGGTTGAACCATTTGAGGTTGTGGGATTGCTCCAAGTTGTGGGGTATGTTGTTGATTAAATTGTTGTTGATAAATTTGTTGTTGATGATTAAATTGTTGATGTTGTGGACTTAGTTGTTGTTGTTTTTGATGATAAGTGTAAGAAAAATAATTAGAGTATGGTGGTTGTGACATGTTGAAAACTTGTGTTGTTAAATAGATCTATGTAGTCGAATGAACCATTGTTGATGAAGTATCCTTAGGCGAGAAATCATAGAAAAGCAAAGTACCACTTATGCGTAAAACACCAAAGATACGCTGTAATGTTAATAGTTACGCTGTAGGATTAGTTTACGCAGAAGAAATGAGAAAACACTAAAGTTATGCGTAAACAGAGAGTTAAGCGTAGAAAACTTAGGCGAGGATTACCTTATGCGAAGATGTAGCTTAGGCGTAAGAAGAATCTTATGCGACGATATCTACGCGTAAGCTTAAGCTTATGCGTAATTTTAGGGTTTTATCTAAAAGATCTTTACACTATCACAAAGGCAAAAGATATCCAAAGTCAAGTGTTTTCGTGCTTATCCAAGCTAGAAAACACCGAGTAATCCACGAAATCAAGATCAAACCAAGGAACAAGCTTACGTAAGATTAGGTTTTACTTACGCGTAGAAATTAGCCAAAAATGATTTCTACCAACTAGGATGGCAAAGACCAAACCCGAACCGGTTGGGTCGGGTTCGGGGCGGGTTCAAGGGTTTGGGTATAGGTTCGGTAGATATTCTTTTCTTTTCGGTATGGGTTCGGCACGAGTTCTAGTAATACCCGCTGCTTATCCGCACTGATCCGCAATTATTTGTACCAATTTATATAAGGTCCTAATAAGTTTTGAGCTTTAACCTTGTACAATTTTTTTTCACTCTACCGCATATATCTTGGTAATTACAAACTATTAAATTAACACTTACGCTGACGCTTTAATTCTCACACACATGACACTTAACTCTTTAATCTTCAAACATTACTAATATTGAAGTCGCTTTTAACTTCTAAAACTTTGAATATATTAGGGTGTTTTTTTAGGTTGAGTTGTACAACGATGGTTTTAATTGGGATAACCGACCAAAACCGATAACATGGATAATAATAATCGGCACCCATAGGGTATTGTGTTTGAAATAACGGTTGGGTTCACTAAACCCGCCCAACCCGATCCATCCCTACTACCAACCGATGTTTCTAGATTTTTGTGATGAAATAGCTTCAATATCACCAAAATAACACAAAAGTGTGAAACTTGATGATCCAAAGCTTTAAGACACGCTATCCTACCACGACAAAACCAAGTTTAAAAACAATGATCCACACGTAAAGTTTGAAACTTTTGCCAAAAAATAGATAGTTTAACACCTAAAAACGTTGAAAGTACAAGAATCTTGGATTGAAAAGTGTAAAATGAGTTTTTAAGCGTGACAAAGTGATAAACTCTTTACGCGTAAGACCACAAAGTTAACTTCAAAACAAAAGATGTTCACCCAACTATTTGGCGATCGATACCACCGTTAGGTCACCATATTAGTAACACAAGCATCAATAGAAGAAATAGATAAGAGATCGGATGAACAAACATACAAACACACGTATGATAATAAGAGAATAGTTATGCGAGGGAGTGAAAGTGTAATTGAACAACCAACCCTCAAGTGAGGGTATTACAAAGGTATTTATAGGAGAGGAGCTAGGCAACACCCTAGTCCCTTCCTTTCCTTATTGGGCCAAGGCTTATGGGCCTTCTAAGCCTTAGCTTAATAACAAACATAAAGGCCTAATTAAGCTAACTATTACATATTAATTACTAACACTTGAATTCTAGTTTAGGAGTGATTCCAACACTTAGCGAGTTGTTCTTTAATTGTCTCGCTTAGCGACTTGGTGTCTTAGCGACTTGTTTCTAAGGTTTATAGCAACTAACCTAGCGACTGGGTAAGTAGCAAGGTATTTAGTAATTTGGTGAATTAATGTGTTACCCGTGCCTAATATCCATCAACACAATGACATACATCATCGACCCTTTAATCTCCAAAGTACTTGAACTCTCTCGATACCTCACGAACAATGAAATTGTTTGCTATTCGTAATGTTTAACCATGACCGATTCAAGAATTATGATCAAAACCCTTCACATTCTCGAAGTCAAATATCAATGAATCACACTTATTAATGACACATGATGCAAGGGAAATGGAATGCAACATTGAGTCCTTTCAACTACTTCACCGCACCTCACACAACCGTTATCCACAACAAGGGATCGAACATGCAAGGTTTCTTTTCGATGTGACTTATCCACATTGACAAGAACTGTGTTCTTGAACTTAGAACAACCAAGCTTCAAATTACCAAAAGAAGGTATTAATGGATGACTCTAGTGTCGCACTTCAAGTAATCTACAACCAATTTCACCATTTATCAATGGGGAATATTTCGCAGACTTTGATCAACAAGTGACTGGAATTTCATTCAAGAAACATACCGAATGGAAATTCATGAGTTCATCAACACATTTATCCAACTTATGGATAATGTGGAAATGTACATTAAGGAAGCCGCCAAGAGAATGATAAGTTGTATGTGTTGAATGGGTGTCAGAATAAATTAAGTGAAAGTTGTGATATATCGGGTAATGGATTAGTTGAAAGAACGGATGATGCTGAATGCAGAATATCAGATACAAAAAAGGATGGTGAAACCATTTGTACTTAATACAAAGACTCAGAGTCAGAAAAGCTTGAAATAGTTTGCATTTCAGTACCTCCTGCTGTGCATGAGGTAATTACAGATGCCATTCCAGCAAATGAACCGGTGTCATGTGATGAGGTATCCTTAACTGATCAACATAATGCATTTAATAATGTTCCTGATCAATTTGATTCTAACTCTGATTATGATATTGATAAATGTTTCTTGGTTAAGCTCGAATCTAAAATCTTTAAAACAAATGACATGGTTGAAAAAGGGTTTATGATGAACTTTCAAACAAATACTCAATTCTTGAAAACATTGTATTTCCTTGAAATTGCAATATAACAAAGAGAAGAAAGTTTTCTTGCTACAAAACTTGCATAAACCGAATTCCTGCACTTCGAGAATTTTTGAAATTAACCACTTAAAACCCGATTCAGACAAAGATTCAACCATATGCAATCTAAAATTAGAACTCTCGTATCTGCATAAGAAATGTAATATAGGGATGAACAATCCTAACCATGAGGTGAGTGATACTCTTAAATCTAGGAATGATGAATTGGCTCTATGTGTGTCCAACCTATTAAGGGAAAATGAGTCCTTAAGAAAGAACTTATCAGAGAACAATTCAAAGTTGATTGATCAAACTAACTCCTTGTTGGCGCACATTGATGCCCTCAAAGCCCAAATTCGTGATAAGAGCTTCACTATTGTTGCCTTAAAAATGAGCTTAGAAATCTATTAGAAATAGGGTGAACACTAAGTTTGCAAAACCATCAACCTTGGGAAGCCAATTGTACCGAATACCAAAACATATTGTAGTTAGGCACCAATGCTTTAGAACCGAAGATTTAAACCATCGAAATCTAAGCTTGCCTCCCAATTTGATGCGAATATTGTTTTGTCAAACCAATACTTCACTATTTCATTCCGATATGATGAATAACAATCCTCACTTTTAATGTTCAAGCCCTAAGATCATGAATATTAGAGTTCATCTAGTTCTTATAAGAAGCATCAAATGACCGATCAATCCCCAAGAAACAAACTAATTACAAAAGAACCAATATTCAAAACAAGGAAGTGGCTACATCCAAATCTACTAGCGTTGTTTCAAATGGATTCCCACCGGTAGATTATTTAAGTTTTCGTGATCCAAACGGACTTACATACCTAGATCTTGCCTTAAGTGGATGCCTCATGTGAAAACTCTTCAAGAATATTGAACCTAAAGGGATTTCTATTAATGACACTCCTAGATCAAACTGCAACATCCAATAGTGAGGTTACTCATGTCACTAAATCATCTATTTGCAATACTACATGTGCTTCTAGTGCAAAGTGTCCTCGCCTTTTCGTGTACAATGCTCAATTCAATCATGAACATCATGACTTGGTTTCCATCAAAATGAAGATTGCTTACTCAGAATTGTAGCTTGTCGAATTGATGTACTCGTACTTTGACTCGCTCGACTTGAATCAGACTCGCTCTCATGAATCGCAGTACAAATTAGTTTTCAAAAAATAAAAAATAAGAGATGTATCTCTTGTAATCGATAACATCTACGGTCCTAGAAATGTCATTCAATAATGACACGGGTCCATAGATGAAGTTCGAACAAAAGATATACTCTTGTTTTATATCGAGGGGTTTGAATTCACCAATGTTCATTGGTGACATTGATTGAGGGGAGAATATTTCAAGTTATCTCTGCTTTCACTCGCATCATTGTTTGATATGTATTGTGTGCTCATGCATGTTTATGTCATGTTTCATTATGCCCTCCGTGTTAGATAGCTTATCTATGTTGTGTCACCTTTGGTACTTGTCATATTATTCAACATGCTTTTATCCACCGTATTTACATGAAATGGATAAGTTCAAGGACCTAAAATGTCAATAGCACAAACTTAGATAGATAGCGACTTGCTTTAATCATAGATAGCGACTTGCTTTTCTAAGAGGTAGTGACTTGGCCTTTATCTTTACTAGCGAGTTGCTTTTCTACACAAGCATGTGGACTCAAAGTGTAAACTTTAAACTTGAAAATCCATTCTTATAACATAGCGACTTGATTCACGATTACATATTTTCAAAACACAAAAGTTTTTCTCTCTCGTGACCATTTCTCGCTAGCGACTTGCTTGTGGTAAGACATTCTCAACGCTTTTGATTCATATCATGTAGATTATATACCTTTAACTCGCTTATATTAACAGATTCCATCTGCTCATCGATCTCGCAAATTGACCCCTCGCTTAGGTTTGTTAATGGATTCGTAATGAATCACTTGATATATGTGTTAATGGATTAGGTGTTGTTTGGGTTCATTAGGATAGATGTATTTTTGCAGTTGTATGTATTAATGGGTCTTTGAGCTATTTGTTGCATTATTCGTATGTGGTTCGTTTGGGTTGTGTTTCTGATTTCGCTTGTGTTTGTGGGTTGATTGTATTAGTTCATTGTAGCGGTTTGATTGTGTTACTATAATGGTTACATTTGTTTATTGGATTGAGGTGTTATGCGATGATAGGTCGTGTTCTTGGTAGCGACTTTCACCGACAAGCAAAGTGTTCTCGTAGCGAGTTGGTTCATAGATTCCTCATGGCGAGTTGTGATATTTTAATACATTCTTGCTAGCGACTTGGTGATATGATTTGTAGCGACTTAGCCTTGTAACGTCGATAGCGACTTGTCTTGACAAGTTAGCGACTTGCTTAAACGCTTTCATAAAGGCGACTTGTTAAGTAATTTTCTTATAGCAACTTGTTTTGACAAGTTAGCGCCTTGCTATAATGCTTTCACAATGGCGACTTGTCACTATTTTTCCCAGTAGCGACTTGTTTGTTAAATTGGTTAAAGTGACTTGTCAGAATAACTTCATGTTAACGACTTGGTTCAGTTTACTCAGTAGCGACTTTTTTTGACAAATTTCTTTTAGCAACTTGTTAAAACACTTTCATAATTGCAACTTGTCTCATGAAATCCTATTATAGCAACTTTGTTCTTAAAAATTTTGACTCAAAACAACTTATTTCTTGAAAATGTTGTCAAAATAATTTGTTACTTTGAATATTACTAAACTACTTAATCTATTTCCAAAGCATTTCAACTGCTTATTGGTAATCATCATGTATGCTACTCGTTGTGCTTGGTTTATGAGGTTACATTAAAAGTTGTTCAGCTAACCATGTCTTATCTAACATGCTCTCGAACAATGTTGTTGTCTGTGTGCTTATACAGAATCTCAAATGGCTAACACAACTTCATCCGAGAACCTTGCTACCTCTACTCCATCCATTGTTGTTACAGACAATGAAATTCTTCCAGATGACAAATGGGTAGAGATTGGGAAAAGTAACTATTATGTGGACATGGAAAGGATTCAACAAAATCCAATCTTCAAGGTGGCTATTGATATTCTTAAAACACTAACTTCTTTAGTGCCCTAACCAAACCATGCACCATCCCTTCCATTTACCTACAACAATTTTGGAACACCATCACTGGGACAAGATCATCGCCACTTATTCCTCGCAAGCTTGATGATAAGCAATTTGAAATCACATCCGAGATTCTCGAAGGCCCTAGGAATCACACCATGTGACCCTTCCAAACAATCATCCCTCCACCTAGTGCGGAAGAGCTAATAGTCTTTCTAATTGGTTTGGGTTATCAAGTTGGCATAACAAGGGCTTCGTATATCGCCACCGGGTCACATGTATCAACCTTGGAGAGCCATGACAACTATTCTCAACTTATGCTTATCGGGCAAAACCTCAGGGTTCGATAAAGTAAGGATTCCTATTCTGCAAATCCTATGGGGTCTTGTCAATGGGGTGAACATTAATGTCTTGGAATGTATTTGGGAAGAAATTCTCGTTGTCAATGCACACATTCATCACTGATAGAACAAATGTTCAGAATCAAGCTCAAGGAAGAAAGAAAGTACACAAACTTGTGATTCCTAGCATCGATTCTCAAGCTTGTCATCCAAGACTTGCAATGACTCATAACTTCAATCCTAGGAGTGAATCACCTCCATAATGCTAAGTGTAGAAAACTAGAAGGGGGTTGAATAGTTTACCAATTAAAACTTTGTTTTGAAACTTATTGAAAGATCAATTGATATTGATCTTGAGTATGTTAATGAAATATGCAAGCAATGTAATAAGTAAATAAGGAAAGAGATGATCAAACCACAACAAGTTGTTTATAGTGGTTCGCCTACAAGGACTCTTTTTCCTTGCCCTACTCCACTCCCGAGTCTCACACTCGAGAGTTTAACTTCACTAGTCAACAAGCTCCTTTCACCGCGGAGAAAACCTTTACACTTCGCTACACTATTTCCGACACTAAGCTAGATGTCGAGTTCTTTCCAAGGGTACAACTACTCCCACACACAATGTATTTTGAGGACTAAAATACTAACCACTCACACTCACAAGATTATGATGGTTTGATACAACAATGAAGTATGGATCAACACTAGATCATACAACACTTAAACAAACAAGACTTCCAACTTCTCGTTGAAGCTTGAATATGACTTGATCTTCTTTGCTACAAAGAGATCACTAATATGATATGAAACCGAGTTAGAAAGGTTAGAGAAGATATGTATGAGAGTATGTTAGAAAGGGATGAAAACTACTTGGCTTGGCATTGCTATTTATAGCCAAAATGGACAGAGTTGCTCACAGACGGCGGACCCTTTAAAGGGTTCCGCCTGTACCATTTTGGTACCACCGGTCCGATGTACCAAGATATCAAATCTTGCCAAAGTCAACTCTATCTAAGTGAGATTGTGCAAGATATGAAGAGTACAAATCTTCACAAAATATCTAATGAAATCTTCCAATGATTTCCATGATGTAATACATGATGTCAAATGTTGTATTACTATTTTTAGAAATATGCAATGCTTAAGTAGTGTTTGGTTTTAAGAACCCAACACATTCTAAAACTACTATCATACATAATGATTGAGTCATATCAAGATGTCACTAATCACAAATGTAAATGCTTGAATGATGAATATATTGTTTGAGAAAGCTTGTTTTAATATCTAATAAACTTGACAAGCTTTTAAGCTTTTATAAATTAAATTTACTTTTGTCGTTAACAAAACTTAGGCAAAGATCAAAAATATAAATAACGCTTAATGACTATATTTGTATTAACAATCTCCCTTTTGTTGAGGACAAAATATAAATTTTATTTTATAAAAGAAACAAAGTTTGTACAAGAGTTATAAAAATATTAGTTTTAGAATTTGAAAAGGAAATGATAATGCAGTATGAAATTTGACTTTTATGAAAGTCAAAGAATTCACTAGTTGATGCATGATGTTGACTTTTCGTAAAGTCAGTGATGCGCTTTGACTTTTAAGAAAAGTCAAGTATTATCAATGAGGGTTCTGTTTGACTTTTAGAAAGTCAATGTATGCGCTTGACTTTTTCGTAAAAGTCAAATATAAATAATTTCAAAGTTCTATATTTTCTCCCTTTTGTCTCAACAAAAGAAGAGGCTATGCGAATGTAATGAGCTCGAGCTACTATCTCCCTTGTTCAAAGCTCCCCTAAATTGGGTGCTTTAATGGGAAGATACATGGATTGTGAAAATAAAGCTACAAAAAAATTGTTAGTAATAATGATCATTCACAAGCATTTCCAAACACTATGTAATGACACCAATATAATAAACAACATTCATTAGTTAAAAATTTTCATGAGTAAAGATCATGAAAAGAGAACACAATGATGTGTTTTAGTACAAGAAATAAAAATTATCCTAAGAAAGTAAACATAAGAAAGACTATTCTAAAACCATCCTAAAGTGATGGTGGATGGGAAAGAGCGTTGAGACGCTCAAGGATGCGGTTGAGGATGAACCTCATTTCTTCTTGGAAGTCATGGACCATAACCCGGTCCGTTTCCACGGTTTGGCCCGCTTGCTCACAAGTTGAGCAACCATGCCTCGAGGGTAGAAAGTTTGGGAGGTTGTGGTGGTGGAATGGTGGATGTGTTGGTGGTGTTGAATGTTTGGAGTGGTCATGATGGATGCAAGCAAAGCATTTTGCATTTGCATTGTCTCACTTAAGTGAGAATCCACCATGCCTTTGAATTGGTGGAGGTTGTGGAGTTCGGCTTGAATCTCCTCTCTAGTGGGATTGTCATCCCACATGCACTCGGAATGTCCTCAATATGAGGGACATTGATGATGGAAGTGGATGATCCCATATAAAGGACCATGAATGTCCTGTGAATGGGGTGGAAAAGGAGAGGTCTTGGCCCTAATGGGGCGCTTTGGGTCAATGGATGACCGAGGCGACTCATGAGCGATTCGCTCAATTGTGCCAAAGGATGGCAATGGTGGTGGATGACTTGGCCTAGAGGCAAGTCTTCCAAGTCCTCTAGGAAAGGATTTGGTGATGTTGGTGGAGTTGAAAATAACTCCATGGGAGTGAGAGTGGGAGACCTTGGTGAAGGTGGTGAGGGGTTTTGGATGTTTGGATGGGTGCCGTGGAGGTGAAGTAGGTGTTTTGTTGGTGGTGGAGTGGTGATCACAATGTGATGAAGTGGGTGTAGCTAAGGTAAGATTTGTATCATCTCTAATGGGAGATGAGATTGTGAGTGGTGAAGATTCGGATGATGAGCTAAGATGAACAAAACAACAAGGCCTTACGCTAATTCTAGCGGTTTTCTTGCAAGGTTTTGGTGATGATTTAGTCATTTTTAACTTGGTTTTGATTTGCTAGATAGTAGTGAGAATGAGGAAGGTGTGAGGATGATCATGGTAAAGCCTTTCAATTTATAGAGGTTAAAAATTGTTGAGAAATGTGTTTGATTTGATGTTGAACCATTGAAGAGATGAGGTTCCTAATGATTTGGAAGTGGGTTGAATGCTAGTCATATCACCCAAGTCAATCCATACAAGGAAGATGGAGTGAAGAAGAAAAGATTTGCAATAAATGTGTTCTAGTGAGTGGAATTTCCTAATATTCAGATTACCCACGGATTTGAAGGTACCAAAAATTTGGTTCCTTCCTTTATGCCAAAGGGCTCCTTGGGTGGATTTTTCAAATTTTTGAATTTTGGTGGAAATGGATTTTATATACCTTAGTAAATAATACTAGTTCTAATAACAATATAAACTAGTTAAGATTGATTTATAAGTGATGGAAGATAATTTGGAATCACGAAGAGTCGAAATTCGTAAAATTACTGGAGGATCCACGACACCAAAATCATACACGGATGGTACCCTTGTGGTGCCGCCTCGTCCGCCTGCATGTGTATGGCGGTACCAAACTATATAAAGGACGGTACCAAAATTATGGTGCCGCCTCGATCCGTGGAGTGCCAAATATGGATGTAGTAAGTTTTAGGTGTCGGGGACATTTCCGAAACCCAAATTTTTCTCAAAAGCTATTATACTAAACATTTCTAGTTAGAAAAGTAAATAACACATGTATAAACATAGTGGAGCATAGATTTTGAGCAAGGCTTATTGATTTTCACAATATAGTGAAAATGGGTAAAATTTGATAGCATACTTGTGCTATCCCCTACATGAGATTGTTAGCATACACCATTGTTTCAAGTTATATTATCATCCTACATAATAAAAACAACTAA
This sequence comes from Chrysanthemum lavandulifolium, assembly GCA_022545495.1. Lineage (NCBI taxonomy): Eukaryota > Viridiplantae > Streptophyta > Magnoliopsida > Asterales > Asteraceae > Chrysanthemum > Chrysanthemum lavandulifolium. The sequence continues at coordinate 23,001 of JAHFWF010000031.1, read as the reverse complement.
ATAGTATCAAACATTGATGATAATGCATTGTTCCAAACACCCTTAAAGTACCCTTATTTGTCCAACTTCTTGTAAATCTTGTTCATCATCCTACCAAGGCACTTGAACATTCCCTTAGTTTGCTTGAATTCTCACGATTCATTCTCAATCTCGGGAAGAAATGCGTAATACTCATGAGGTGGAAGATGAGATCTTGGAAGACCATCCTCGGAGCTATTTGATGATGATGATGAAGGAGTTGTAGGTTTAGCTCTCTTGCCTTTAGTCTTAGCAACTCGAGCATCACTCAAAGGTACAAAGATGTGAGGGATGAGTTCATAGTGAATGTGCATCCCTTTTGGGGTTGGTGGAATTGGAGCGAAGTATCTATAGAGACGGGTGAGAAGCATCCCGTATGGAAGAGCAACCGATCCTTGAGTTGGAATATCAATCATTCTCCTAGCTATGTAGTAGGCCAAGTTGAATGGTTGTCGGTGGACAAGTTGTAGAGCATGTGGCAAAGACAAGCGCTTATGTGATCCCTATTTCCTATGGTGCTAATGACGCTTGCTCTAAGTAACTCCTCCCATTTCTTAAATTCGGCTTAAGTTCATTTAGCTCCATTCCATATGGATCTCGGTCTACCTCTTTTCCTTTCGGGTTACTCGGGTTGTATCGCTTTTGGGTTAAAAGGTGTTCACGGATGACATCCTTATCGCCAAACGGGTTAGATAGGGAGAAGTGCGGTCATTGATTGCATCAAGGGCGGTGAGTGACCACTTATCCGTGTAGACACATTCGCTTAAGGTGATGGTGTAGTCATTTTGGTTGATTCTAAAGCTAAGACAAAATTCATCATCGTCTTCATTACTAAAGCCGGTCACACTAGCATAGAATTCTAACACAAACCTAGGACAAATTGGTTCATCAATGTCAAGAAGACAATCGAATTGAATGACGGCTAGTTCTTCACGAAGATTGGTATGTTCAAGGAAGGATGGGTGAATGGTTCTACCTCATGGAAATACCTTGATTCTAGACCCCAAATATTTCTACTTGTTCCTTGGTAAGTCCTTTGGTTTTGTGGTGTTTGGGAATGTAGTTAAGGGTGTCTTTGTGATCATAGAATCTTGCGGCTACCATGGTTATTCCTAAGGACAATAATTAAAAAATTAGAATAAATTTTAACGCTTTTGGTTCTAGTGTGTGCCTACATGAAAACAATTTGTAGTTGCGGTTATCTCGACTCATTTTATGCACAAAAATGGTTTTAGTGGGTGTTTGGTAAATACCATGAGATAACCCAAATGCTCCTAATTCAATGTGGCTTCATTTGAATATACCCGGAATGCATATTAGTTATGCAATACCTTTAGTATTCAAGAGCATGCAAGTGATGAAAATTTTAACGTTTCTATTTGTATTAGCAATGAGAGAAAAAATTGTTTTCCTACAAGTGAGAAGCTTTTCAAAACTTTTGACATGGGGTGTTTGGTTGTTTGAATAAGGCCTTATATTCATTATCTATCAATTAGTGGAAACATGATTTGTTTATGCAATATGATAATGTAGTACCTAATTTCAATGACTAGTTATGCAATTTGCCAATTGAATTCATATTTGGTATAAAAGCATACATAAAACCCCATGTAATGATTTGTGATAGTTTTGTGCATAAAAAGAATCCTAGACTCGTAATTAAGAGATGAAATGTAGTTAGGATACTTATAATGATGTTATCTTCATGATTAGTGAGTGGGAAGATGACAATAATGAGCTTGGTTTAAGTTTTACATATTTTGGTAAAGTGGGTTTTGAGGAAGAGGATGATTTGTATATAGCATTTTTAGCTTCAGAGACACCGACGGACCGACGGCACCAAATATTTGGTTCCGTCCGTGTTGACGCTTGGTGTCGTGGCTACATGATGAGGTATACAAGGCAAAATTGTTTTGGTTTGACTATTCTAATGTTTTAGGCTATGTTTATCTTACATGTTTGGTTCCATTAACCCTAAACCAAGTCTAAGAAGATTAAAAGGTTCTCGTTTAAGAGGTTTAGTTAAGATGTCGGCAATGTTGTCTTCGGAGGATACTTTCTCGATTGAAATGTTACCTTTTTGAACATTGTCGCGAAGAAAGTGATGACGGATTTCAATGTGTTTTGTACGAGCATGTTGAACGGGATTCTTGCTGAGATCGATGGCTCCTTTGTTGTCGCAAAGTATCACAATGTCGTTGAGATGAATTCGTAGTCTACGAGAGCTTGCTTCATCCAAAGAGCTTGTTGACATGCTTTTCCTACCGAGACGCACTCGCTCAATAGTAGAGATGGCTAAAGCCGCTTGCTTTTTGCAAACCATGAGGTGAGACAATGTCCAACAAAAGTGCAAATACCACTTGTACTTTTTCTATCGACATAATCACCGGCATGATCCGAGTCGGCATACACTATGGTTTCTATACCCGCCTTTGGGATACCATAATCCTAAACACGTTGTTCCCTTAATATATCTAAAATCCTTTTAAGGCTTCTAAGTGTGATGCCTTTGGGTTTTCTTGAAAGCGAAGACATAGACAAACACTAAACATAATGTCGGGTCTACTAGCCGTAAGATAGATTAGGCTACCAATCATTCCTCCATATTTAGTGTTATCTACGGATTCACCTTCTTCGTCCTTGGTGAGTTTAGTGTCCGAGGACATGGGTGTTTTAGTTGGTTTGGAATCTTCAAGACCAAATTTCTTAAGCATGTCTTTTATATATTTAGATTGGTTAAAGAAAATACCATCTTCTAGTTGTTTAATTTGAAGTCCTAGAAAGAAGTTTAACTCACCCATCATACTCATTTCAAACTCGCATGCATGATTTTAGAGAAATCATCACATAGTTCTTGACAAGTTGATCCGAATATAATGTCATCAACGATATTTGAACAATAATAATTTGTGATTCCTTTTCTTAGTAAAAGAGTATTATCTACTAATCCCATAGTATATTTGTTATCAATAAGAAAAGTCTTAAGACGGTCGTACCAAGCTTTAGGTGCTTGTTTAAGGTCGATAATGCTTTCTTGAGTTTGAAGAAATGATGTGGTTTCTCAAAGTCGGTAAAACCGGAGGTTGAGCAACATACACTTCTTCGTTAATAAACCCATTAAGGAAAGCACTTTTAACATCCATTTGAAATAATTTAAAGTCATAAGCACATGCATAAGCAAGTAATATTCTAATAGATTCAAGTCTAGCTACCGTGCATAAGTTTCATCATAGTCAATTCCTTCTTGTTGATTATAACCTTGTGCAACAAGCCTAGCTTTGTTTCTAGATACTACACCATTTTCGCCCATTTTGTTTCGAAGACCCATTTTGTTCCAATTATAGTTTGATCTTTGGGTTTTGGAACTAGTTTCAAACATCATTTCTAACGAATTGGTTTAATTCTTCTTGCATGGCAATTACCCATGATTCATCTTTTATTGCTTCATTTATGTTTTTGGTTCAATGGTGGATACAAAACAAAATGATTACTTTGATTTTGGGCTTGTGACCTTAAGGTTCTTTGATTGTTGTCCTATGACCTTTTCTAATGGATGACTTTTAGATTCCTTGATGTTGACAATTTCCTTATTTGATGGTTCATCTTCCTTGTTATTATTAATTTGACTTTCTATTATTTGACTTTCAACTAAGTCATCATCTACCAAAGGTGATGTCTTAGAGGGAGGTGGACTTTCATCAAAAGTTATGTTCAACGATTCCTCGACTATCATTGTTTCTTTATTTAGGACAATGTAAGCTTTACTAGTTTGAGAGTAACCAAGAAATACACCTTCATAAGACTTTGGGTCAAACTTGGTGAGATAATCCTTAGTATTAAGAATAAAGCATTTACAACCAAAGACTCTAAAATATCCTAATGTTGGCTTTTACCTTTATAAAGTTCATATGGTGTTTTGTTTAGGAAAGGACGATTAAGACTCTATTTAAAATATATGTAGAAGTGTCAATGCTACACCAAAACTTTTAAGGAATGTTTTGTTCATTAAGCATTGTTCTACTCATTTCTTGAATTGTTCTATTTTACGCTCTACTACTCCATTTGATTGAGGTGTTCGTGGAGCGGAAAAGTTGTGTGTTATACCATTTGTATCACAAAAGTTTCCAAATTGAGTTTCGTTGTCAATTACCTACCATGATCCATTCGGATCGACACAATTTTGATACCTAGAAGATTTTGAATTTTCTTGCTAAGTATTTCAAATTTATCAAAAGCTTCATTTTGGTTTTCAAAAATAACGCCCAAGTAAACCTTGAGTAATCATCTACTATGACCAAAGTGTATAAGTTGCCTCCATAGCTTCTTATAGCGGATGGTCCAAACAAGTCCGTATGTAATAATTCTAGACACTTAGATATGGACACCATATTTTTAGATTTGTGACTACTATGTGTTTGTTTACCAATTTTGCAAGCCGTAAAAGTGTTGGTCATATTTTAGTTTTGGTAAATTCTAACCAACTCTTTTGAAGATAGGTTTTGTATAAGTCTCATATTAGCGTGACCTAAGCGCCTATGCCAAAGAGATGAGCTATCGCCTAATGTTGTTAAGCAAAGTTTGTCATTATATGTTTTATCTATTTTCATGACGATATGTTATTTTTCCTAACTCCTTTAGCTATGGTGATACCATCTTTTAGTATTTTACTACCATTTTCATCAAATAGTACTTTATACTTTTTATCACATAGTTGGCTAATACTAAGTAGATTAAATCCTAACCTATCCACATGAGCAACATTTTCAATAGTTAGGAGTTATGAGCAATCGCACTTTGCCAATGATTTTGCTTTTGAGATTGCTACCGAAGTGACATTACCTCCGCTATACTCTTGGTATGATGAGAAGAGACTTTGTTGCCCGTCATGTGTCGTGAGCATCCACTATCTTTTATCCATTCATCGTGTTCCAATCCAACTTTCAAGCATACCTAAGAAGCAAATAACTCAAACGCTTGGTCCCCAATATCTCATGGGTCCGCTTGGGTTAAACATACCATTTATTTGATTCATGTATGGAAATGATGGGTAAGAGTTCCATGGCATGTAATCTGAGTTTGATATGGTCTAGGAAAACTTTGATTACAACCGTTGTGTTGGTAGTTAGGTTGAACGTTGTGGTTGCTCTTAGGAAAGGGCGTTTGGCAAAAGAAGTTTTATATCGTTGTTGAGTAGTTTTGATCTAAATTCATTTTAACAAGTCCTACTCTCGATATAATGGTTGGTTTTAGTTTAACATTATCATTGGTTTTCTTTGTTATTTTAACAAATTAAGTACGGTCCGTATTATGTAATATTCTGTTTCATTGGTACTCATGTACCATTTTGTACAACGGACGGAACCCTTATTTTGGTTCCGTCTCGTTCGTGGTCAGATCGCAGCAATTTTGATGTAATGTTCGCCCTTTCGGCTGATAAGGTTTTAAAATGTACCATTTGAGGGTCATTTAGTCCTTATTTGATCACTTTTGTATCCGTTATTGCTTAATATCGCTCCTTTTCACTTTTAGGTCTCTTGAAGGCAAAATGCTGAATGGCACTTATTTGGACGAAAAGGCGAATATATGAAGAAAATGGCCAAAGTCAAAATCGAGACACTCACGCTGTTTAAATTAGAAGGCGATAACACAAAAGATCATGCGACGCCGTCCCAAGATTTTTGTGACGGTTCGTAATTCAAAACTCAGATTTTCAAGTGACGACGCCCAGCTTGTAAAGAGTAGGCCGTCGCCACTCGACGGCCCACATGCAATCCAGACGACGCCGTGGTCAAGAGGACGCCACGGACATAAGGTGACGTCGCAAGGTTAACATGGCCAAGACGAAACCCTATCGATGGCGACACGACGGCGCCACTAAACATAAGGTGACACCGTCGATATGTAATCTTATATATAGAATCCGAATTTTCGCTTTTAAGAGAGTCTTTGGAGTGAAAACCTAAAACCGAACCTAAGGTGTCTTGTACAAGATTTTAGGGTTTTAAACACTATCTTACATCAAGATAAGTCTTTACTTCATTAATTCAATTATGTCTTTGATTATTTGTGTATGCTTGCATGTTTTCCATGTCCGCTAATTTATTTGTGTGTTTGCTTAGAAGTATGAAACTTAATTATTGAATATTGATTGGTTGTTTCTTATCGTAGTTGACTAATGATCTAGTAATGCGATAGGTCATTCGCTGTGTACTTAATGCTTGATTCATCTTTGTGAACCTTAGAATATAATTACCGAGTAGTTGTAGGCTAAACCATCCAAAGAGCGCTTTAGAGTAAGAGTTTATCATCCCTAGTGGGTTTGTAGACGAGACCCTTTGGTAAGTTCAAAGAGTTAGGGAGAAACGATACCCTACAACTTTAGACACACAACGCAATTAAGAATAAGACGTGACAACTCAACCATCAATAGAGATAATTAAGGAGTAATACAACCTAAGTAAACACATCTTTAAACTATCATACGAGCACACATTAATTAGACATAGACTCCCACAACCTTAGTTTAGATAATTAGATAATAGTAGAGTAATCGTAGAAATACCAACCCCCAAATCAAATACCGAGATTCGTATTTTCCATTTCATAAAATATAAAAATACAAAAATAATCTTCCTCAACCTTAACCTTAGCGTAGTAACTCCTTACTAGCATTCCTATTCCCCAGAGAACGATATCAATACCCGTGGCTTACCCTAATTACTACACTACAACGATTAGGTTCATCGCCTAGGTGTTATAAAACTTGCTCAAGAAAAGGAAGTTTCTTGACCGAACGACGCGGTAGCGTTATCAAGTTTTTGGCGCACGGGGAATAGAATAGCTAGTTAGTAGTCCACCTCGCTTAGGTTCTTTGCTTGATTCCTATCAAGTAAATTTTCCTCAATTTTAGCTTTCTTAGTCTATCCCCTTCTTCGTGACCTTTGTTCGTAATCCCATCACTTTTCATCATGGAAGGTGATAACCAACCACCACTTGATAACCCAACACAAAAATTCAATGTCACTCAAACCCAACCTAATAACCAACACAACCGCCGGCCGCTATGTGAGTAGAAACACCGACCTTCGTGGATTTGCGTAAAATATTCGATAGTACAATTAGGGAAGTCATGAGAAAGTAGTCGTCACCGCTATAGTTGGCTCTATGATTAGCGTAATTCGGAAAATGGCATGATAAACAACAACGTGGATGTGGAAAATAGTGCTTACTTCAATCTTTACCCCACTAAGGAAGAGATTGCGTACCATCAATACATAATCGATAATCCACGATCACCTATCATTAGGATATGCCCAAAGATTAGGAGGGAAACCGGAACTTAAAAATCCTTGTATGATCGGATATAGGAGTGTCGACCACGCTTACATAGATACGGAATCCCCATCAATGTAATGTCATATGCCGCTACAATGACATTATGAATGAGCGACTCAATATTAGGAGAGACCCTAAGTATCCGGGAGGAGTTTGCAACTTTGTGGGAAGAGTCAAGGACGTGCATGTCTTTATAGGAAATTTCACCTACCTAGTTGATTTTATGGTCCTAGAAGATGTAGGATGCGTCATTGACTATAGTTTATCCCAAGTAGTGCTAGGGAAACCGTTTGTTGAAACATCTAGAATGAACCATAACAAGCATGATGGAACGGTTAGGTTCAAGGAAGGAACCGATGAGATCACCTATAGGATGCCTTGGAAAACAAATGAGTATGGCCACTTGTCCATTTATGATCGAGACAACATCAAAGATTTTGAGGACAAAAGTAAGGAAGATGTTGAAAAAGGTTATAAATTCATGTGGGAAAGAAGGAGGCATTATTATAAGGATTGCTTGACTTTAGGGCCTAGGTATAGAGTCGATGAAGATTTTGTCAACATGATAGAATTCTCATTGAGGATGCGTGAGGAAACGTGAGAAGCACGACTCATGAGTCTAGCTACAAGACTCTTAAATAAAGAAAAGCGCTCGTGGGAGGCAACCCATGCTTAATTGTTTGCTTGTTAGTGTCATATATCTTTTATTAATTGTTTATCCTCATGTTTAAATTTGTAAAATGCTTTATTTTGTTTTTAACCTCGCCTTAATTGCATATAAAGGTATTTTACATAAGGGATAAGTGTAGGAGGATTACACACGCTTTCAAAAGAAACATAAACATGAGAATAACAATTAACGAAAGATATTTATATTTGTTTGTTCGAGTCAAATGCTTGTATCGAGTCATAATGGATGTTTTGCGTAAATTTTTCCGATTCTAAAGATGTAAATTTTCCGTAATTTTTCCGTAAAATCGCACCGCTTTTGTCGATAACTCGATGGCGCTGTGATTGCAACCCGATGGCGCCAGATTGCAACCGATGGCGCCGTGAAGGAGTAAAACATCGATTACTTTTTTCTCGCTTTTCGAGCCACTTATAAATTTTTGGAATTTTTCGTGTCTTAATTTTCTTAGAAATTCAGAAACATCCATTCCACAAGCATTATATCCTAGTTTAAATCGAGTCTTATATATATTATTACCGATTTTACGCGAAGGTTTCGCTTTGTTTTCTTCAATTTTGCAGTGTTTAGTTTGTCAAGAAGAAGTTACATAAGATTAGAAAGAGCTTTTCACGCATAAATTCTTCTTGGAAAGGATTTAACCACCACTTTACACGGATCCTACCGAGCTAATCGTGGAGTATTAGTTTCTTCGCTTTAATTACCTTCCATTATCATAACTTTGATACTTTCGAGGAACATTGGGGAAAATGTTCGGTTTAAGTATAGGAGGGAAAATAAACGGAACTTTGAAACTATGCTTATCCTTGACTATTTGCTTTGTCCAATTGTGATTGTGTAATAAACCATGAGAAAATGTCGGTTAGGGTAATTTTGGCACCAAATTTAAAATTTTTATGACATATAGGAGGGGCCATTAGTCTTAACAAAAGCGCCTCATGGATAGGAAGTTGCATGACTAGCACAAAAACCCTTTACCACCCAAATTCCACCAAAATGTGAGGATCGCCCTTAGATTAGTAGGAATTAAAGCATTCATCTTCAATGCTTAGAGTGTGAACCGGTAGTATATTAGATTCTAGAACTTGTTTTATGATGCATTCCGAGATCGCAAGTGAGGCTACACTTGTGTAGTTAGGAATAACTAAATGATAAGAGGCATTAGGATAACCCTTGTTTGATACCCGTAATATAATTACTTCTTCCACATCGGTTGAGTAATTCCCCACACCTTTGCGTTGTACTCATCTTTAGTACACGATACCCCTAGTTAACCCCTCGTAGCCTATCCTTTTCGCGGTTCTCGTGATGTTTCGGTTTTCCGGAATATCAATGAAGAGCATTGTTTACACCCCACCCCAAATATACACCCAAATCGCCTTTAGCCTACCCCTTATGCACTCACTTTAGTGCAAATGTTTGTTATCACCCCAAACCCTTAGTTCAATTATCCGTTGCTTGCATAAGTTGCTAAGTCGAGTCATATCCTTTGTATACGCTTTTGTAAGATATAACTTTTCACATACACATCAAACCATAACACAAAGTAGCATATAGATGGAATTCTAGAGAGAAAGTTAGAGGTTTAGGGAACTTAGTGAGAGAAAGTGAAAGATATTATTATGAGTTCCAACTCTACCTTGGGAGGTAGAGAGTATTTATAGTCTTACATAAATCGCCACACTTTGGGTGGATCGTGCATACATTGGGTAAAGACCCGTCTGTCCTCCACGGTGTTACTTAACTAAATTACTACTTAACTTAAAAGAACTACGACTACGAGCTTTCTAACGATTACATATACTGAGGTGACCGACTCTTTAATACCGGAATTTCTAATTCCTAACAAGTTTTGGGACGATTGGGATTCATGGGAAAAGTTAAAGTTTATGAAATGACTGGAAGGAACGTTAATTCAAATTCCCTTTGTTTGCATAATAATGTACCCCAAGTGTTTTGATCTTTTCAATTCGGTCAAATTAGTGTTAGAGTAATAAAACTCAAGTGTAGGGATATTCCTATAAATCCCTAGTATTTTGATGTTACCGTAGAGGATGGTAGAGTAAAAGTGTATGAAAAAAAAAAAAAAAAAAAAAAAAAAAAAAAAAAAAAAAAAAAAAAAAAAAAAAAAAAACCATACTGCTACCATCCTACATCTATCCTTTAAATTTATGTTTGTTTATTTCGCTTATCTAGAGTTTAGAGTGTCGAGTCTTGGCTTAGCAACGCCATTCTTCATATGCATTTAACATAGAGATTTTGACTTACCACCACTAAATAGCCTATCCCACCAAACCCTTTGTTTCCTACCGTAGCCTAACATTACAACCCTTTAAAGACCTCTTTGATAGTCTTTCCTAGGTGCTTACGCCAAAGCGATAGAGGTTTGATCTATTCTCAAGCCTATGGTAATCTATGTACTAGGACCGTTAATGAGTGTTTATCTTCCATTTCCTATTTGTTATATTTCATATACACCCGAGAGAGATGTGAGTATCCAAACACCCCATGTGAGGTGCTAGTATGTATTTCCGTGCTTGTTATGACTTTTATGGGCTTATATGTGTTGTGGACCGCTTTTGAATTAATGCTTCATGACCCCTAACTTATAAATTAATTGGCTAAGCACATTTGCTGAGGACAAGCAAATAACAAGTGTAGGGATATTTGATAAGGTTTTAAAAGGTACCATTTTGAGGGGTCGTTTTAGTCCTTATTTGATCACTTTTGTATCCGTTATTGCTTAATATCGCTCCTTTTCACTTTTAGGTCTCTTGAGGCAAAATGTCGGAATGGCACTTATTTGGACGAAAAGGCGCGAATATATGAAGAAATGGCCAAAGTCAAAATCGAGACACTCACAGCTTTGAAATTAGAAGGCGACGGCATCAAAAGATTGCGACGCCGTCCCAAGATTTTTGTGACGGCTCGTAATTCAAAACTCAGATTTTCAAGTGACGACGCCCGCTTGTAAAAGAGTAGGCCGTCGCTACTCGCACGGCCTAGATGCAATCCGCACGACGCCGGTCAAGAGGACGCGCCACGGACATAAGGTGACGCCATCGCAAGGTTAACGTGGCCAAGACGAAACCCTAATGAGCGGCGACACGACAATAATACTAAACATAAGGTGACGCCGCGCATATGTAATCTTATATATAGAATCCGAATTTTCGCTTTTAAGAGAGTCTTTGGAGTGAAAACCTAAACCGAACCTAAGGTGTCTTGTATAGTATTTTAGGGTTTTAAACCCTATCTTACATCAAGATAAGTCTTTACTTCATTAATTCAATTATGTCTTTGATTATTTGTGTGTATGCTTGCATGTTTTCCATGTCCGGCTAATTTATTTGTGTGTTTGCTTAGGAAGTATGAAACTTAATTATTGAATATTGATTGGTTGTTTCTTATCTTAGTTGACTAATGATCTAGTAATGCGATAGGTCATTCGCTGTGTACTTAATGCTTGATTCATCTTTGTGAACCTTAGAATATAATTACGTGAGTAGTTGTAGGCTAAACCATCCAAAGAGCGCCTTAGAGTAAGAGTTTATCATCCCTAGTGGGTTTGTAGACTAGACCTTTGGTAAGTTCAAAGAGTTAGGAAGAAACGACACCCTACAACTTTAGACACACAACGCAATTAAGAATAAGACGTGACAACTCAACCATCAATAGAGATAATTAAGGAGTAATACAACCTAAGTAAACACATCTTTAAACTATCATACGAGCACACATTAATTAGACATAGACTCCCACAACCTTAGTTTAGATAATTAGATAATAGTAGAGTAATCGGTAGAAATACCAACCCCCAAATCAAATACCCGAGATTCGTGACTTTTCCATTTCATAAAATATAAAAATACAAAAATAATCTTCCTCAACCTTAACCTTAGCGTAGTAACTCCTTACTAGCATTCCTATTCCCTAGAGAACGATATCAATACCCGTGGCTTACCCTAATTACTACACTACAACGATTAGGTTCATCGCCTTAGTGGTGTTATAAAACTTGCTCAAGAAAAGGAAGTTTCCTTGACCCCGAACGACGCGTGTAGCGTTATCATCGGCCGCTTTGTTTTGACTTTTGGAATTAATACTTCATTAAAACCTAGCCCATTCATGTCTCCCGGTGTTTTATGGATTTTAACTATTTCATCGGCAAGAGCGATGTTTTGTTAAACCTTTAAACTTAGAATTATTTTCTATTAGAACTTCTTGTGAGCTTTAGTTTTTCTATTTCAAGATTAAGCTCTTGACATGATTTACAAATATCGCCATTTGCTTTTCCTTTTCAAGTCGTTTTGCTTTTTCTTTCAACTCATATACTTCATTTTCCAAAAATTCCTTTTTGATTTTTAGAAATTTATTTTTAGTTATGATTTTTAGACTTAGCTCACACAATTGATTATATTGTTTTTGCAAGGTGTCATCATCTATAGAAGAATAAGAAGAGTCGGAAAGTACCTCATTTGACTCATGTGCCATTAGAGCGATCTCTTCCTTGCTTGATTCTTCATCATCTTCACTATCACTCCAAGCACCACTTACAAAAGCTCGTTGAGTTTTGATTTTAGATGGCTTGGGACATTCTCCTATGAGATGACTTGCATCACCACATCTAAAACACTTTCTTTCACCTTTACTCTTCTTATCATCCCGATCTTTTCGGAATGGCTTCTTTTCTCGAGGTTGTCTTACAAACTTTCCTCTTCTTCTAAAGAACTTCTTGAAATCTAACGCCATGGCATACTCCTCATCTTCACTACCGAACAAGATTCATCATCATCGCTGATTCCGCCTTTGCTTTTAGAGCAACGGATTTGATCTTCTCCTTTCTTCCTTTGATGATCTTTGAATCTTTCTCCATTACCATTTCGTGAACTTTGAGGTTGCTAATTAGCTCGCTCTAGTGACATTATTGAGAGATCTTTGATTCTTCAATAGTGGTCACTTTAGCTCTCATTTGGGATGGAGTGCTCTAAGAAATTTCCACAAAGTTCTTACTACGAAAAGATTCATCAAGTGCTTTAAGTGATGTAATGATAGTGTTAAACGAGCAAATCCACAATCAATGGTTTCATCTTCGTGGATAACAAATTGTTCATATTGTTGAACAAGAAGATCAATTTTGTTATCCTTGACTTGTGAATTACCTTGATGTGTAACAATTAAAGATTCCCAAATATCTTTGGCGGTTTCACACATAAAAATTCTTTCATATTCTTTTCTAGGTAAAGCATTATAAAGCATCATTTTAGCTTCATTATTTTTAGCAACTAATTTCTTTTGTTCATCAACGGAAATATCCTTTGTTGTAGAACTAAAATCTCCTTTAACAATAATAAACCAAAGATCTATATCTTTTGATTTTACATATGTTTCAAAACGGTTTTTCCAATAGATAAATCCATTGGTTTCAAAGAGTGGTGGTCTTTGCATAGATTGCCCTTCTTTAAAGTTTTCGTAATCCATGGATCGCTTCAAGTTTATAAAATACAAGTTATTTTAGAAATTCTTGAGCAACGAGGCTCGTACCATTTGTAGAAAACTAGAAGGGGGTTGAATAGTGATGTGCCCGGTTGGTAAGTTTTAAATTTATAAAAGGTGAATTACCAATATTACCAATAACACATACGAGCAAGTATACTCGTCCGCTATAGCAAGATTATGAAGGTAAGTCGGGATCGCTCGCAGGATTTGAGTGAATCTAAGCACAAGTTTGAATTAACGAGTCTATCAAAACATATAACAAAGCAAATAGATATAATGAAATTCAGATGATTAAAACTACACTTGCTTAAACTAGTATCATAACATAGATTAATGTGATTGTGTTAACTACTTAACATGTTGGTTGTGATAATTAGTTGAAAACTAATCTATTGTTCTTACAAGTTAAACCTTCACAAGATTTTAGTTCATAAAACAAGCTTTAAGTTTAACCAATCAATTCAAGATCAATTCAAGTTTCATAAGTCTACATCAATAAACTTAAACACAAAAACATCCACTTGTTCATCAAATTGCTTAAGAAATGGTCAATACAAAAGGTAACCGATCATAGACAAAGGCTACAATTGATTCTCAACAACTAATCTTACGACTATTTAGATGTTTCCAACCAATCCAATTTGATAATCAAAAAGCGCTTCAATTACAACCACACCTTAGTTCCTTTGTATAATCAAGAATAATGGGTAAAACAATCATCCATAGACAAAATGATTATGACTAGTTGAACAACACGAAGTTCTTTCGACCCTCAACGATTATTACCAATTAGCCAAACTTGATTAACAAATGTCACTATGAAACTTTAGCACAATTGGATCTTAGAATTAACTTGAAATTGAATTAAAACATGTTAACACAATCACTAACTAATCATATGATAATCAACATCATTTAAGCAAGTGTATAAAGAAACTAGCCACTCATAGCAAACATGAACATAAACTCATAACTTTGATCATTAGAAAACATGATTGAAAGTCTTACAATGCTTGGAATAAGATTACAAATGATGAAGTAATGACTCCCAAAGGATCGTGGTGGACTTCTTGGTGTTTTGGCCTCAAAGGTGGAACTTCGAACCCAAACTTCTCTCGGATTTCTAAGGACTAATTTTAAGAGGTTAAGGCTTGGTTTGATGAGTAGAGAGCTTTGTAATTGAGGTGTGTCTCATATGCTCACAATTAGCCTCTATTTATACTAATTCCAAGGCCTAGGGTGTTAAATGCTTAACTTGGCCTCCAAGGAGTAAGGAAGGACTAGAATACACCAAGAGAAGGACCAAGAATCGTTTGGATGCAAAGGGAAGCTTAGTGATGAAGATTTGACAACTGCAGCTTCTCCAACCGGATCGGTCATATGACCAACCGATCCGGTTGGTCTTCAATAATAACACCGACCGATCCGGTTGCGGGTCGCACCGATCGGTTGGTTATGGCAAAACAAGATTCCGACCAACTTCCAACCGATCCGCCTGAAGGTGTAACCTGATCCGCCGGATCTTCCGAGATACCAAACTTGATCTTTTCTCTTCACTCGACTTGTAGAACTTGGTTCTTCAATCACTAAAGTCTTCAAAGGTCCTTGAGATTTAGCTTTATCAAACGGAATCTTCGATTAGCGATATTTCCACATTTTCCTCCATTTCTCGCACTTGGTTATAAATACTAGACAAACATCTCTAGATACGATTAAGTACTAAAGTCACGCAAATATAACCAAATAATGTATATAAAAGTACACATAATGCTACTAAAATATGCACAATCTGAGTGTTATCAAATTCCTCCACACTTAAACTTTGCTTGCCCTCAAGCAAATCTAGGAAAAAAACATCCATCGTACAAGATCGTGATTATGAAAATGTGATGCAAATCAACCAAGTATAAATACGAGAGAAAATTCATCAATTATGCTTATAAAGGTGAAACGTCAAGATGTTTGACAATATCCAATGATTTTCTTGCATGATTAACATTTCAAAACACCTCAAAACACCTCACTAAAAATAATGGAATATAATTCACTCAATCACTCATTTTTAGTGGAGTAACAAGATAAATCACACTCATTGCTCACCATGATTAGATTATTACCATAAGCTTGTACAAGAAACAAAACTCCACCGACGTGGCGTGAGCACCAAGTAAAAACATCTAAAGAGGGCTTTTATTCGGGTTATAATGATAGGCTTCGGGTTAAGGGTATGGATAAGGCATGGGAATGTTAATGAAATTGGTGTTAAAATAAAAATGAAATCAAATCTAATACCCATGTTGCTAGCTACCAAACATTCCACGAACCAAATAAATGATTATAGCTTCAATTTCTTCTTTTCCGTTTTCCACGGCTTTTTGCTTTGCCATGACAATTGTTCTTCGATCATAGCACATTGGCTATTATTTCCATACTTTCAACACAATTTTTTTTTCTTTTTTTTAACATGAACTCAACACATGGCTCAATCAATTACATAGGATGTGGTACTCATAATCATTTGAACAATCTTCACTTTCCATGAAACTAGCAACCAACCGTTAGACATTGATATGGGATAGGCTAAGGTTTAAAATGTAAAATCTTTTGTATTTTCCGGTGAAGCAAAATGAAAGGATGGCTCGTAATGTGTAACTAGGGTATCTAGTGCTAAAATGAGCACTACAAATGGGTCCATATGGGTGGTTAACTAACCAATGAGGCTAGCTAATATATCATTAGATGTAAAATGGAAGGCCATTTGGGTTAAATCCTAAGGTGCCTCTTTATCACACGAATTTACTTATATCGCATTTAATGCAATCTCACTACGGCCCGGTAATGATTTACAAGCACAAGTTCTAGAATAAATAAAATCACCAAAGACACTCATAACAAAAGTTCTAAGCATAAAAGATGTATGCTAATAAGAAATAGGCTCAAATCCTCACAATTTAGTGGAAAGGGTATAATATGTGTTTAGCAAATGTTATCGATCCCGAATGGGTTGCAATAGAAATCGAACACATCTCGAAATTTCAAATATTACCAATTTTACCAAAGGAATGATCTAGTTATTCTAATAGATAATCCTAAAAGTGTGAAAACAACTAGATCACAAGGGCAAACAAAATTTTAAATTTAAGCATGAAAACTCTAATTTTCCTATTCACCCCCCACACTTAAGTTAGACATTGTCCTCAATGATAAACGAACTTCAAAGTATAGAAATAGGGAAAATAGAGATGAAACCAGATATGTCAACGAGTTTATCGACTTAAAATCTTGTTCATTCCTCGCGCCCATGGAGAAATCATCACCGCACACAATCTTATAAACAAACAAAAGGTTTTATTAAAGGTGGCACCCCACACTTAAGTTCAACCAAGGTTTAAAACTTTGGGAGTGACCACGTAAAATCAAATCAAACACACGGTTGCCTCCCGAGAAGCGCTTGTTTTATTATCGAGTCATCACCGACTCGAGTCTTCCCGAATTTATTCGATTGTAAGGCGCTTTGAACATTTTGTAAAGTTCGGGATGTACATGAATTCTTCACCAAGAGCTTCAATATCGTCCCTGCATTTAACTTATGAGTGTCTAAATACTCATCATTTTGTATAATCTAAACTGCAAAATCATCTGAAACACTTTAAACACATCAAATGATCAAATTATCATAAATCGGTGTTTTATGTGTTTTAAATGCAAAATATCAAAATCGATGAAAAATGTATCAAGTTTGCAAATTGGCGCTTTAGTCCCCAAGTTTTGAAAGTTGTCAAATCTAGTCCCTGGAATTCAAAAATGTGGAAATTTATCATTCAAGGTCCCTAAAGTATTCTAAGTTGTTTAAAATGATCCTTGAATGAACTTTTGGTCAAATTGGCAAGAAAGGTCCCTAAACTTTGAAATTTTGCAAAATTAGTCCTTGGACTTTTAAAAAATGGATTTTATGCAAAATGGTCCTTGTTCTATAAATGTTTGTCATGTTTGGTCCTTGTGAGAAGTTTGAAAAAGTTGTAAGATCAGTCCTTGAAGTTTGGCAAATTTGCAAAATTGGTCCTTGTTGTTATAACTAAACCAAACGGATCCTTATAAATATCCAAGCCCAATCACAAGCCCAATCCAATATGACCTTTGACCCTTGCACCTTGACCCCCAGTCCACAACTCCTTTTGACCCCAGCCAACCCAATTGTGACCCCCCGTGTTATTAATACAACGGTCAACGCAAGTCAAACCCACACAAAACGCGCGTTAATACCACTACCACTGTAGCACTCCCTCTTCCCCACCTGAAACATCAAAACCAGAGGTGGTTTTCCACTCTTTTCAACTCTCCTCCCATGCCTTGTCCCCTCCACCTCTTCTAAACTCCAAATACTCTTAATTGACTCAACCAAACCCAATTAAAGCTAAAACCTGCTCAATTGAGATATTTGGCGCCAAAAAGCAATGTGGACGGTTCTGATTATTTTGAGTGATCCAAGGGCTTAGGTTTGGTGGGAAACAATCAGAGGCATGTGGGAATGATGAAAAGTCTATAAAGTGAAGAGAAGATGCAATGTATCAAAGTATGTAGAGTATTATTAATTTCTTAATGTCGTTTAAGTGTTTTTTTCAAGTTAAAGTGTAATTTAAAACTTTCAAGCACTCTGTTTAAGTATTTTAATGTATTGTAAAGCTTTTCCAATTAGCAATTTCAAGTTTTAATCGTTTCTCAAGTTTATGCAAATTCTCATATTTATGCAAAATCTCATGTTGGATCAAATGTTGTTTTCAGTTGTTTGTATGAACTAGAATAGGTCACTTAAGCTCCTAGAAAGCTATTTCAAGCTTTTAGAAACTCTAAAATTCAGTTTAGAAGAAAAAACAGAAAATTCACCAAAAATCCAAATAATTAGTGAAAAATAAAAAAGGGTTCCATGGAAGTGTTCACAATGGAGCAGGTATATAGTGGATGGCCTTGGGTTAGTAGCTTATTGGTGTTTATAGGGTGTTCATTGGTCTTGGTTATCAGTTTTAAGCTTGGAAACTTTTGTAAGCATTTTTAACTAATTTGGCATTTCACTGTTGTAGTGTTTATAAGCTTTAATTTCTGTTTCTGTTTGTTTATTAGATATATTTTAGTGTGTTTAAGTCATAAAATTAGTTAGTTGTTCTTTAAAATTTGAATTTAGCAAAAATTTTATTTTCACAGTTAAAACTGTTTCATCATCAAATCTTGGTTTTCAGTTGTTAGTGTTGATGATTTGTGTTTTCTTAGTTCTAATATATGATAATACAAAGTCCAAATCAATCTCATGGTTTTAATTTGTGTTTTGCTCTAAAAATCTTCATAACAGCTTAGCATAAAGGGTGGTTGGTTTATTGTGTTTAAAGGTACTCTAGTCATTGGTCTTGTTGGAGGTCCGTTTAATTTGGTTTAAACAACTCATCTCAGTCATAAAATCAAGTCCTTGTTAGCAAAAGTCAAAAATTCATTTGATCTTTCACTGTGAGCTCACTGTTGAGATTTCATGATGCATGATCATTGTTTTGTGTTTAAAAGTTGTTAACCTTGCTTAAGTTAGTCTTATCTTACCCTAATACAACATCATCAGTGCTTAGAATCAGATCAAAATCCACTTTGGTCAACTTTTTACTTGTTCTCAAAAAGTCAAAATTTCATAAGGTCGCTTTTGAATAAAATTTGGAATTTCACTGAGTGCTTATTAGTAAGATTCAGTTTATAAGGTTTTGGATTTTTAAAGTCTAGTTGCTAAAGAAAAATAGAAAAATGATAGTTCTTGGTTTCTCAGCTTTTTAAGTGCTTATTTCTCAGCTTTTCTTGGGGTACCTGTTCTAAAATCTGCCCTGTGCACAGTGAGTGTGCCCAATTGGATAAGCTCACATAGAGCTTATTAGTTGCTCAAATTTTGTGTTCTCTGGTTCCTTGGAAAGCCAACCTGGTCCTCTTGAATTGTCAAGCTTAAGATTTCACTTTGGAGCTTGTTTACTAGGGCTGCAACAAGCCTTAAGCTTGTCCCATTTCTGTCATAAGCAAAGTGCTTATCTGCTTTATCATAGCTTATCAGTTTGCTTCTTTGCATATTTTAGCCTCATTTCAGTTTCTCTAGCTTGTTTGCATATACTTTGAGCTTTTGTTTCATCTGTCAAGCTTGTTTGAGCTTATTTCACCAAATAAGCTCAAAAGCACCACTGTTGGATCAATAAGCCATCAAATCAGCTTATTTGAGTTTTGTAAATTTTTTGTCTTTATTAAAGTTTCATATTATTAGTATATAAGTAGTTTTCAAAGAGAAAATTCATAAAAACATCAATATAAAAATAGTGATAGCGTTTATTTAATATTTTTTAGCTTTTTGATTTTTCTTTTCATCTTATTAATAAGCAAATCTTGTTTTTCTTTTTCTTAGGTTTCACATCATATAGGATTTTAGAAAAGTTTCAGATTTTTCTCTATCTTTTAGTATTTATTATAATTTTAATTAGTTAAAAATAATAAATAATTAGTAATAAATAATTAAAAGCATAAAAATATCTTTTCTGTTTTAAAATTAGTTTTATCATATTTTAGATTTTAAAAGTTAAAATTTTATTTTTCCAAGTTTATTTTATATTTTCTAGTATTTAAGTGTATTTTAAATAGTTATTAATTAGTAATAATTAAATAAAAAGTGTGAAAATATATTTTAGTTTTAAAATTAGTTTTCTAGTATTTTAGATTTTCAGAATCATAAGTTTATTTTTCTAGCCTTATTTCCTATTTTCTTTTAATTTAGAGTATTTATTAAATAGTTAAAATAGTTTTTAATTAATAATAATTAATTAAATAGTGTTAAAATAATTTTCTTTTCTAATAATTTTCTTTATTCTTAGGATTCCAAAATGTTATTTTCATATTTTTAGGTCTTTTATTTCTTAGTTTTCACTTTTTATTTTGTGCGATACGTAGTTTTAAAACTTACGTTTACGCTTCTTTCTTCCGATTGTTGTGCTTCCAATTCGTGTCCAATTCTATTCCAAATCAATCAAGAGTGTAATTTCTTAATCAAAACCTTCTGATCACTATCCTTAGTGATCATTCTATCCTCCCAGATTGTTTGACACACCATTGAGTCTCCTTGGGACTAAACGACCGGAATTCAATCTATTCTCCAGACTTCATTGTATTTGTGTTCGAATGTTTTCAAGTCCATAGACTTGACCGGTTTAGGACAGATCAAAATTTTAGCGCGCTGCCGGGAGGCTTTAGCGTGTTTAGCCATTTTCGATCCATTGTTGCACATACCCATCATTTGTAAAAAGTTTTTGTAAAGTTTTCGTAAAATCAAAAAGTTCATTAGCACTTTTCCTAAAGTGTTAAAAACACCAAAAAAATATAAAACAACAAAACAATCGAACGCTTTTCTATTTTGTATTCTCTTTAAGGTGATTCTTGAAGAGATACGATTTGGTTAAACGGGACGATAACAAAAATATTGTCCAAAAGTTTTTGAACCCATCTCGCACAAATCTAACCTACGTCTTTTCGGTGGTACTTAATATACATAAAATCAACCACCAAATCAAGGCAAGGCACTACCTAACTGGGGTGCGACCATTAATAAGTTCCCAACATCGATTTAAAACTTGCCTTTGTGTCACTTGTGATTTGGTGTACCTTTTTCAAAGCCATTTCATTTGTGATTATTGGTTAAGTTCACTTGTGTTTTGCCTCATTTGTTTTGAAAATTGATTTTTATACATAGTGCATGCGCACTGCTCTTCCGCTCTACAAGTCCACTTTCGAACTAGGAAACATTCCTCGTGAGAGTGAGGACGCTCAGCTCTTTCACCGTGATGAGGAACGCCTACCACCACCACCTCCGCCGAAATGGCGAAGACAAACCAATGAATGAGCTTCTCCAAGCACCCATCGAGGGTTACGGAGATGCCATTGTTGTTCCAACCATCGTGGTCGACACTTTCGAGCTCAAAACCGGTTGCTCAATCTAGTAACCCAAAGCCAATTCTATGGTTTTGAGCGGGATGATCCTCATGCACATTCGATGGTTTAACAAGATAGCATCTACCATCAAGTACAAGAATGTCCCACATGAAGCTATCAAGTTTCTTCTGCTCCCATTTTCTCAGAGGACAAGCCCTAATTGGCTTGAGAAACAACCCCTGCTCTATAGAGACATGGGAAGATCTTGTCACCAAATTTGTTAATCTAGTTCTATCCTCCATCCCGAACCACAAGTCTTAAGAATGAGATAATGAAATTTTCTCGAGATTTGATGAATCATTCGGGAGGCGTGGATCGTTATAAAGAGTTGCTTCAAGTTTCGTGATCACGGTTTTACCGAATTAATGCAAATGGATACTTTCTACAATGGTCTCAATCTGCTAATCAAGACTCTTTGAATGCCTCCATGGAGGTATTTCCCGAGCAAGACCACCAAAGAGGCCTTGCGATCATTGAGAACAAATCTCAGTCCGTCCTTTCGAGCTAAGACATATCGCCTAATGTCGGACCTTCTTCTTCTTCATCCTCAGCCGAGTACATCTAGCACCGATGCTAAGATTGATAAACTCACGACATTGTTCGAGCTTTGGTTCTTGCTAACCGAAGAAAGTCTCCTTCACTCACCCACCAACACATGTCAAGTGAAGAAAGTCGAGAGTTGTGTCACTTGTGGTGGTCCTCACGCTTACTACAATTGTACTAACCACCGATGGTAGTCCTTTTGAAGCAAATGCTCTAGCCGGTAGTTCACATCAAGGAGGTAATCAATACCGTCCTCAAAATGAACCACACCACTGCTTAACACTAATCGTGCACCACCCGCTTTCAATCCAAATCATAACATGCAAAACCGAATCGTAACCAACCAAGAATGAACCAAGGTTATCAAAACCAAGGTAATTTCTATCCGACCCAATCAAGGTTTCCAACATCAAGGAAACCTTCATCAAAACAATTTCAATCGAGGAATCAATTTCATGGGAATATGAATCCTAATCAAGGGAATTTTGGCTATAATCAAAACATACGGCCTCAAATTGTCCCTCCAGCTCCTCCCACATTACTCCTCCAGACCATCATCCGATGAGTTATCAAGCAGCTCATGAAGTCCCAAGATGAAATGAACAGTTGTTGGTCACCGATTGTCGATCCGAAGAAGTCTTTAAATGATCGACCCTGCTCTGTGTACTTTACCGAGCAACACGATCGCTAACCCGAGGGGCGATAAGGCGATCACAACCCAAGTGGTGTTTCATATGATTGACCTGCTATTCCTACTACCTCTTTTCTTCTTCTCTTCCAAAGGTAGTGGACAGTGAACCTCCAAAACACAATGGACCCACGACTCCAATGCCTCCTCCTCCTGTGGCAATGAGTCAAGTTACCAAGGAAACAACGGACAAAGTGCATAATTCAAGCCCAATGGCAGTAAAGACACGTCCAACCTT